>CM047815.1:26971645-27313108 GCA_026214975.1 Gentiana macrophylla | reverse complement strand
CGCTCTTGTTTTCTTTTTAATCATATCCTTACGGTGTTTCCTTAGCAACATTCTCGACATCATTCGATATCAAGTGTAAGATTTCAAAATTGGAGCTTTGGTTTAGTTTTCAGTTTGATTTTTAAAATTTGAATTATTCCATGTAATTCTTCATTTTTTTGTTTACAAATTTAGGTGAAGATTTCCATGTTTTCTCTGAATTATAAGGTGGGATAGAATTTGATTTTGATTTATGCATTGTCGAATTTTCCTCATTTTTTTACCTCCATACAATTGGGAGAATAACCAACCAAACATCAAGGTATGCTCTTTGAAACCTTTACTCTTTTTCTATAGTTTATATATTTTTGTTTACTTCTCATATTTTACATGTAATGCTTGACAACTAACGCAAGTGTATAGGTATGTTGGATGTAGGATGGGCTCGGTGTCCAGGGCTATTGGTGCGACAAAGGAGGCTTGGAGATATCATAATTCTTGAAGTTGAGGTATGTTTGATAGCAAATCAGTCTTAAAGCCGTGAATTCTTCATAGGCTCAATAGTTTTGACTCTCTTTAGTGCGGAAGAGTTGCTTGTACTTAAGACCTATTTTCCCCACTGTATTTATCAGTTATTCTTTCACCATTTAAAAGATATTACGATTTGTATTTGGACTTTAGATGCTCATTTACACATATTTGGCACCTTCTTTTCCTTGGTCTACAAACTATTTATATAAGCCGGTACTTGCTTTTCTCATGCAGGATCTTGACTCTCTTTGTGGTTCTTTTTTTGGGTGCTTTTATTATGTTGTAGTTTCCTATTTAGGCAAGTTTTGCGAGTCATGCTTTCCTTATACCTTCATTCAATCTAATGTGATGGTTTTAATCGGAGATGCAAGCTCAGGAAGTTATATATCCTATGAGTATTGGAAAATGAGAATATTGACTTGGTATTGAATAGTGTAGGCAATGTTTAATTCATAGAATAATGGTAGAATATTACTCTGTAATATTGGATGCAATGATGTAATAAATGAAAAATGAATGGCGACATTCTTGGAATGGTGATAAGATTGCATCTAGAATCAATTCGATCATAATATTTTGCATTGTCAAGAGAGTTTAATGTGGCTAATACTAGTGGCTCTAGGTAACTTGTAGAACCATGAATGTGCTTTGCTACTGGCTAATGTCTTTTTTAGTTTATCTTATTGAGATTTAAATGCTATGTAAGTTGGAATATATGCACTTTCTTTTAATTCCAAGCTAAAGATGGATTTTTAGACACGTGATACTCATGTTTATGTTGTTGTGTATCATTAACATGTGGTCCTCGATCGACTTGTGCGTATTTAATTGCATTGCAGGGAATGGAATTGCTACACGCTCGGCCTCATTGTTTGGACTTTTGAGAAGTTAGTTTGTTCAACTTTGTAGATTTGTGTATTGACCTAGATTTTTATGCCAAATTCTTGTATTAAGGATGATTCTTTGAGGAGATTTGAAGCTCGAAGCTAACAATGAGATTAGGTCTCATTATGCTTTGGTTGTACTTTTGTTTATTAAATAAATTGGCATGAGAATGTAAAATAGTATGTGCCTTATATACCGGAGGTGGGGAGGCTTGCGAAGCTATACGCATTATATTTTTTTAAAATAATAAATCTTTTAGAGGCGTTTGCAAGTGTCTTTATAGGAATATTTACAAAGAATGATGGCGTTTCAAATCGCCCCATCGAGGCTTTGTTAGGCGTTTCAAACCTCCTTATCGGGAGCTTTGTTAGAGGCGTTTTCATGTATCCTAAAATGACATAAAGAAGCGTGGTAAAGCTTATTGCAACATCGGCGAGAAAAGCGTTACATTAAAACGCGCCTTTAACTTAAACGCCCTACTAGACCCGTATATATGGCGTTTTGAAACGCCATTAAAAGCCTTTTTTGGAGTAGTGTCAAAGGAGTCAAGAAATGAACCTTGTATATAATACAAAGGTGCCATGGTGTGGCATCTCACGAGATTCACGATCCTGGTGACAAAGCGAGGGGCACGTGAGGCTGAGTCACATGGGTGAAAATGATCTGAGTTTTTCTCAAAATGATCTTCTTGAGGATGTAAATAAGTTCAAGCATCTAGACTTTTATGTGCATTGTGTGTTTGGGAAGTTTCATAGGGGCAAGTTCTCAAAAGGGTACACAACACAAAGTCATCACTTGATTACATTCATTACGATTGTTGGGGGCATCAAGGTGGAGTCATTGGGTGGTCACGAATACTTTGTGTCATTTATAGATGACTATCAAGGATGACTTGGGTGGTGATGGTGAAACATAAAAGTGAGGGATTCAAGAGCTTCGAGGCAATGGAAGGCTCTAGTTGAAAATCAGTTGGGGAAGAAGATCAGAGGCTTTGTATAGATAATGAGTGCGGAATTCTCTTTGTGCAGAGTTTGATGAGTTTTGTAGAAATGAAGGTATTGTCGAGACAACATCTGATCGAGAATAATCCTCGTGAGAATGAGGTGGGCGAGAGGCTAAATCAAACTCTTTTGGAGAGAAAAGATGTATGCTCTCCAATCTTTGGTCTATCAAAGAGATTTTGGGTAGAGGTTGTAAAGTACAACTTGCTACTTAATCAACATGAGTCCTCACTTTGAGGATCAATCTCAACACACCTTTTTGAGATGTGGTTGAGGCAAGCTTTTCTTGACTATTCAATTCTAAGGGTTTTGGAAGCACAATTTACTATCATGTGAGTGAAGGAAGCTAGAACCAAGAGCCAGAAAAGAGTGTTTATGGGGTATGGTGATGGAGTAAAGAGTTATAGAATTTGGTCATCGATCGAAAATAGAGTTATGCTCATCAGAGATACATTTTTGATGAAAATCTATGCTCATTTCATCGATGAGAGGACTATTGAGTCTAAAAACGAGTGCTGAATGCAGAATCTTTGCGAAGCAGGTGGAGCTTCGGTGAAATCGATTGAGATTCAACACTCGACTAATCAAAGTCGGCATTCATCGATCTGGTTCTTGAAACAAAGTGAATTCAAGCGATCGAGTTGAACAAATGTCGGTTGATCGTCAAAGCGAGAACATGGGTCACCAGAGTATAAGTATCGTGAGCAAGAAGATCAATGTTGGGATACCTTCCAAGAGGTATGATTTTGATGATTTTTGGATATGCACTCCAAGTTGCAGAAGAAGTGAATAGTTTTGAACCATCTACTTACAGGGAATCAGTGACATGTTCTGAATCATCCCAATGGCTTGCTGTCATGGGAGATGAAATGGAGTCATTACTGAAGAATTAGGCTTGGGATCTAGTTAAACATCCAGCTGATAAGAGAGTTAAGTATAAGGCACATTTGGTTGCAAAAGGGTTCAGTCAGAAAGAAGGGGTGGACTTTGATGAGATATTCTCACGATGTGCGGACATACTTCAAGCAGAGTGTTACTAGAAATGGTGGCACAACATGACTTAGAACATGAAGCGACTAGATGTGTGTTAAGGGTGAAATTTATGATTTATATGACGTTATTCCCGTAACAATATCCTTGGTATTTTAGTACTTTATAGAAAAGTGTTGGTTTTATCGAATTATTGAGTAAACGAGTTTTAAATGTGTTTAAATGCAAAATCGAGATATTTACGTGATTTTATCGGTGTTTTATGTTTATCCGTATGATGTTACATTTTGCATGTTTCTGTCATGTTGCTAGTGCGTTTGCATGATGAGTAAGGAGCTTAAGCGATGATCACATGAAGATGGAAGAGTTGAAAGATGTTTAAGTGAGGAATCATTGAAGAAACCGGAACCAGGCACTTCATGGGAATTTTGTCCACAATTATAGGCACTTTCAGGAAAGTTGGCTTGATGAAAGTTGTAGAGATTGAAATAGCTTTCCAACGCATGTTGAATCACCTCATTCGGAGCCCTAGAAGTGAAGTTATGAGCAAAATACTGGAGCTGGGTTACGGGCGGGCGTCCATGATGATGAGCAGCGTCCGGAGGCGATTCTTGTAGCAACCGATTTTCCTATAAAAACAGCGTGATCTTTACCCTATGGAAACATTATTCAAACCTAAACCTAGGGCAGCTTGGCTGCGTTTTCCTTCGATTTTCTCTAGTTTTATGCACTTAAACTTATAGATTAGATTAGATAATTTCATGTACTTTTATTCATCAATTCGAGTTGTCAAGAAGATGCTAAGAGGCTAAATCCTCTTGAACAAGCGTTGTGAAGCCGTCCAATTCAACGATTGATTTCGTTCGTGATTATTTTGTGAGTTCTATTTCAAGCTCGTTTCTTTTATCATGTTTTGTATGTTTTATTGCATGTTTAATCGAAAGATGCTTGCTTTGATGATTGTTTATATGATGAGAGTCGTGTCAACCTTAGATCATCATGATAAAAGATTGGATCTTTGATCTAAATAAAGCGAAAGTTATTAGATTGATTTTCTAGATTAGAAATCGAAAGATTTCACGCCTAGGTTAGAAAGAGCGTAATCTTTAACATCGAAAGATAAAAGATTAGAAAGCGAACTTGTCTCACGAGTAGGAGTTTATGCCTTCGATTAGGTGAATCACGACTTGAGTAGAGATCACGAAATAATCCGAATTAGAATTGAATGTTGATAGGATAGGTGGATCAATTGCTTGTTAAGCTCGTTATAACTTGATTCAATCCCTTGAAACTTGAATTGTTTAGCTTTAGTTTACTTTTACGCACTTTAGTTTAGTTTAGTTTATCGCTTTCAATCTTTCCTAGCATTCGATTAATCTCCTCTGTCTAGTTACTTTTATGCAATATTTGTTTAGGTTAGCTCTTCGTTTAGGTTAGTTTTAGTGACAATAATTAGTTAAAAACAAAAGCTAGGGTTCTGCGATCTAGTTCCCGTAAAGATCGACCCGGCATTAGCCTCCATACTACGATCCTTGCACTTGAGGTTAAGCGGTTTATTACTTGTTGTTTTGTATTGAAAAAATCCGGGACAAGTTTTTGGCGCCGTTGCCGGGAACCGGACGGTTTTGCCTAGTTTTTGTTTTTGTTGTTTTTAGTTTCTGTTGTTGTTTTGTTTTATTTTACTGTTTTTAGGTTGTTAGTTAGATTAACCTTTAGATATTAGGTTATTTAGGGTTTCCTTTGTTAGGTTTTGGTTTAGATTTTTGGGTTTTAGATTTTTAGGGTTTTAAAGGTTTGAGTTTTGTGATTAGTTCTTTCTTCTTTCTCTTCTTAATCCCCTTCTTTTACTTTTGTTTTGATCTTTTACATCCGGACGGCGTTTAAGATTTTGGGCGTCCGTCCTTGTAAAAATTTCAATTACAATATCAATTTACGACCCTTAGACAGGCGTTCATCATTTTGGGCGCCCGTCCAGAACGATCGAAAGACCGGACGAGCGTTCGATTTTGAGCGCCCGTTCGATCAAACTCTGGACAAGCGCTCATTCGCTTATGTGGGCGCCCGTTTGTTCCTCTTTCTTTCTTACTCTTGTTCTTCTCTTTTCTTGTCTTTTATTTAGGTTTTGATTTTAGAATTAGGTTTTAATCTTTTAGTTAGATTTTAAGTTCTTAGGTTTCTTTTTCTTAGTTTAGGTTTTGAATTCTTAGTTTTAGATTTTATTTCCTCATATTTAGGTTCATCTCAACTTGATTTTTGGGTTCGGTTTATGCAAACTCGTAGTCACAAGGGGCCATTACTTTACTCCCCTGACCTCGAGCGGACCATAGTCCGACCCAATAGGCGAAGACTTCGTTTGTGAAAGCGCAGAAGATCAAGAGTTTGAGCAATCTTTAAGAAGGAAATCGAAAAGCTGTAATTATGGGCTCTTGAAGATAGGCGTACATTGGCGATTCGCTATGCCTGGTGCGATGAATGTCATCCCGGCTATCGTCTTACCCGACCATTCGGCCTGAACCTTCGAACTCAAACCGGTCTCATTCGGATGATGCGGCATGCATCAATGTTTCAGGGTCCTCTTACGAAAACCCTCACACACACGTACACACATTTACGGAGATATGTGCAGTGCGACACGCATTCAAGGTGTGAGTGAGGATGCGATTAAACTTACCTTTGTTTCCGTTCTCTTTGAAGGAGAAGCTAAAGAGTGGTATAGATCTCTCCTGTGAGAATCCATTACCACTTGGGCTGCATTGGAAAAAATTTTTAAGCCAATACTTTCCACCGCCAAGACAAATTGAGTGTTTAAGGAAATATACAATTTTATCAAGCGGAAAGCAGAGAATCATTCTTTGAGGCATGGAAGAGATTTAAGGCTCTTCTTCGTAAATGCCCCACCATGGGTTAGACTTGTAGAGGCAAGTCAATACTTTTTCATGGGTTGACCGAGCTCACCAAGGGCATGGTCAATAGTTCATCAGTGGGGCATTCTGAGGAAACGCCTCAAGAGGGTGGGCATTGTTCGAAGACATTGCCAAATATAATTATGCCCCTCCTTTCAAGGCATTCAGGGCACCACCTCCTCCTCACAGGATCGAGGAGGTGAAAATGCAAATGAAATCGCCATCTTTGAAACGGCTGATGGCTACTCTCTCACGACATCTCCAAATCCGAGTTATCGGACTCCTTCATTTCTACTGAGAACTCTCAAGTTACATCTTTGCGAAAGTATTTGTCGGTGGCCCACATGTTTGGCGGTGTCAATTCAATTCCCCGTTCCTTATCAAGTCAATCTTTGTCGAGAATCATGGGCCAGTATAATCAAAATCGCATGCCAAGTATGTGACGATATAGAACACATCTTGCTCGTTTACGTCCTATGATTGGGCCGAGCGCAGAGATCAATACCTTCAATGGCGGCCGAATCGAGAGTTTGAAATCAATTCTGCGGCCAGGCAATTTTCAAAATCAGGGTTGCCGTCAAAGCTTCAATCAAAACTCGAATCTCATTCGAAACCCTAATTTTAATCAGAACCCGAGCTTGAATTCCTCCAGACCGGCCCTCGATTTTCCTGGACGCCCGTCCAAGATATGGGACGCCCGTCTGGAAACGAGCTTTTCAATCCTGTATTCGACTTCTTGACCAGACGTTCGTCTAAAAATATGGACACCCGTCCGGATAATTCCCTCCAATCCTGTATTCAAATCAAGCCTTTGGGCGGCGTCTAGCATTTGGGCGCCCGTCCGGTTCATCACATTTCAGACGAGGCGCCCGTCCGCCGAGTTGGTCGAGCGTCCACCACCTGTCTATATATACCCCCCTCATGCCATGAACCCTCATTCCTTCGAATTTCAAACCGCAACACCCGACTTTTGCCCTCCTCTCAACCTAAATCCCTTGATTCAACACCAAATTGGGCGATTTCGGTGCTATAGGGCGCCCACGACACCCTCTCATCGATTTTCAAAGCCAAATCCCCAACATTCCATATTTTTAGAGAATCGGCCACCTATATAGTCCGACCTTGTTCAAGAAAAATCGGATTTTTGGGTCAATTTGGAGTTGTTTTAAACGTCTACAAAGCATTATCTTCATCTACTCACCATCTTTGGTAAGTTTGTAGCGACTTTTCTTGATTTCTTTCACGTTTTTGTGGGTTCGATCTTCCGGTCGGCTCATTTTCTTGAAATTTATCTCATTTTTTCTTTGTTTTCTTCTGTTTTGGTGTTGTGATGATGTGGTGATGATGGTTGTTGTGGATGGGTTGATATTGTTGAATTGAAATCCCGATTTGGACGATAAGCGGGTAACCATTTGTGTGAATGGTTTGGTTTAGATTCGTTTGACAATGGTCCGCAAGAAGGAGATTGTAAAGCGTTATGGTAAGAGGTTAGCACGGGAGAAAGGTAAAAGGCAGCGTCCTGAGTTTGATCCATCCGAATGGACCTAACAGAGCATAGTCTTTAGAGATCAACCGCCTAGAACATCTCAACAAGCTAGAACCAATTTACGGGATGATTCTTCCTCCAGTTACGATCTGAGGATGATGGTGCTTGTCCCCACGAGTAGGATGGCTCGAGGTACTGCGTGGTGAGTCATCGAGAGCTAAGCCGTCTAGAGTTGAGGGTGGTGAGGAGGATGTTGTGCAAGGCGAGCTGAACCAGAGCACCCTCACAGAAAAGTCTAAGACCATTACCCCTCTTTCGATGCCTCGTCGGTTTATCAATCCTTTGGCCCATGGCGCCTACACTAAGCACTACTCGACCCGAAGTCTTATTTTTGATAGGGAGGTGAAAGTGTCTCAAGTTGATCCTACTCTCGCTCAGATGTTCAAGACTAGGAAGTGGTCAGCCTTGACAAAAATTCCATCTACTCTGTCAATGATTCTATCGTCCGTGAGTTCTATGCCAACTTTTAAGGCGGATTTAGATAAAGGGTGCGTTATGGTACGAGGTGTTAAGGTCCTTTTACTGAGGGTCATTAATAAAAATACAATTTACCGGCTTTTGAGGGTTTATATTATAAGGAGGAGATTGCAAGGAGGCGACATGAGGATGGTCGTGACCCGATGGAGGAGTTGAGATTACGGGTTTGTCGGATGTGGCTTGGACAATGAGACCCAATGGCCAGGAAGGAAGGAGTTAGTCACAACGACATGGACCGAGGATTGGAGAGTCGGTGCCGTTTTATTGAGTCGTTTGATCCCGAAGAATAATCTTACACATTTCCATATCGGTGATCTTGGGATGTTATATGCTTTGGCGTTCGGGTTGAATGTTGATGTGGGGCGAGGCCTTATACGATGAGATTTCCATGAACCGGAAGGTGTACACCCGAGTTTAATAGTACCTCATTTGATACATCGATTATGTCTTGATGCGGGAGTTTTGGAGTATCACGGCGGACCACAAGACCAAGAGTTACCCTGTTCGTAGGGAGAAAGGCATTCCGTTCTGAGCCTGGTTCCGCTTCGACACCGCCTCGAGCCTCGATTCTTTCTGGATTATCTTCTTCCGAGATTACTCGGCATAGTATGGCTCATAGTTTGAGGCGATGTTGAGTGACATCCGGGATGGCCAAGATAATATTTTGTCGGTTTTGGAATGTATCGTTGATGGGCGGCAACCGAGAGATCGGCGGGTATTCAATGCAAGTAATATGGATTATGTCTTCTCCGGCGAGATAGGCGGGTGATAGGCGAGGTGGTCAAGATGGAGGAGAAGCCGAGTCGGATGAGGAGGATGAGCCCCGGTAGACCACACTCACGCTTGCACTCTACTACGGCTGAGCTACACCGGCGGCGTCCATTGTTCTTGTACCTACTTGGATCCTCCTCCGTCTTGATGCCCCTGGCAGGTGATTCTGCTTTGTTATTCCTCCGTCGATGCTCCGATTCCTTTGAGTGATGTTGAGATTTTTATGCATTTTCTCTTGATGTATTTCTTTCTTTTATCCGACTTGATCTGGTTGTCACGATGACTATTACTACTTTCCTTTTGGATGCTTCTATGATTTACATACTTTCTATTTTTCTCGCTCTTGTTGACTATCGTGGCGCGTATGTTTTATTAAATCATGTAAGCCGTCTAGCACCACATACTTGGATTGCGATTTCGTTGGTATTATGATCATTTTGGATGGCGCTTGTTGTTATATCTCTTTCATTCATTCCTTTCACATTATTACGTTATTGTGCCCGTTTTCCCCGAGATTACATTGTTTTGTCGAGTAGTGCGGATCTAGTTTTGTTGAGCTCGGTTGAGTTCGGTTTGGGCGTTTTTCCGGCGCTTTTGCGAGTGTTGTTTCTTTCATGCTCCGGCACGACCAACATCTCGATTTTCTCTGCTTGTACTGACTAAGTTTCTTATCCTTTTTACTTTACGCACAACATGAGGACATGTTGCATTTTTAAGTGTGGGGAGGATAGTTCGATTTGTACTATCGTACCGCGTTGTTTTAATCGTTAGATTGTTGTTTTATCGCGAAATGGCGTAAACTTTTCAAAATTTTCCGACACTTTTGTTTTGTTTTGTCCCGAGTAGGCAATTCAATTTGAAGTTCGTTGTTTTTATTGTCATCTGTCGATATTTCACGTGCTTGATAAGTTAGTTGTTTCACGACACTACTTTTCACGAGCCATAGTGACGATGAGCTATTTTATAAAGTTATACCCCATTTTGGATTAGTAGTTTTGATTTTCTTATAAGTCATGTGCTTAGTGCTACGTATATATCTTGAGATTTATGATAGTTTGTATTTAGATCCAAGTATGAGATCATGTGAATATCTAGATGTTTGAATGTGATAAGTAACACGTAACTAATGTCAAATGAGAAGTTGAAAAATTTAAAATGAATCTATGTGTGTGTCGAAAGCTAGTCGATGATTTGAGTGCGATAGGGTGTACCACGTATATCCTATACCACTATGATGACTAAGAGCTCACGACGAGTTAGGAAAAAATTGCCTTATGATTGGAGTAAGGTAGGGGATTATCTCGAAATGTCCTATTACGCTATGAGGGCAAAAGCTCATCCTAATGTGTGTTTTAAAGTGAATGAATTCAATCAACTTAAGATATGTTGTGAAATGAATAAGGCTTAGTTTCCGTTAATCTTATCCCGAGTATAAAGCGATAGATATCTTGTAGGGATTATCCTCTGAAAGTATTTGAGAAGGCCACTAGATTCATTCGATCATCCTTTTAGGGATATGTCACGTTTGTAGGGTACATCTTATGAGTGTCATTTATTACTATTCTCACGAGGGGTATTAGCTAGTTTTGCTTTGAGTTATTCAAGTTTGGTTTTAGTGGAAGTTTTCTATGGCTATGCACTTACGATGGTGAACACCTAAGTTATTGAATATATGTTATACTTGTTTAGATGCTGTTTTCCTTTCTCGAGCCTAATTTTTGTTTTGTTTGCTCGGGACGAGCAAAAGCTAAGTGTGGGGAGTTGTTAAGGTGAAAATCTATGTTTTATTATGATATATTTTACGGTATTTTCCCTCTTAATTGGATTAATTGCATAATAAATGGCCACTTATATGGAAATATTGAGCATACTAGGTTTTAAGGACTTAATCGCAATATTGAATAAATTATGTGTTTTCATCGTGAATTATAATTAATTGGACTTTATTACGCTTTTGCGATGTTTTCCATGTGTTATAGGTATGTTCATTGTGCTCAAATGATGATCAAAAGGGTTAAAATTCGAGCTATAAAGATTTAAGAAGAGATAATGATCAAATGGAGTGGGCGAGGAAAAGAGATGAGGTGATTTAATCAAGTTTTATTCCAGCTAAAGCTGGCGTCCAAGTCCCGTCCAGGGGTGGGCGGGCGTCGACAATCAAGCGGGCGTCTGAGAGGAAGAATTCAATATTGAGGCATCATGAAATTCTTGAGCGAGCGTCGGAAGGAGCAAGCAGCGTCAAGGTGCAAAAGAAGATCGAGAGAGTTTGGGCGCTATCCGGCATGAACGTCTACATTGGAGTTCGAGAACAATCAAGCAGCGTCCACTTAATCTGAGCAGCGTCCGGAGTGCCGACTTAGTGAAACCGCCTCAAATCTCTATAAATACTTGCCTATTTTCACACATTGAGATACCAATTCTACAATTCTCGAACCCTAAACCCTGGGCGGCTATAGGCTGCGTTTTTTTACTCGTTTTTCCTAGTTTTATGTTCTTAAATTCCTAGATAAAATTAGTTTAGTTTATGCAATTTACTTCAACAATTCAAGCTATTCAAAGATGCTAAGAGGCTGAGGCTTCAATCAAGCGAGCATTGTGAAGCCATCCAACTTTCATTAATTTTGATTCTTCGGTGACATTGTAAGTTTTAATCAAGTTGTTTCCTTTATCATGTCTTATGTTGATTAATTGCATTTATATCGAAAGATGTGCATGTATGGTGCTTTATATTTGATGAAAGTCTTTATAAACATTAGATCACCATGATTTAGAATAGATCTTTAATCTATGTCAAGCGAAAGTTGATAGGTTGGAAATCTAGGTTAAAGCGTTAAAGTTTACATCTTTGTTTATGTTATGGCCAGCGTTAATTTCCGTAAATCGAAAGATAGAAATTAATAGGCGAATCATCTACAGTAAGTAGATTCATACCTTTGATAAGATGAACCACAACTTGGTAGAAAGCTGCAATATAATCGGGATGAGAGATTAGTGTTTGTTGGATAGGTGGATCAATACTCGTTTGCCCGTATTAAACTTGATTTAACCCTTGAGACTTGAACCTGTTTAGTTAGTTTATTTTCTATTTGCACTTTTAGAGTAATTTGTTCTTAACCAAACCTCCCTAGCTTTGGATTAGTCCTCTGTCTAGTTTATATTCAGCATATATGTTCGTTTAGTTTTGTTTAATCATTTGTTTAGTTTAGTTTTCCGTGACATAGCTTAGTTAGACAAAAACTAGGAACCACCATCGTCTAGTTCCCCGTAAGATCGACCGGCATTAACCACTAGTACTACGATCCTTATACTTGGGGTTAACCGGATTATAAATTATTACTTGTTTGTTTTGCATAGGTAAAATCCGTAGACAAGTTTTTGGCGCCGTTGCGGGAGGAGCCGGACGGTTGTCTAGTTTTTGTTCTAGTTTTTATTTTGCTTTCAATTCTGTTTTTAGGTTAGATATTTTCAATTTACGTTTGTGGTTAGTAGTTTAGTTGTTTTTGTTCAATTTTCTGTCGTTTTAATTGCGTTTTTGCTAGTAGTTAATATAAAATATTTGCTCCTAATTTATCCTCTGTTTTCTGTTTACCACGCTCTATTTTTCCTATCCGTTTCTGCCCAGTTGGACGAGCGTCCGTATTACCAGACGCCCGTCCAGTTCTTGCTTCAGTCGGACGAGCGTTTAGTTTACTGGACGCCCGTCCTCTGAAAATTCCTTAATCTGAATCGGTTACGACCTACTGAGGCGGCGTTCATACTTACGGGCGCCCGTCTATCTGAAAATCGTTGGGCGCTCGTCCATAATTTTGGGCGTCCGTCCGTTCCTCTTTTCCTTCTATCAACTTCTTCTTTTCTTTTCTTTTCCTAGGTTTTGATCTTAGATTAGATTATAAGTCTTTAGTTTAAGTCGTTAGTTTCTTAGTTTATAGTTCTCTTTCTCTCCTTCTTTCTTTCTTGCTCAACAACTTGATCTTGGATCTCGGTGTATGCAAATTCGTAGTCGAAGGGACCACTAATCTACTCCACGACCCGAAGCGGACCATAGTCCGACCCAATAGGCGGAAACTTCCGGTTCGGCGAAGGAAACACTCTAGATCAAGAATTTGAGCATTATCTTTCGAAGGAGAAATCGAAAGAATAGTAATAATGGCGGAAAGATAGGCGGACGTTGGCCGACTATGCCATGCACACACAAATCACCATCAACCCCGCGATTGTTATGCCAAATTCATGCTCAAACTTTCGAGCTAAAGCCAGGACTTATTCGAGATGATGCGGCATGCATCGATTTTCACGGCTATCAATCAAAGAACCCCACACTCACCTACACACATTTCTACACATATGCGGTACTACCCGTATCCAAGGTGTAAGTGAGGGCGCAATCAAGCTCAAACTTTTCCCATTTTCCTTGTGGAGGGAAGCACTAGAGTGGTATCACTCTCTCCCCTCGGAATCAATTACGACTGGGCCGGACTTGAAAGAGAATTTTTGAGTCAATATTTCCCTCCATCAAAGACGGCCCAAGATGTTTGAATGAAATCTTCACATTCCGTCGCGGGGAAAATGAGTCTTTCTTCGATTCTTTGGAAAAGGTTCAAGTCCTCCTCCGAAAATGTCCCCACCATGGCTTGCCGATGCAAAGGCAAGTCAATACATTCTTTAGCAGATTGACCGAGCTCACTAAGGGCATGGTCAATAGTTCATCTGGCGGGGCGTTTTTGAAGAAGACTCCAGACGAAGGATGGGCATTGTTCGAAGACATTGCCAAATATAACTATGCTCCATCCTATCAAGCTATTCAGGCACCCCCCCTCCTCCCAAGGTCGAGGAAGTGACTATCCAGAATCTGATTGCCATGTTGCAAAAGCAAATGGCTAACTCTCAACTGACAACATCCCAAACTGTTCCTAATCCGAGTATTTAGACTCTCTCGTTTCCACAGAACTCTCAGGTTCTGTATTGTGAAAATTGCTGTCAACCTGGCCACGTGTTCAGCCAGTGTCAATTTCAATCCCCCTCTGCTCATCAAGTCAACGATGTTCATAATAATGGGCGAGTATAATCCGATCCACATGCCAAGTATGTGATGATCCGAGCACATCGCTTGCGCGTTTCGTCCCATGATTGGACAAAATGCGGAAGTGAATGCTTTTTCTGGCCAGTCTAATCCTAGGTTCAATAACCAATTCTCTGGCCAGAATAATGCTCAAAATCAGGGCTTCGGCCAGAATCCGAGTTTCAATCAGAATCCAAACTCGAACTTTAATTCTAACCCGAACTTCAATAGAAACCCTGGTTTTGGTTCAAACCAAAACTCTAATTTTTCCAATCAAACACAAAGGTTTAATCAGAATTGGCCCTCCATTTCCAATTCCAATTATCAGAATCGCCCACCACCGACACAAAATCAAAATTTTTCCAATTCTCAAGGCCCCTCGAATTCCAATGACCTCAAGGCTGAATGGACTCATTCAAAGAGGAGCAAAACAAGAACATTCAGCTCCTGATGAGTACCAATAAGAACCTTGAAAGAGCAGATAGAGCAATGGTGAAAGATTAGCATCAAGACCCCCGGGGCATTTGCCCAGTTTTACCGAGAAAAATCCTAAGGGCGGTCATGTTGCTCAGGCCGATTTAAGCAGCATCCAATGTACTGACCTCGTACCAACCATGCACTATGGACAAGAGGAAGCCAGTACAATGAGTTTAAGCGGTACACACACCGAGTGGTCCCCACGGCTTTCGGGAAACACTAGCCCCTCCCGCCATTGATAAGGCGGGAGGGAAGTTGAGCACCCATCATCCCCTTGGCATCGCAAGCAAGTACTCAGTGGTGATCCCGATAGGTGAAAAGGTTGGAAATCCTCAGGTGGCTGCTCCCCTGAGGGCTGAACAAGTTGGAAATCCTCAAGTGGCTGACCCCTTGAGGACTGAAAAAGGGAAAGAAAGTCAGGTGGCTGATCCCCTGACTACGAAAGCTTCTGAAAAGACGGTTCGGTGGAAGGATTTGGAAGACAAAGCTATCAGCGCATCCTCAAAGAAAGTCTTTTCCGAGAGTGATCTGAAGAAGCTTCCGTTTCCACGAGAAAGAGCAACATTCCATTGGTTGAAGACAAAAAGTACGAGAAGGTGCTAAACCTTCTGAAAAATACTCAGGTAAATCTGCCATTATCCGAGGTCTTGGTCGAGATGCCTAAGTATACAAAGTTCATCAAGGATGTTGTATCTTCCAAGAAGAAGTTAGCGAGAATGGATCAAGCGGTTGGTAAGAGTGTTCTCTGGTCAATTATGAAAGCTTACCAATCAAGAGAAGCGACCGGAAAATTTGTGCTCACATTGCGGATGGGAGGACTAGTCTTCCCAAATTCCTTATGTGACACTGGTGCATCTATCGACTTGTTGCCATTATCTCAGTATGCAAGCATTTGGGTTCACAAAGTCTTCTAGAACCCACGACCATGAATTTGCGATTCATTTGATAGATCTTCTAAGAAAGCTTCAGAATCTAAAGGGCGTATTAGTTCAAATAGATAGGTTTACCTTTCCAGTTGGTAGATGCGTCTTAGATATTGAGAAAAGTGAAAATGTCCCTTGATTCTTGGAAGACCCTTCCTATCTACAGCCTAGAGCCCTTATCGATTGTGATGGTGGGCACGTGACCATTCGAGTTGATGACCAGGAGGTGAGTTATAGTGTTTCTAAATCTATCAATGTACCTTCCGATCTCCAACCGGTTGTTCCATTGAGGAGACGTCGATGACTTCAATGACTCCATGGATCACGCAAGTCTTGGTTGTAGAAGCGAGAATATGAAGCGATTGATTGATAATCTGAACAATCATGGTGTGATCAATCTAGATCAGTTAGCAGCTGAATTTGAGGATGAGCCAAGAGAAGAAGCCTTGGCAGTAGGACCACTAAGTAAGCTCAGCGATGTTGAGTTGAAGAATGGCGATCTTAAATCAATTCTAGAGGATCCTCCCGTAGATTTGGTGCTGAAGCCGTTGCCTAAACATCTTAAGTATGTGTTTTTAAGAGAAGGTGACAAGCTTCCTTTGATCATCTCTGCCAAGCTATCTCGTATACAGGAGCTTAAATTGTTAAACGTCTTGCGCAAAAATGAAAAAGCCTTTGGATGGCGGTGGGAGATATCCGAGGATATCTCCCGACATCTGTATGCACAAAATCAAGGCTCCGGGAGGGTGCAAAACGAGTTAGACAGCCTCAGAGAAGACTCAACCTCACATGCAAGAGGTAGTCAAGAAGGAGATCATTAAACTTCTAGATATGGGAATCATTTACGCCATTGCTGACAGTGAATGGGTTTCCCCGACTCAAGTAGTTCCCAAAAAAGGTGGAATTACGATTGAGAAAAATGAGAAGGGAGAGGAGATAGCATTGAGGCTCGTTACAGGCTATAGGGTCTGTATTGACTATAGAAAACTCAATGAGGTCACACTGAAAGATCATTTTCCCCTTCCATTCATAGACCAGATGCTTGAGCGTCTGGCGGGGCACGCATTCTACTGCTTCCTAGATGGATATTCAGGATACTTCCAGATACCCATCGATCCTGTTGACCAAGAGAAGACCACTTTCACTTGCCCTTACGGGACATTCGCCTATAGGCGGATGCCATTTGGTCTCTGTAATGCCCCGGCCACCTTTCAAAGGTGTATGATGGCAATCTTTGACGGACTAGTTGAAAAGTGCATGGAGATTTTTATGGATGATTTCTCGGTCTTTGGTCGATCCTTCGATGATTGCCTCGATAATCTTGATCAGGTGTTGTCTAGATGTGTGGAAAAGGACTTAGTGCTCAATTGGGAAAAATGCCATTTCATGGTAGATGAAGGCATAGTTCTTGGCCACAAAGTGTCCGCCAAAGGTATAGAAGTAGATAGGGCCAAGGTTGAAGCTATTGAGAAGATGAGTTATCCTAAGAATGTTCGGGAGGTCCGAGGTTTTCTCGACATGTCGGCTTTATAGGAGGTTCATCCAGGACTTTTCAAAGATCGCCAAGCCCTGTCTACCTTACTAAAGGAAGAGCGTTGAGTTCAATTTCGATGATAGCCGCAAGCAAGCAGCGTTTGAGGAGCTCAAAATCGTCGATTTCTGCTCCAATTCTTATTTCACCTGATGGAACTTACCTTTGAGCTTATGTGCGATGCATCCAACTATCTTTGTTGGTGCGATCTTAGGAGCAAAAGTTTAATGGAAAGTTCCACCTATCTATTATGCCAGTCACACACTGAATCCTTCTCAAGTTAACTACACAACCACTGAAAAGGAATTATTAGCCGTAGTCTTTGCTATGGATAAGTTTCGTAGTTACTTGCTAGGTGCTCAAGTGATTGTGTGGACTGATCACGCTGCTTTGCGTTATCTCATGACCAAAAAGGAAGCTAAACCGCGCTTACTGCGTTGGATACTGACCCTCCAAGAATTTGACGTTCAAATCAAAGATAAGAAGGGCAGTGAGAACGTAGTGGCGGATCATGTCTCTAGGATGATAAGTGAGGAAAAGGGTGATCCTGAAGATATAGATCTTTACTTTCCTCTAGAAAACATCATGTTGATCGATGGCCGCTCTCCTGATGTTCCATGGTATTCGTCCATTGTGAATTACCTTCATGCCCGTTACCTTGACCCCGAGATGTCGTATCAGGAGAAGAAGAAGTTCTTCTCTGATATGAAATATTTCGTTTGGGATGAACCTTATCTGTTCAAGATCTGCAAAGATGGTTTGCTTAGGAGATGCGTTCCTGAATCTGAGCAACAAGAGATTATCGAGCAATGCCATAGTGGACCCACAGGTGGTCACTTTGGTCCTTGGAAAACGGTTGCGAAGATCCTCCCGGTCCGGTTTCTATTGGCCTACGATCTTTAAGGATACAGAAGCCTTCTGTAAAGCTTGCGATAGGTGTCAAAGAACCGAACTCGACAAAGGCGTTTCGACATGCCTTTAAAACCCATCTTAGAGTCGAAGTCTTTGATGTATGGGGCATCGATTTTATGGGACCTTTCCTATCATCGTGTGGCAACAAATACATCTTAGTCTGCGTTGACTATGTTTCGAAATGGGTGGAGGCAGTGGCCACTCCTCACAATGATCATAAAACGGTCATGAAATTTCTGAAGAAGAACATCTTTGTGAGATTTGGATGTCCTCGAGCCTTGATCAGTGATGAAGGAACGCATTTCTGCAACCGACCTCTAGAGAAAGTTCTTGAAAAGTATGGTGTTCGCCATAAGACCGGCACACCATACCATCCGATGACTAGCGGTCAGGTTGACGGAAGCAAGCATCAAGCAAATCTGGAAAAGACAAAGAATGTCCATAGAAAGGACTGGAGTTTGAAATTGGATGATGCACTATGGGCGTATAGGACTGCCTATAAAACCCCTATGGGTACATCTCCATATCAGATGGTTTACGGCAAGCCATGTCATCTGCCAGTTGAGTTAGAGCATAGGGCCTATTGGGCGACGAAGTTTCTTAACTTTGATTCCCAAACTTGTGGAAAACATCGACTGCAGCAGCTGCATGAGTTAGACGAGTTCCGACTCCAGGCTTACGAAAGCGCCAGGATAAGCAAGGATAAGATGAAACTCCTCCATGACGCAAAAATTAAGAAAAGAGAATTTCAAGTAGGGGAACAAGTTCTTCTTTATAATTCCAGATTACATTTGTTTTCTGGAAAGCTGAGGACACGATGGTCCGGGCCCTTTACGATTCTCAAAATCATTCCTGGAGGCGTTCTAGAACTACTCGGTTATAAAGATCAGCCGTTTCGAGTTAATGGTCAGAGGTGCAAACACTACATTGGAGAACCTACAGGCAAGCCTTTGGTTGTTAAAATTCTCGATATCCTTGGATGTGGTGTTAATGAGGTCGAAGACTCTGACGAGATTTCACCCAATCTGTTTTCTGAGGATAACGGTAGTGGTCTATCACAAGAAGTTCTAGCCGGTAGTTGGGATATGGAGGAATATGCAAGGGAGCAACAACTCAAACGTCAGCAGAGAAATCTACAAAGGATAAAGTCGACCATGGGAAAGGTTCAACGTATCTGGAAAACTGTCAAAGCTTTAATCCCATGCGTTAGGTGTCGCTTTCGCAGCCCACAATCCTGATCAGAACTTTAACGAGGTAATGGTGGGCAGAAAAGTCAAATGGCCTGACCCAGGCTGAATTTAAATGGTGTCGAGATAACGACATAAACCAAAAGCGCCACTAGGAGGCATCCTAGATATCCAATCTTGTTTTAGTTTTTCTTAGTTCTTTTTGCTTTAGTATGTTATTTTGGTTAGTTTTACTAAGCTTCTATGTTTCGATCTGTCAGTAGTGCTGTCTAGATATGGATCTCTACGGAGTTCGCCCTGAGGAGTTCCCACTCATTAGTCGCATCCCGCTGATCACAGTAGATTATGGACCAGGAGGCACTATAGTTCTTCATGTAGATTTTGACATTAGCACTCAGGTTAAGACCATCACGTACGTTATCATTGTTCCACCTTGTTCGGGAGGCAGCGATTTCACGACTGAGGAGTTGCAGGAGGCCATAGGACGTCCTTACACGATCCTTAATGATCCTATGCTGACGGATTTGGCACTAGTGCTGCGGGCTGAGCATTTTAGAGGTGTTGAGGTAGCTGGGGAGGATTGGTGTTTGCAAGATGAGTACGACTTCCCTCCGGCTATCGACATGCTTCGACGTCTCATTCGCTTAGTGGATTGGGACGAGATCTACGCAGATTAGTGTTTCATTAGTTAGTTTTGCTTTCGTCGAGCCCCGACGTAAAACGGAAGCGCTTGGTGGGAGGCAACCCACTGTTTTATTTTTGTTGTTTTATTTAGTTGTACTTTTGAATTTTAAATTATCAGTAATAAAAGTTTCGCATTCAGTTGTTTTTTATGATAATTTTTGGAAAAGAAAAATTTTGCATTCTTCTTGACTGGACGCCCGTCTAGTGATACTGCACGCCAGTCCGGCCCTCGATTTTCCTGGACGCCCGTCCAAGATATGGGACGCCCGTCTGGAAACGAGCTTTTCAATCCTGTATTCGACTTCTTGACCAGACGTTCGTCTAAAAATATGGACGCCCGTCCGGATAATTCCCTCCAATCCTGTATTCAAATCAAGCCTTTGGACGAGCGTCTAGCATTTTGGACGCCCGTCCGGTTCATCACATTTCCAGACAGACGCCCGTCCGCCGAGTTGGACGAGCGTCCACCACCTGTCTATATATACCCCCCTCATGCCATGAACCCTCATTCCTTCGAATTTCAAACCGCAACATCCGACTTTTGCCCTCCTCTCAACCTAAATCCCTTGATTCAACACCAAATTAGGCCATTTCAAGTGCTATAGGACGCCCCTGACACCCTCTCATCGATTTTCAAAGCCAAATCCCCCAACATTCCATATTTTTAGAGAATCGGCCACCTATATAGTCCGACCTTGTTCAAGAAAAATCGGATTTTTGGGGTCAATTTGGGTTGTTTTCGACGTCTACAAAGCATTATCTTCATCTACTCACCATCTTTGGTAAGTTTGTAGCGACTTTTCTTGATTTCTTTCACGTTTTTGTGGGTTCGATCTTCGGGTCGGCTCATTTTCTTGAAATTTATCTCATTTTGTTCTTTGCTTTCTTCTGCTTTGGTGTTGTGATGATGTGGTGATGATGGTTGTGGTGGATGGGTTGATATTGTTGAATTGAAATCCCGATTTGGACGATAAACGGGTAACCATTTGTGTGAATGGTTTGGTTTAGATTTACGTTTGACAATGGTCCGCAAGAAGGAGATTGTAAAGCGTTATGGTAAGGGGTTAGCACGGGAGAAAGGTAAAAGGCAACGTCCTGAGTTTGATCCATCCGAATTGGACCCTAACAGAGGCATAGTCTTTAGAGATCAACCGCCTAGAACATCTCAACAAGCTAGAACCAATTTACGGGATGATTCTTCCTCCACCTCGATCATCGAGGATGATGGTGCTGTCCCCCTGAGTAGGATGGCTCGAGGTACTCGTGGTGAGGAGTCGTCGAGAGCTAAGCCGTCTAGAGTTGAGGGTGGTGAGGAGGATGTTGTGCAAGACGAGCCTGAACCGAGAGCACCTCCTAAGAAAAAGTCTAAGACCATTACCCCTCTTTCGATGCCTCGTCGGTTTATCAATCCTTTGGCCCATGACGCCTACACTAAGCACTACTCGACCAGAAGTCTTATTTTTGATAGGGAGGTGAAAGTGTCTCAAGTTGATCCTACTTTCGCTCAGATGTTCAAGACTAGGAAGTGGTCAGCCTTGACAAAAATTCCATCTACTCCTGTCAATGATTCTATCGTCCGTGAGTTCTATGCCAACTTTTCTGAAGCGGATTTAGATAAAGGGTGCGTTATGGTACGAGGTGTTAAGGTCCCTTTTTCTGCTGAGGTCATTAATAAGAAATACAATTTACCGGCTTTTGAGGGTTTAGATTATAAGGAGGAGATTGCAAGGAGGCAGCATGAGGATGGTCGTGACCCGATGGAGGAGTTGAGATTACGGGTTTGTCCGGATGTGGCTTGGACAATGAGACCCAATGGCCAGAGGAAGGAGTTAGTCACAACGACATGGACCGAGGATTGGAGAGTCCAAAGGCCGCTTTATTCAGAGTCGTTTGATCCCGAAGAATAATCTTACACATTTCCATATCGTGATCTTGGGATGTTATATGCTTTGACGTTCGGGTTGAATGTAGATGTGGGCGTGGCCTTATCGATGAGATTTCCATGAACCGTAAGGTGTACACCCGGAGTTTAATAGTACCTCATTTGATACATCGCTTATGTCTTGATGCGGGAGTTTTGGAGTATGCAATGGACCACAAGACCAAGAGTTACCCCTATTCGTAGGGAGAAGGTCATTCCGTTCATCGAGCCTGGTTCCACTTCGACACCGCCTCGAGCCTCGCTTCTTTACGGATTATCTTCTTCCGAGATTGCTCGGCATAGTATGGCTCATAGTTTGAGGGCGATGTTGAGTGACATCCGGGATGGCCAAGATAATATTTTGTCGGTTTTGGAATGTATCGTTGATGGACGGCAACCGAGAGATCGGCGGGTATTCAATGCAAGTAATATGGATTATGTCTTCTCCGGCGCGATAGAGCGGGTGATAGCCGAGGTGGTCAAGATGGAGGAGAAGCCCGAGTCGATGAGGAGGATGAGCCCCGGTAGACCACGCATCGCTTCTACTACGCAGCGACTGAGCCTACACCGACGACGCCCATCATTGTCTTGTACCTACTTGGATCCTCCTCGTCTTGATGCCCTCGCGGTGATTCTGCTGTTATTCGTCCGTCTGATGCTCCGATTCCGCCTGAGTGATGTTGAGATTTTTATGCATTTTCTGCTTGATGTATTTCTTTCTTTTATCCGACTTCGATCTGGTTGTACGATGACTATTACTATTTTCCTTTTGGATGCTTCTATGATTTCTGTACTTTCTATTTTTCTCGCTACTGTTGACTATCGTAGGCGTATGTTTTATTAAATCATGTAAGCTGTCTAGCACCACATACTTGGATTGCGATTTCGTTGGTATTATGATCATTTTTGGATGACGCTTGTTGTTATATCTCTTTCATTCATTCCTTTCACATTATTACGTTATTGTGCCCCGTTTTCCCCCGAGATTCTGTTGTTTTGTCGAGTAGTGCAGATCTATTTTTTGTTGAGCTCTCGGTTGAGTTCGGTTTGGACGTTTTTTCCGACGCTTTTGCGAGTGTTGTTTCTTTCATGCTCCGGCCTGACCAACATCTCGATTTTCTACGCGCATACAGCTAAGTTTCTTATCCTTTTTACTTTCTGCACAACATGAGGACATGTTGCATTTTTAAGTGTGGGGGAGGGGATAGTTCGATTTGTACCTATGCGTACACGTTGTTTTAGTACGTTAGATTGTTGTTTTATGCGAAATGAGCGTAAATTTTTCAAAATTTTCCGACACTTTTGTTTTTGTTTTGTCCCGAGTAGGCAATTCAATTTGAAGTTCGTTGTTTTTATAGTCATCTATGCGATATTTCATGTACTTGATAAGTTAGTTGTTTCACCTGACACTACTTTTCACGAGCCATAGTGACGATGAGCTATTTTATAAAGTTATACCCCATTTTGGATTAGTAGTTTTTGATTTTCTTATAAGTCATGTGCTTAGTGCTACGTATATATCTTGAGATTTATGATAGTTTGTATTTAGATCCGAAGTATGAGATACTGTGAATATCTAGATGTTTGAATATGATAAGTAACACGTAACTAATGTCAAATGAGAAGTTGAAAATTTTAAAATGAATCTATGTGTGTGTCGAAAGCTAGTCGATGATTTGAGTGCGATAGGGTGTACCACGTATATCCTATACCACTATGATGACTAAGAGCTCACGACGCTTAGGAAAAGTCGCCTTATGATTGGAGTAAGGTAGGGATTATCTCGAAATGTCCTATTCTGCTATGAGGGCAAAAGCTCATCCTAATGTGTGTTTAAAGTGAATGAATTCAATCAACTTAAGATATGTTGTGAAATGAATAAGGCTTAGTTTCCGTTAATCCTATCCCCAGTATAAACTGATAGATATGCTGTAGGGATTATCCTCTGAGTATTTCAGAAAGGCCCTAGATTCATTCGATCATCCTTTTCGGATATGTCACGTTTGTAGGGTACATCTTATGAGTGTCATTTATTACTATTCTACGAGGGGGTATTAGCTAGTTTTGCTTTGAGTTATTCAAGTTTGGTTTTAGTGGAAGTTTTCTATGGCTATGCACTTACACGATGGTGAACACCTAAGTTATTGAATATATGTTATACTTGTTTAGATTCTGTTTTCCTTTCTCGAGCCTAATTTTTGTTTTGTTTTGCTCGGACGAGCAAAAGCTAAGTGTGGGGGAGTTGTTAAGGGTGAAAATCTATGTTTTATTATGATATATTTTACGGTATTTTCCCTCTTAATTGGATTAATTGCATAATAAATGGCCCTTATATGGAAATATTGAGCATACTAGGTTTTTAAGGACTTAATCGCAATATTGAATAAATTATGTGTTTTCATCGTGAATTATAATTAATTGGACTTTATTACAGTTTTGCGATGTTTTCCATGTGTTATAGGTATGTTCATTGTGCTCAAATGATGATCAAAAAGGGTTAAAATTCGAGCTATAAAGATTTAAGAAGAGATAATGATCAAATGGAGTGGACAGGAAAAGAGATAGAGGTGATTTAATCAAGTTTTATTCCAGCTAAACTGGCGTCCAAGTCCCGTCCAGGGTGGACGGGCGTCTGACAATCCAAACGGGCGTCTAGAGGAAGAATTCAATATTGAGGCATCATGAACTTACTGAACGAACGTCCAGAAGGAGCAAACGAGCGTCCAAGGTGCAAAAAGAAGATCAGAGAGTTTGGACGCTATCCAGACGCATTTGACGAACGTCTACATTGGAGTTCAGAACAATCAAACGAGCGTCCACTTAACTGAACGAGCGTCCGGAGTGCCGACTTAGTGAAACCGCCTCAAATCTCTATAAATACTTGCCTATTTTCACACATTGAGATACCAATTCTACAATTCTCGAACCCTAAACCCTAGGGGCGGCTATAGGCTGCGTTTTTACTCAGTTTTTTCCCAGTTTTATGTTCTTAAATTCCTAGATAAAATTAGTTTAGTTTATGCAATTTACTTCAACAATTCAAGCTATTCAAGGATGCTAAGAGGCTAGGCTTCAATCAAACGAGCATTGTGAAGCCATCCAACTTTCATTAATTTTGATTCTTCGGTGACATTGTAAGTTTTTAATCAAGTTGTTTCCTTTATCATGTCTTATGTTGATTAATTGCATTTATATCGAAAGATGTGCATGTATGGTGCTTTATATTTGATGAAAGTCTTTATAAACATTAGATCACCATGATTTAGGAATAGATCTTTAATCTATGTCAAACGAAAGTTGATAGGTTGGAAATCTAGGTTAAAACGTTAAAGTTTACATCTTTGTTTATGTTATGACACGTTAATTTCCGTAAATCGAAAGATAGAAATTAATAGGCGAATCATCTACGAAAGTAGGATTCATACCTTTGATAAGATGAACCACAACTTGGTAGAAACTGCAATATAATCGGGATGAGAGATTAGTGTTTGTTGGATAGGTGGATCAATACTCGTTTGCCCGTATTAAACTTGATTTAACCCTTGAGACTTGAACTGTTTAGTTAGTTTATTTTCTATTTGCACTTTTAGAGTAATTTGTTCGCAACCAAACCTCCCTAGCTTTGGATTCGCCCTCTGCCTAGTTTATATTCAGCATATATGTTCGGTTTAGTTTTGTTTAATCATTGCTTAGTTTAGTTTTCCGTGACATAGCTTAGTTAGACGAAAACTAGGAACCACCATCGCCTAGTTCCCGTAAGATCGACCCGGCATTAACCACTAGTACTACGATCCTTATACTTGGGGTTAACCGGATTATAAATTTATTACTTGTTTGTTTTGCATAGGTAAAATCCGTAGACAAGTTTTTGGCGCCGTTGCGGGAGCCGGACGGTTGTCTAGTTTTTGTTCTAGTTTTTATTTTGCTTTCAATTCTGCTTTTAGGTTAGATATTTTCAATTTCGCTTGTGGTTAGTAGTTTAGTTGTTTTTGTTCAATTTTCTCGCCGCTTTAATTGCGTTTTTGCTAGTAGTTAATATAAAATCTTTGCTCTAATTTATCCTCTGCTTTCGCTTACCACGCTCTGCTTTTCCTATCCGTTTGCACGCTTGATTGACGAAAGCGTCCGTATTACCAGACGCCCGTCCAGCTTCTTGCTTCCTACTCGACGACGGCGTTTAGTTTATCGGACGCCCGCCCTCTGAAAATTCCTTAATCTCGAATCGATTTCGACCTACAGATTTAGCCGCTCATACTTCGACGCCCGCCCATCTCGAAAAATCTGCTCGACGCTGCGTCTATAATTTTGGGCGTCCGTCCGCCTTCTCTTTTCCTTCTATCAACTTCTTCTTTTCTTTTCTTTTCCTAGGTTTTGATCTTAGATTAGATTATAAGTCTTTAGTTTAAGTCGTTAGTTTCTTAGTTTATAGTTCTCTTTCTCTCTTCTTTCTTTCTTGCTCAACAACTTGATCTTGGATCTCGGTGTATGCAAACTCGTAGTCGGCGGACCACTAATCTACTCCTCGACTCCGAAGCGGACCATAGTCCGACCCAATAGGCGGAAACTTCGGTTCGACGAAGAGGAAACACTCTAGATCAAGAATTTGAGCATTCTCTTTCGTGAGAAATCGAAAGAATAGTAATAATGGCAAATGGAAGATAGACGGACGTTGGCCGACTATGCCATGCCTGGCACAATCACCATAAACCCCGCGATTGTTATGCCAACCATTCATCGCTCAAACTTTCGAGCTAAAGCCAGGACTTATTCAGATGATGCAGCATGCATCGATTTTTCACGGCTATCAATCTGAGAACCCCCACACTCACCTACACACATTTCTACACATATGCGGTACTACCCGTATCCAAGGTGTAAGTGAGGACGCAATCAAGCTCAAAATTTTCCCATTTTCCTTGCGGAGGGAAGCACTAGAGTGGTATCACTCTCTCCCCTCGGAATCAATTACGACCTGGGCCGGACTTGAAAGAGAATTTTTGAGTCAATATTTCCCTCCATCAAAGACGGCCCAGTATTTGAATGAAATCTTCACATTCCGTCAGCAGGAAAATGAGTCTTTCTTCGATTGCTGGAAAAGGTTCAAGTCCCTCCTCCGAAAATGTCCCCACCATGGCTTGCCGATGCAAAGGCAAGTCAATACATTCTTTAGCGGATTGACCGAGCTCACTAAGGGCATGGTCAATAGTTCATCTGGCGGGCGTTTTTGAAGAAGACTCAGAGACGAAGGATGGGCATTGTTCAAGACATTGCCAAATATAACTATGCTCCATCCTATCAAGCTATTCAGGCACCCCCCTCCTCCCAAGGTCGAGGAAGTGACTATGCAGAATCTGATTGCCATGTTGCAAAAGCAAATGGCTAACTCTCAACTGACAACATCCCAAACTGTTCCTAATCCGAGTATTCAGACTCTCTCGTTTCCACAGAACTCTCAGGTTCTGTATTGCGAAAATTGCTGTCAACCTGGCCACGTGTTCAGCCAGTGTCAATTTCAATCCCCCTCTGCTCATCAAGTCAACGCTGTTCATAATAATGGACAGTATAATCCAATCACATGCCAAGTATGTGATGATCCGGGGCACACTGCTCGTTTCTGTCCCATGATTGGACAAAACGCGGAAGTGAATGCTTTTTCGGCCGCCTAATCCTAGGTTCAATAACCACCCTCTCGGCCGAATAATAATGCTCAAAATCGTGGCTTCGCCGTAATCCGAGTTTCAATCGTAATCCAAACTCAAACTTTAATTCTAACCCGAACTTCAATAGAAACCCTGGTTTTGGTTCAAACCAAAACTCTAATTTTCCCAATCAAACACAAAGGTTTAATCAGAATTGGCCCTCCATTTCCAATTCCAATTATCAGAATCGGCCCAGCCAGCCACAAAATCAAAATTTTTCCAATTCTCAAGGCCCCTCGAATTCCAATGACCTCAAGGCTGAATGGAACTCATTCAAAGAGGAGCAAAACAAGAACATTCAGCTCCTGATGAGTACCAATAAGAACCTTGAAAGACAGATAGGGCAACTGGCTGAGCAGTTAGCATCAAGACCCCCGGGGCATTTGCCCAGTTTTACCGAGAAAAATCCTAAGGGCGGTCATGTTGCTCAGGCCGATTTAAGCAGCAGCCAATGTAATCGACCTCGCACTCAACCATGCACTATGGACAAGAGGAAGCCAAGACAATGAGTTTAAGAAGGGTACAGGTACCGAGTGGTCCCCTCGGCTTTCAGGAAACCACTAGCCCCTCCTGCCATTGATAAGGCAGGAGGGGAAGTTGAGCACCCATCATCCCCTTGGCTGCAAGCAAGTACTCAGGTGGCTGATCCCCTGATAGGTGAAAAGGTTGGAAATCCTTAGGTGGCTGCTCCCCTGAGGACTGAACAAGTTGGAAATCCTCAAGTGGTCGACCCTTAAGGATCGGTGGGAAAGAAAGTCGTGGCTGATCCTCGACTACGAAAGCTTCAAAAGACGGTTCGGTGGAAGGATTTGGAAGACAAAGCTATCGCCGCGATCCTCAAAGAAAGTCTTTTCGAGAGTGATCTCAAGAAGCTTCCGTTTCCACCGAGGAAGAGCAACATTCCATTGGTTGAAGACAAAAGTACGAGAAGGTGCTAAACCTTCAAAAAATACTCGTAAAATCTGCCATTATCCGAGGTCTTGGTCGAGATGCCTAAGTATACAAAGTTCATCAAGGATGTTGTATCTTCCAAGAAGAAGTTAGCGTGAATGGATCAAGCAGTTGGTAAGGAGTGTTCTCTCGTCAATTATGAAAGCTTACCAATCAAGAGAAGCGACCAGAAAAATTTGTGCTCACATTGCGGATGGGAGGACTAGTCTTCCCAAATTCCTTATGTGACTGGGTGCATCTATCGCCTTGATGCCATTATCTCAGATGCAAGCGGTTGGGTTTACAAAGTCTTCTAGAACCCACGACCATGAATTTGCAAATTCGATAGATCTTCTAAGAAAGCTTCAGAATCCTAAAGGACGTATTAGTTCAAATAGATAGGTTTACCTTTCCAGCTTGACTGAGTACGTCTTAGATATTGAGAAAAGTGAAAATGTCCCTTGATTCTTGGAAGACCCTTCCTATCTACAAATAGAGCCCTTATCGATTGTGATGGTGGGCACGTGACCATTCGAGTTGGTGACCAGGAGGTGAGTTATAGTGTTTCTAAATCTATCAATGTACCTTCCGATCTCCAACCGGTTGTTCCATCGAGGAGACGTCTCTGATGACTTCAATGACTCCATGGATACGCAAGTCTTGGCCGTAGAAGCGAGAATATGAGCGATTGATTGATAATCTGAACAATCATGGTGTGATCAATCTAGATCGCTTAGCGACTGAATTTGAGGATGAGATAAGAGAAGAAGCCTTGGCGAGAGGGACCATTAAGTAAGCTCAACGATGTTGAGTTGAAGAATGGCGATCTTAAATCAAGTCTAGAGGATCCTCCCGTAGATTTGGTGCCAAGCCGTTGCCTAAACATCTTAAGTATGTGTTTTTAAGAGAAGGTGACAAGCTTCCTTTGATCATCTCTCCAAGCTATCTCGTATACAAGAGCTTAAATTGTTAAACGCTTGCGCAAAAATGAAAAATCCTTTGGATGGCGGTGGGAGATATCCGAGGATATCTCCCGACATCTATATGCACAAAATCAAGACCGAGGAGGGTGCAAAACGAGTTAGACAAACCTCGTAGAAGACTCAACCTCACATGCAAGAGGTAGTCAAGAAGGAGATCATTAAACTTCTAGATATGGGAATCATTTACGCCATTGCTGACAGTGAATGGGTTTCCCCGACTCAAGTAGTTCCCAAAAAAGGTGGAATTAGGATTGGAAAAATGAGAAGGGAGAGAGATAGCATTGAGGCTCAATTCACAGCTATAGGTCTGTATTGACTATAGAAAACTCAATGAGGTCACACCGAAAGATCATTTTCCCTTCCATTCATAGACCGATGCTTGAGCGTCTGGCGGGGCACACATTCTACTGCTTCCTGGATGGATATTCAGGATACTTCCAGATACCCATCGATCCTGTTGACCAAGAGAAGACCACTTTCACTTGCCCTTACGGGACATTCGCCTATAGGCGGATGCCATTTGGTCTCTGTAATGCCCCGGCCACCTTTCAAAGGTGTATGATGGCAATCTTTGACGGGCTAGTTGAAATGTGCATGGAGATTTTTATGGATGATTTCTCGGTCTTTGGTCGATCCTTCGATGATTGCCTCGATAATCTTGATCAGGTGTTGTGTAGATGTGTGGAAAAGGACTTAGTGCTCAATTAGGAAATGCCATTTCATGGTAGATGAAGGCATAGTTCTTGGCCACAAAGTGTCCGCCAAAGGTATAGAAGTAGATAGGGCCAAGGTTGAAGCTATTGAGAAGATGAGTTATCCTTTGAATGTTCGGGAGGTCCGAGGTTTTCTCGGACATGTCGGCTTCTATAGGAGGTTCATCCAGGACTTTTCAAAGATCGCCAAGCCCCTGTCTACCTTACTAAAGGAAGATGTTGAGTTCAATTTCGATGATAGCTGCAAGCACGCGTTTGAGGAGCTCAAAAATCGTCTGATTTCTGCTCCAATTCTTATTTCACCTGACTGGAACTTACCCTTTGAGCTTATGTGCGATGCATCCAACTATGCTGTTGGTGCAGTCTTAGGGCAAAAGCTTAATGGAAAGTTCCAGCCTATCTATTATGCCAGTCACACACTGAATCCTTCTCAAGTTAACTACACAACCACTGAAAAGGAATTATTAGCCGTAGTCTTTGCTATGGATAAGTTTCGTAGTTACTTGCTAGGTGCTCAAGTGATTGTGTGGACTGATCACGCTGCTTTGCGTTATCTCATGACCAAAAAGGAAGCTAAACCGCTTATCGCGTTGGATACCGACCTCTCAAGAATTTGACGTTCAAATCAAAGATAAGAAGGGCAGTGAGAACGTAGTGGTGGATCATGTCTCTAGGATGATAAGTGAGGAAAAGGGTGATCATGAAGATATAGATCTTTACTTTCCTCTAGAAAACATCATGTTGATCGATGGCCGCTCTCCTGATGTTCCATGGTATTCGTCCATTGTGAATTACCTTCATGCCCGTTACCTTGACCCCGAGATGTCGTATCAGGAGAAGAAGAAGTTCTTCTCTGATATGAAATATTTCGCTTGGGATGAACCTTATCTGTTCAAGATCTGCAAAGATGGTTTGCTTAGGAGATGCGTTCCTGAATCTGAGCAACAAGAGATTATCGAGCAATGCCATAGTGGACCCACAGTGGTCACTTTGGTCCTTGGAAAACGGTTGCGAAGATCTTCCATCCGGTTTCTATTGGCCTATGATCTTTAAGGATACGAAGCCTTCAGAAAGCTTGCGATAGGTGTCAAAGAACCGAACTCGACAAGGCGTTTCGACATGCCTTTAAAACCCATCTTAGAGTGCGAAGTCTTTGATGTATGGGGCATCGATTTTATGGGACCTTTCCCATCATCGTGTGGCAACAAATACATCTTAGTCTCAAGTTGACTATGTTTCGAAATGGGTGGAGGCGTTGGCCACTCCTCAAATGATCATAAAACGGTCATGAAATTTCAAGAAGAACATATTTGTGAGATTTGGATGTCCTCGAGCCTTGATCGGTGATGAAGGAACGCATTTCGCAACCGACCTCTGAGAAAGTTCTTGAAAAGTATGGTGTTCGCCATAAGACCGGCACACCATACCATCCGATGACTAGCGGTCGAGGTTGAGCGGCAAACCAAGCATCAAGCAAATCTCGAAAAGACAAAGGAATGTCATAGAAAGGATCGAGTTTGAAATTGGATGATGCACTATGGGCGATAGGATCGCTTATAAAACCCTATGGGTACATCTCCATATCGATGGTTTACGGCATGCCATGTCATCTCGCCATTGAGTTAGAGCATAGGGCCTATTAGGCGACGAAGTTTCTTAACTTTGATTCCCAAACTTGTGGAAAACATCGATCGCAAAGCAAATGCATGAGTTAGACGAGTTCCGACTCCAGCTTACGAAAAGCGCCAGGATAAGCAATGATAAGATGAAGCTCCTCCATGACGCAAAAATTAAGAAAAGAGAATTTCAAGTAGGGAACAAGTTCTTCTTTATAATTCCGTGATTACATTTGTTTTCCGGAAAGCTAGGACACGATGGTCCGGGCCCTTTACGATTCTCAAAATCATTCCTGGAGGCGTTCTAGAACTACTCGGTTATAAAGATCAGCCGTTTCGAGTTAATGGTCAGAGGTGCAAACACTACATTGGAGAACCTATAGGCAAGCCTTTGGTTGTTAAAATTCTCGATATCCTTGGATGTGGTGTTAATGAGGTCGAAGACTCTGACGAGATTTCACCCAATCTGTTTTCTGAGGATAACGGTAGTGGTCTATCACAAGAAGTTCTAGCCGCTAGTTGGGATATGGAGGAATATGCAAGGGAGCAACAACTCAAATGTCAGCAGAGAAATCTACAAAGGAGAAAGTCGACCATGGGAAAGGTTCAACGTATCTGGAAAACTGTCAAAGCTTTAATCCCATGCGTTAGGTGTCATTTCTGCAGCCACAATCCTGATCAGAACTTTAACGAGGTAATGGCGGGCAGAAAAGTCAAATGGTCTGACCCAGGCTGAATTTAAATGGTGTCGAGCTAACGACATAAACCAAAAGCGCCACTAGGAGGCATCCTAGATATCCAATCTTGTTTTAGTTTTTCTTAGTTCTTTTTGCTTTAGTATGTTATTTTGGTTAGTTTTACTAAGCTTCTATGTTTCGATCACAAGATGTCTTTGTCTAGATATGGATCTCTACGGAGTTCACCCTGAGGAGTTCCCACTCATTAGTCGCATCCCGCTGATCACAGTAGATGATGGACCAGGAGGCACTATAGTTCTTCATGTAGATTTTGACATTAGCACTCAGGTTAAGACCATCACGTACGTTATCATTGTTCCACGTTGTTCGGGAGGCAGCGATTTCACGACTGAGGAGTTGCAGGAGGCCATAGGACGTCCTTACACGATCCTTAATGATCCTATGCTGACGGATTTGGCACTAGTGTGCACGGGCGGAGCATTTTAGAGGTGTTGAGGTAGTCGGGGAGGATTGGTGTTTGCAAGATGAGTACGACTTCCTCCGGCTATCGACATGCTTCAACGCCTCATTCGCTTAGTGGATTGGGACGAGATCTACGCAGATTAGTGTTTCATTAGTTAGTTTTGCTTTCGTCGAGCCCCGACGTAAAACGGAAGCGCTTGGTGGGAGGCAACCCACTGTTTTATTTTTGTTGTTTTATTTAGTTGTACTTTTGAATTTTAAATTATCAGTAATAAAAGTTTCGCATTCAGTTGTTTTTTATGATAATTTTTGGAAAAGAACAATTTTGCATTCTTCTTGACTGGACGCCCGTCTAGTGATACTGGACGCCAGTCCGGCCCTCGATTTTCCTGGACGCCCGTCCAAGATATGGGACGCCCGTCTGGAAACGAGCTTTTCAATCCTGTATTCGACTTCTTGACCAGACGTTCGTCTAAAAATATGGACGCCCGTCCGGATAATTCCTCCAATCTCAGATTCAAATCAAGCCTTTGGAGCGGCGTCTAGCATTTTGGGCGCCCGTCCGGTTCATCACATTTCCAGCAGACGCCCGTCCGCCGAGTTGGACGAAGGCCCACCACTGCCTCTATATATACCCCCTCATGCCATGAACCTCATTCCTTCGAATTTCAAACCGCAACACCCGACTTTTGCCCTCCTCTCAACCTAAATCCCTTGATTCAACACCAAATTGGGCGATTTCAAGTGCTATAGGACGCCCCTGACACCCTCTCATCGATTTTCAAAGCCAAATCCCCCAACATTCCATATTTTTAGAGAATCGGCCACCTATATAGTCCGACCTTGTTCAAGAAAAATCGGATTTTTGGGGTCAATTTGGGTTGTTTTCGACGTCTACAAAGCATTATCTTCATCTACTCACCATCTTTGGTAAGTTTGTAGCGACTTTTCTTGATTTCTTTCACGTTTTTGTGGGTTCGATCTTCGGTCGGCTCATTTTCTTGAAATTTATCTCATTTTGTTCTTTGCTTTTCTTCTGTTTTGGTGTTGTGATGATGTGGTGATGATGGTTGTGGTGGATGGGTTGATATTGTTGAATTGAAATCCCGATTTGGACGATTAGCGGGTAACCATTTGTGTGAATGGTTTGGTTTAGATTTACGTTTGACAATGGTCCGCAAGAAGGAGATTGTAAAGCGTTATGGTAAGGGGTTAGCACGGGAGAAAGGTAAAAGGCAACGTCCTGAGTTTGATCCATCCGAATTGGACCCTAACAGAGGCATAGTCTTTAGAGATCAACCGCCTAGAACATCTCAACAAGCTAGAACCAATTTACGGGATGATTCTTCCTCCAATTCTGATACTGAGGATGATGGTGCTGTCCCCCTGAGTAGGATGGCTCGAGGTACTCGTGGTGAGGAGTCGTCGAGAGCTAAGCCGTCTAGAGTTGAGGGTGGTGAGGAGGATGTTGTGCAAGACGAGCCTGAACCGAGAGCACCTCCTAAGAAAAAGTCTAAGACCATTACCCCTCTTTCGATGCCTCGTCGGTTTATCAATCCTTTGGCCTATGACGCCTACACTAAGCACTACTCGACCAGAAGTCTTATTTTTGATAGGGAGGTGAAAGTGTCTCAAGTTGATCCTACTTTCGCTCAGATGTTCAAGACTAGGAAGTGGTCAGCCTTGACAAAAATTCCATCTACTCCTGTCAATGATTCTATCGTCCATGAGTTCTATGCCAACTTTTCTGAAGCGGATTTAGATAAAGGGTGCGTTATGGTACGAGGTGTTAAGGTCCCTTTTTCTGCTGAGGTCATTAATAAGAAATACAATTTACCGGATTTTGAGGGTTTAGATTATAAGGAGGAGATTGCAAGGAGGCAGCATGAGGATGGTCGTGACCCGATGGAGGAGTTGAGATTACGGGTTTGTCCGGATGTGGCTTGGACAATGAGACCCAATGGCCAGAGGAAGGAGTTAGTCACAACGGCATGGACCGAGGATTGGAGAGTCCAGTGCCGTTTTATTCAGAGTCGTTTGATCCCGAAGAATAATCTTACACATTTCCATATCGCTGATCTTGGGATGTTATATGCTTTGACGTTCGGGTTGAATGTAGATGTGGGGCGTGCCTTATACGATGAGATTTCCATGAACCGTAAGGTGTACACCGGAGTTTAATAGTACCTCATTTGATACATCGCTTATGTCTTGATGCGGGAGTTTTGGAGTATGCAAATGGACCACAAGACCAAGAGTTACCCCCTATTCGTAGGGAGAAGGTCGCCAAGTATCGAGCCTGGTTCCACTTCGACACCGCCGAGCCTCGGCTTCTTTCGGATTATCTTCTTCCGAGATTGCTCGGCATAGTATGGCTCATAGTTTGAGGGCGATGTTGAGTGACATCCGGGATGGCCAAGATAATATTTTGTCGGTTTTGGAATGTATCGTTGATGGACGGCAACCGAGAGATCGGCGGGTATTCAATGCAAGTAATATGGATTATGTCTTCTCCGAGCAGATAGAGCGGGTGATAGCTGAGGTGGTCAAGATGGAGGAGAAGCCCGAGTCAGATGAGGAGGATGAGCCCCCGGTAGACCCTGCTACTGCTTCTACTACGCAGCCTGAGCCTACACCGACGACGTCCACTGTTGCTGTACCTACTTCAGATCCTCCTCGTGCTGATGCCCCTGCTGGTGATTCTGCTGTTATTCCTCCGTCTGATGCTCCGATTCCGCCTGAGTGATGTTGATATTTTTATGCATTTTCTGCTTGATGTATTTCTTTCTTTTATCCGACTTCGATCTAGTTGTACGATGACTATTACTACTTTCCTTTTGGATGCTTCTATGATTTCTGTACTTTCTATTTTTCTCGCTACTGTTGACTATCGTAGGCGTATATTTTATTAAATCATGTAAGCTGTCTAGCACCACATACTTGGATTGCGATTTCATTGGTATTATGATCATTTTTGGATGACGCTTGTTGTTATATCTCTTTCATTCATTCCTTTCACATTATTACGTTATTGTGCCCCGTTTTCCCCCGAGATTCTGTTGTTTTGTCGAGTAGTGCAGATCTAGTTTTTGTTGAGCTCTCGGTTGAGTTCGGTTTGGACGTTTTTTCCGACACTTTTGCGAGTGTTGTTTCTTTCATGCTCCGGCCTGACCAACATCTCGATTTTCTACTCGCATACAGCTAAGCTTCTTATCCTTTTTACTTTCTGCACAACATGAGGACATGTTGCATTTTTAAGTGTGGGGGAGGGGATAGTTCGATTTGTATCTATGCGTACACGTTGTTTTAGTACGTTAGATTGTTGTTTTATGCGAAATGAGCGTAAATTTTTCAAAATTTTCCGACACTTTTGTTTTTGTTTTGTCCCGAGTAGGCAATTCAATTTGAAGTTCGTTGTTTTTATAGTCATCTATGCGATATTTCATGTACTTGATAAGTTAGTTGTTTCACCTGACACTACTTTTCACGAGCCATAGTGACGATGAGCTATTTTATAAAGTTATACCCCATTTTGGATTAGTAGTTTTTGATTTTCTTATAAGTCATGTGCTTAGTGCTACATATATATCTTGAGATTTATGATAGTTTGTATTTAGATCCGAAGTATGAGATACTGTGAATATCTAGATGTTTGAATGTGATAAGTAACACGTAACTAATGTCAAATGAGAAGTTGAAAAATTTAAAATGAATCTATGTGTGTGTCGAAAGCTAGTCGATGATTTGAGTGCGATAGGGTGTACCACGTATATCCTATACCACTATGATGACTAAGAGCTCACGACAGTTAGGAAAAGCTGCCTTATGATTGGAGTAAGGTAGGGGATTATCTCGAAATGTCCTATTCTGCTATGAGGGCAAAAGCTCATCCTAATGTGTGTTTAAAGTGAATGAATTCAATCAACTTAAGATATGTTGTGAAATGAATAAGGCTTAGTTTCCGTTAATCCTATCCCCAGTATATAAACCGATAGATATGTCAGAGGATTATCCTCTGAGTATTTCGAAAAGGCCCTAGATTCATTCGATCATCCTTTTCGGGATATGTCACGCTTGTAGGGTACATCTTATGAGTGTCATTTATTACTATTCTACGAGGGGTATTAGCTAGTTTTGCTTTGAGTTATTCAAGTTTGGTTTTAGTGGAAGTTTTCTATGGCTATGCACTTACATGATGGTGAACACCTAAGTTATTGAATATATGTTATACTTGTTTAGATGCCTGCTTTTCCTTTCTCGAGCCTAATTTTTTGTTTTGTTTTGCTCGGGACGAGCAAAAGCTAAGTGTGGGGAGTTGTTAAGGGTGAAAATCTATGTTTTATTATGATATATTTTACGGTATTTTCCTCTTAATTGGATTAATTGCATAATAAATGGCCCTTATATGGAAATATTGAGCATACTAGGTTTTTAAGGACTTAATCGCAATATTGAATAAATTATGTGTTTTCATCGTGAATTATAATTAATTGGACTTTATTACGCTTTTGCGATGTTTTCCATGTGTTATAGGTATGTTCATTGTGCTCAAATGATGATCAAAAAGGGTTAAAATTGAGCTATAAAGATTTAAGAAGAGATAATGATCAAATGGAGTGGACAGAAAAGAGATAGAGGTGATTTAATCAAGTTTTATTCCAGCTAAATCAAGCGTCAAGTCCCGTCCAGGGGTGGACGGGCGCGTCGACAATCCAAACGGGCGCCTGTAGGAAGAATTCAATATTGAGGCATCATGAACTTACCGAACGAACGCCCGTAAGGAGCAAACGAAAGTCCCAAGGTGCAAAAGAAGATCGAGAGAGTTTGGGCGCTATCCGCATTTAACGCCTACATTGGAGTTCGAACAATCAAACGAGCGTCCCACTTAATCGAACGAAGCGTCCGAGTGCCGACTTAGTGAAACCGCCAAATCTCTATAAATACTTGCCTATTTTCACACATTGAGATACCAATTCTACAATTCTCGAACCCTAAACCCTAGGGGCGGCTATAGGCTGCGTTTTTACTCGCTTTTTCCCGCTTTATGTTCTTAAATTCCTAGATAAAATTAGTTTAGTTTATGCAATTTACTTCAACAATTCAAGCTATTCAAGGATGCTAAGAGGCTAGGCTTCAATCAAACGAGCATTGTGAAGCCATCCAACTTTCATTAATTTTGATTCTTCGTGACATTGTAAGTTTTTAATCAAGTTGTTTCCTTTATCATGTCTTATGTTGATTAATTGCATTTATATCGAAAGATGTGCATGTATGGTGCTTTATATTTGATGAAAGTCTTTATAAACATTAGATCACCATGATTTAGGAATAGATCTTTAATCTATGTCAAACGAAAAGTTGATAGGTTGGAAATCTAGGTTAAAACGTTAAAGTTTACATCTTTGTTTATGTTATGACGCGTTAATTTCCGTAAATCAAAAGATAGAAATTAATAGGCAAATCATCTACGAAAGTAGGATTCATACCTTTGATAAGATGAACCACAACTTGGTAGAAACTGCAATATAATCGGGATGAGAGATTAGTGTTTGTTGGATAGGTGGATCAATACTCGTTTGCCCGTATTAAACTTGATTTAACCCTTGAGACTTGAACTTTTTAGTTAGTTTATTTTCTATTTGCACTTTTAGAGTAATTTGTTCGCAACCAAACCTCCCTAGCTTTGGATTCGTCCTCTGCCTAGTTTATATTCAGCATATATGTTCGCTTTAGTTTTGTTTAATCATTGCTTAGTTTAGTTTTCCGTGACATAGCTTAGTTAGACAAAAACTAGGAACCACCATCGCCTAGTTCCCGTAAGATCGACCCGGCATTAACCACTAGTACTACGATCCTTATACTTGGGGTTAACCGGATTATAAATTTATTACTTGTTTGTTTTGCATAGGTAAAATCCGTGAGACAAAGGATAAGATTGCATCTAGAATCAATTCGACCATAATATTTTGCATTGTCAAGAGAGTTTAATGTGGCTAATACTAGTGGCTCTAGGTAACTTGTAGAACCATGAATGTGCTTTGCTCTTGGCTAATGTCCTTTTAGTTTATCTTATTGAGATTTAAATGCTATGTAAGTTGGAATATATGCACTTTCTTTTAATTCCAAGCTAAAGATGGATTTTTAGACTGTGATACTCATGTTTATGTTGTTGTGTATCCGATAACATGTGGTCCTCGATCGACTTGTGCGTATTTAATTGCATTGCGCAGAATGGAATTGCTACACACTCCCACCTCATTGTTTGGACTTTTGAGAAGTTAGTTTGTTCAACTTTGTAGATTTGTGTATTGACCTAGATTTTTATGCCAAATTCTTGTATTAAGGATGATTCTTTGAGGAGATTTGAAGCTCGAAGCTAACAATGAGATTAGGTCTCTGTTATGCTTTGGTTGTACTTTTGTTTATTAAATAAATTGGCATGAGAATGTAAAATAGTATGTGCCTTATATACCGGAGAATTGGGGAGCAGAAACTGCTTCGCATTATGCATTTTTTTTAATAATAAAAATCTTTTAGTATGCGTTTGCAAGTGTCTTTATAGGGAATATTTACAAAGAATGATGGCGTTTCAAATCGCCCCATCAGGGCTTTGTTAGGGCGTTTCAAACCTCCATATCAGGAGCTTTGTTAGGGCATTTTCATGTATCCTAAAATGACATAAAGAAACATGGTAAATCCTATTGCAACATCGACAGAAAGGGCGTTCTGTTAAAACGCCTTTAACTTAGAAACGCCCCACTAGACCCATATATATGGCGTTTTGAAACGCCCTTAAAAGCCTTTTTTGGAGTAGTGTCAAAGGAGTCAAGAAATGAACCTTGTATATAATACAAAGGTCTGCAGCTGTGGCATCTGCTGAGATTCACCAGTCACAGCTGACAAAACAGGGGCACATGAGACTGGGTCACATGGGTGAAAATGATGCAGGTTTTTTCTCAAAATGATCTTCTTGGGGATGTAAATAAGTTCAAGCATCTAGACTTTTATGTGCATTGTGTGTTTGGGAAGTTTCATAGGGGCAAGTTCTCAAAAGGGGTACACAACACAAAGTCATCACTTGATTACATTCATTCTGATTGTTGGGGGCATCAAAGGTGGAGTCATTGGGTGGTCACGAATACTTTGTGTCATTTATAGATGACTATCAAGGATGACTTGGGTGGTGATGGTGAAACATAAAAGTGAGGGATTCAAGAGCTTCAGGCAATGGAAGGCTCTAGTTGAAAATCAGTTGGGGAAGAAGATCAAGAGGCTTTGTATAGATAATGGTCTGGAATTCTACTGGTCTGAGTTTGATGAGTTTTGTAGAAATGAAGGTATTGTCAGACAACATACAGTCAGGATTAATCCTCAGCAGAATGAGGTAGCTGAGAGGCTAAATCAAACTCTTTTGGAGAGAGAAAGATGTATGCTCTCCAATGCTGGTCTATCAAGGAGATTTTGGGTAGAGGCTGTAAGTACAACTTGCTACTTAATCAACATGAGTCCTCACACAGGGATCAATCTCAACACACCTTTTGAGATGTGGTTAGGCAAGCCTGCTGACTATTCAATTCTAAGGGTTTTTGGAAGCACAATTTACTATCATGTGAGTGAAGGGAAGCTAGAACCAAGAGCCAAGAAAGAGTGTTTATGGGGTATGGTGATGGAGTAAAGAGTTATAGAATTTGGTCATCAGTCGAAAATAGAGTATTCTCATCAGAGATACATTTTTTGATGAAAATCTATGCTCAGCTCATCAGTGAGAGGGACTATTGAGTCTAAAACTGGTGCTGAATCTGGGAATGCTGCGAAACAGGTGGAGCTTCAGGTAGAGTCAGTTGAGATTCAACACTCAGCTAATCAAAGTCAGCATTCATCTGATCTGGTTGCTGAAACAAAGCTGAATTCAAGCCAGTCAGTTGAACAAATGTCAGTTGATCGTCAAACTGAGAACATGGGTCACCAGAGTATAGCTGTCAGCAGAGCAAGAAGATCCAATGTTGGGATACCTTCCAAGAGGTATGATTTTGATGATTTTTTTGGATATGCACTCCAAGTTGCAGAAGAAGTGAATAGTTTTGAACCATCTACTTACAGGGAATCAGTGACATGTTCTGAATCATCCCAATGGCTTGCTGTCATGGGAGATGAAATGGAGTCATTACTGAAGAATTAGGCTTGGGATCTAGTTAAACATCCAGCTGATAAGAGAGTTAAGTATAAGGCACATTTGGTTGCAAAAGGGTTCAGTCAGAAAGAAGGGGTGGACTTTGATGAGATATTCTCACCAGTAGCGAGACATACTTCAAACAGAGTGTTACTAGAAATGGTGGCACAACATGACTTAGAACATGAGCAGCTAGATGTGTGTTAAGGGTGAAATTTATGATTTATATGACGTTATTCCCGTAACAATATCCTTGGTATTTTAGTACTTTATAGAAAAGTGTTGGTTTTATCGAATTATTGAGTAAACGAGTTTTAAATGTGTTTAAATGCAAAATCGAGATATTTACGTGATTTTATCGGTGTTTTATGTTTATCCGTATGATGTTACATTTTGCATGTTTCTGTCATGTTGCTAGGTACGTTTGCATGATGAGTAAGGAGCTTAAACGATGATCACATGAAGATGGAAGAGTTGAAAGATGTTTAAGTGAGGAATCATTGAAGAAACCGGAACCAGGTACTTTATGAGCAAAATATCGAGTCGGGTTCGGGCGGGCGCCCATGATGATGAACGAGCGTCCGGAGCGTTCTCAGAGCAACCGATTTTCCTATAAAAACAGCGTGATCTTTACCCTAAGGAAACATTATTCAACCCTAAACCCTAGGGGCAGCTTGGCTGCGTTTTTCCTTCGCTTTTCTCTAGTTTTATGCACTTAAACTTCTAAATTAGATTAGATAATTTCATGTACTTTTATTCATCAATTCGAGTTGTCAAGAAGATGCTAAGAGGCTAAATCCTCTTGAACAAGCGTTGTGAAGCCGTCCAATTCAACAGCTTGATTTCTCGTTCGTGATTATTTTGTGAGTTCTATTTCAAGCTCATTTCTTTTATCATGTTTTGTATGTTTTATTGCATGTTTAATCGAAAGATGCTTGCTTTGATGATTGTTTATATGATGAGAGTCGTGTCAACCTTAGATCACCATGATAAAAGATTGGATCTTTGATCTAAATAAAACGAAAGTTATTAGATTGATTTTCTAGATTAGAAATCGAAAGATTTCACGCCTAGGTTAGAAAGACGTAATCTTTAACATCGAAAGATAAAAGATTAGAAAACGAACTTGTCTACGAGAGTAGGAGTTTATGCCTTCGATTAGGTGAATCACGACTTGAGTAGAGATCACGAAATAATCCGAATTAGAATTGAATGTTGATAGGATAGGTGGATCAATTGCTTGTTCGCTCGTTATAACTTCATTCAATCCCTTGAAACTTGAATTGTTTAGCTTTAGTTTACTTTTTCTGCACTTTAGTTTAGTTTAGTTTATCGCTTTCAATCTTTCCTAGCATTGGATTAATCTCCTCTGTCTAGTTACTTTTATGCAATATTTGTTTAGGTTAGCTCTTCGTTTAGGTTAGTTTTCGTGACAATAATTAGTTAAAAACAAAAGCTAGGGTTCACAATGATCTAGTTCCCGTAAGATCGACCCGGCATTAGCCTCCATACTACGATCCTTGCACTTGAGGTTAACCGGTTTATTACTTGTTGTTTTGTATTGATAAAATCCAGGACAAGTTTTTGGCGCCGTTGCCGGGGAACCGGACGGTTTGCCTAGTTTTTGTTTTTGTTGTTTTTCGTTTCTGTTGTTGTTTTGTTTTATTTTCTGTTTTTAGGTTGTTAGTTAGATTAACCTTTAGATATTAGGTTATTTAGGGTTTCCTTTGTTAGGTTTTTGGTTTAGATTTTTAGGGTTTAGATTTTTAGGGTTTTAAAGGTTTGAGTTTTGTGATTAGTTCTTTCTTCTTTCTCTTCTTAATCCCCCTTCTTTTCTGCTTTGTTTTTGATCTTTTACACATCCGACGAGCGTTTAAGATTTTGGACGTCCGTCCACTGTAAAAATTTCAATTCTGTATCAATTTCGACCCTTAGACGAGCGTTCATCATTTTGGACGCCCGTCCAAGGACATTCTGAAAGACCGGACGAGCGTTCACTTTTTGAACGCCCGTTCAGTCCAAACTCTGGACAAACGCTCGTTCGCTTATGTGGACGCCCGTTTGTTCCTCTTTCTTTCTTACTCTTGTTCTTCTCTTTTCTTGTCTTTTATTTAGGTTTTTGATTTTAGAATTAGGTTTTTAATCTTTTAGTTAGATTTTAAGTTCTTAGGTTTCCTTTTCTTAGTTTAGGTTTTGAATTCTTAGTTTTAGATTTTATTTCCTCATATTTAGGTTCATCTCAACTTGATTTTTGGGTTCGGTTTATGCAAACTCGTAGTCACAAGGGGCCATTACTTTACTCCCCTGACCTCGAGCGGACCATAGTCCGACCCAATAGGCGAAGACTTCGTTTTGACGAAGAAAACGCAGAAGATCAAGAGTTTGAGCAATCTTTAAGAAGGGAAATCGAAGAAACTGTAATTATGGCTGCTGAAGATAGACGTACATTGGCAGACTACGCTATGCCTGGTGCAGTAACTGTCAACCCGGCTATCGTCTTACCAAACCATTACGGCCTGAACCTCTTCGAACTCAAACCGGTCTCATTCGAGATGATGCAAAGCATGCATCAATGTTTCACGGTCCTCTTCAAAACCTCACACACACGCATACACATTTCTGGAGATATGTGGTACGACACGCATTCAAGGTGTGAGTGAGGATGCGATTAAACTTACATCAAGCTTCCGTTCTTTTTGAAGGAGAAGCTAAAGAGTGGTATAGCTCTCTCCCTGCAGAATCCATTACCACTTGGGCTGCATTGGAAAAAGAATTTTTAAGCCAATACTTTCCACCTGCCAAGACAGCCCAGTGTTTAAGGGAAATATACAATTTTTATCAAACGGAAACAGAATCATTCTTTGAGGCATGGAAGAGATTTAAGGCTCTTCTTCGTAAATGCCCCCACCATGGGTTAGACTTGCAGAGGCAAGTCAATACTTTTTTCAGTGGGTTGACCGAGCTCACCAAGGGCATGGTCAATAGTTCATCAGGTGGGGCATTCCTGAGGAAAACGCCTCAAGAGGGGTGGGCATTGTTCGAAGACATTGCCAAATATAATTATGCCCCCTCCTTTCAAGCTGTTCAGGCACCACCTCCTCCTCCTAGGATCGAGGAGGTGAAAATGCAAATGAAATTGCCATGTTTGAACAAAGAACCGCTACTCTCACGACATCTCCAAATCCGAGTTATCGGACTCTTCATTTCTGAGAACTCTCAAGTTCAGATCGCTGAATTGTTGTCGCGACCGCCACATGTTTGGCGGTGTCAATTCAATTCCGCTATTCCTTATCAAGTCAATCTTTGTCCGTAATCATGGATGAGTATAATCAAGTCGCATGCCAAGTATGTGACGATATAGGGCACACTCGCTTGCTCGTTTTATCCCTATGATTGGGCGAACGCAGAGATCAATGCCTTCAATGGCCAGCCGAATCAGAGGTTTGGAAATCAATTCTCTGGCCAGGGCAATTTTCAAAATCAGGGTTTCCGTCAAAGCTTCAATCAAAACTCGAATCTCAATCGAAACCCTAATTTTAATCAGAACCCGAGCTTGAATTCCTCCAATCTAAATCAAGGGTTAAATCAAAGTTGGCCTAACAATCCAAATCCCGTATTTCAAAGTCGGTCTAGCCAACCTTTCTCTTAAAACATTGAAACTCTCAAGGCCCTCTCGCGTCGATGATCTTGAAGCTAGATTGGACTCCTATCGGAAGAGTCAAGGAGCAGAACAATAACTTCCAGAGGAGCAAAATAATAATATCCAAATGTTGATGAGCACAATCAAGAACCTTGAGAAGCGAGATGGTGACCAAAGAAGCTTAGACCATCGAGCGGCTTGCCCGATTTTATGGAGAAAAATCCAAAGGGTGGCCTAGTAACTCCAAATCGATTTCAATTGTGGCCAAAGCAATCGACCTAGTTCCTTCGATTCCTTATGGCATACCAGAGGCCAAAGCAATGAATCTTAGAAGCGGTGCTCAATCGAGTGGTCCTCTCACCAGGAAACCACTAGCCCCTCCTGCCAGTGATAAGGCAGGAGGGGAAGTTGAGCATCTACGTTCCCCCGTTCTGCAAGAAAAGACTCAGGTGGCTGATCCCCTGGGAGGTGAAGAAGTTGTAAGTCCTCAGGTGGCTGTTCCCCTGAGGAATGAAGAATCAAGTGAAAGTCAGGAGGGTGATCCCCTGACTAATAAAAAGTCTGAAAAAGTTGTAAGGTGGAAGGACATGGAAGACAAAGCTGTCAGTGCTTCCTCAAAGAAAGTATTTTCTGAGAGTGAGTTGAAGAAGCTTCCATTTCCACCTAGGAGAAGCAACATTCCCTTGAGTGAAGTTAAGAAATATGAAAAAGTGCTTAATTTGCTGAAAAATACTCAGGTTAATCTTCCATTATCTGAAGTTTTGGTTGAGATGCCTAAGTATACTAAATTCATCAAGGATGTTGTTTCTTCGAAGAAGAAGTTAGCAGAAATGGATCAGGCAATTGGTGAGGATTGTTCAATGATCAATTATCCAGACTTACCAATCAAAAGAGGTGACCCCGGAAAATTCGTGCTCACATTGCAGATGGGAGGCTTAGTCTTTCCAAATTCTTTATGTGAGTTGGGTGCATCCATCAGCCTGATGCCATTGTCTGTGTATGAGCAGCTGGGTTTACAAAGTCTTCTAGAACCCACTTCCATGAACCTTCGGGTTCGCCGATAGATCTTCTAAGAAAGCTTCAGGGATTACGAAAGACATTTTAGTCGGATCGATAGATTTACCTTTCTGTTGATTGGTACGTCTTAGATATGGGAAAAAATGAGAAAGTCCCCCTGATTCTTGGGAGACCTTTCCTATCCACAGCTAGAGCCCTCATCGATTGCGATGGTGGGCAAGTGACTATTCGAGTTGGTGACCGGAGGTGAGCTATAGTGTCTCTAAATCTATTCAAGTACCCTCTGGTTCTCCAACCGGCTTTTCCATTGAGGAGTCATTTAATGACTTCAATGACTGTATGGACGAGCAAGTCAAGGCTGTGGAAGCGGAATATGAGCGATTGATCGATAATCTGAATAGTCATGGTGTGGTTAATCTAGATCAATTAGCAGCTGACTTTGAGGATGAGTTATTAAGAGAAGAAGCTTTGGCAGTGGAGCCACTAAGTAAGCTCAGCGATGCTGAGTTGAAAAGTAGAGGGCTTAAATCGAGTTTAGAGGATCCCCCTGCAGATCTAGTTCTGAAGCCGTTACCTAAACATCTTAAGTATGTGTTCCTACGTGAAGGTGACAAGCTTCCCTTGATCATATCTGCCAAGCTATCTCAAATAGAAGAGCTGAAACTGTTAAACGTCTTGCGAAAAAATGAAAGAGCCTTTGGATGGCAGGTGGGAGATATCCGAGGAATACCTCCTGACATCTGTATGCACAAGATCAAGACTAGTGAGGGTGCAAAATGTGTACGACAGCCCCAAAGGAGGCTTAACCCTCACATGCAAGAAGTAGTCAAGAAGGAGATCATTGAACTTCTAGATATGGGTATCATATACGCCATCGCTGACAGTGAATGGGTATCCCCTACTCAAGTGGTCCCCAAAAAGGGAGGGATTACTATTGAGAAGAATGAGAAGGGAGAAGAGATAGCATTGAGGCTTGTGACAGGCTATAGAGTCTGTATTGACTATAGAAAACTCAATAAGGTCACAATGAAAGATCATTTCCCCCTTCCTTTCATTGACCAGATGCTTGAGCGTCTGGCGGGGCACGCATTCTACTGTTTCCTAGATGGATATTCAGGATACTTCCAGATACCCATCGATCCAATTGACCAAGAAAAGACCACTTTTACCTGCCCTTATGGTACATTCGCTTACAGGCGGATGCCATTTGGTCTCTGTAATGCCCCAGCCACCTTTCAAAGGTGTATGATGGCTATCTTTGACGGGCTAGTTGAAAAGTGTATGGAGATTTTCATGGACGACTTTTCGGTCTTTGGTCAATCCTTCGATGATTGCCTCGATAATCTTGATCAGGTGTTATCTAGGTGTGTGGAAAAGAACTTGGTGCTAAATTGGGAGAAATGCCATTTTATGGTAGATGAAGGAATAGTTCTTGGCCACAAAGTGTCCGCCAAAGGTATTGAGGTAGATAGGGCCAAGGTGGAAGCTATCAAAAAGATGAGTTATCCTAAGAGTGTTCGTGAAGTCAGAGGTTTTCTCGGACATGTCGGCTTCTATAGGAGATTCATTCAGGACTTTTCAAAGATCGCCAAGCCCCTGTCTACCTTACTTAAGGAAGGCGTTACATTCGCTTTTGATGATAGCCGCAAGCAAGCGTTCGAGGAGCTTAAGAGTCGATTAATCTCCGCTCCAGTTTCTTATATCGCTTGATCGGAACCTACCTTTCGAGCTTATGTGCGACGCATCAAACTATGCGATTGGTGCGCTTTAGGCCAAAGGATCGAAGGAAAATTCCAGCCTATCTATTATGCCAGTCACACACTGAGCCCCGCACAAGTTAACTACACGACCACCGAAAAGGAATTGTTGGCTGTGGTATTCGCCATGGACAAATTCCGTAGTTACTTGTTGGGAGCTGTAGTCACTGTTTGGACTGACCACGCTGCCTTGCGCTATCTCATGACCAAGAAAGAGGCTAAACCGCGCTTACTGCGTTGGATACTGACCCTACAAGAGTTTGATGTCCAAATTAAAGACAAAAAGGGCAGTGAAAACGTAGTGGCTGATCATGTCTCAAGATTGTTGGTGAGGAAAAAGCGAACTCGATGATATAGATCTTTACTTTCCTCTAGAAAACATCATGCTTATCGATGGTTGCGCTCCTGATGTTCCATGGTATTCTTCCATTGTAAACTACCTTCATGCCCGTTATCTTGACCCTGAAATGTCTTATCAAGAGAAGAAGAAGTTCTTCTCTGATATGAAATCTTTCGTTTGGGATGAACCTTACCTCTTCAAAATCTGTAAAGATGGTTTGCTAAGGAGGTGTGTTCCTGAATCTGAGCAACGCGATATAATCGAGCAATGCCATAGTGGACCCACAGGTGGTCACTTTGGTCCTTGGAAAACGGTTGCGAAGATCTTCCAGTCCGGTTTCTATTGGCCAACGATCTTTAAGGACACGGAAGCTTTCTGTAAAGCTTGTGATAGGTGCCAAAGAACCGGTACTCTAACAAAACGGTTTGACATGCCTTTGAAACCCATTCTTGAATGCGAAGTCTTTGATGTATGGGGGATTGACTTTATGGGTCCATTCCCATCTTCTTGTGGTAATAAATACATCTTAGTCTGCGTAGACTATGTCTCGAAATGGGTGGAGCAATAGCCACTCCTCGCAATGATCATAAAACGGTCATGAATTTTCTAAAGAAGAATATCTTTGTGAGGTTTGGATGTCCACGTGCCTTGATTAGTGATGAAGGGACGCACTTTTGTAACGGCCTTTGGAAAAAGTCCTCGAGAAGTATGGTGTTCGTCACAAAACGGCACACCATATCATCCGATGACTAGTGGTCGAGTTTGGCGAAGCAACCAGAGCTTGAAGAAGATCCTGGAGAAACGCGTGAAACGATCATAGAAAAGACTGGAGTCTAAAGTTGGATGATGTCTTGTGGGGCATATCGAACCGCCTATAAGACCCCCATGGGTACATCACCCTACCAGATGGTTTATGGTAAATCGTGCCACTTGTCAGTTGAGTTAGAGCACAGAGCTTATTGGGCTACAAAGTTTTTAACTTCGATTCCCAATCCTGTGGCAAACATCCACTGCAGTAGTTGCATGAGTTGGACGAGTTTAGGCTTGAGCTTACGAAAGTGCCGGGATCGATGAAGGAAAAGATGAAACTCCTTCATGACGCAAAGATCAAGAAGAGAGAATTTCAAGTTGGAGAGCAAGTGTTACTATACAATTCCAGTGTTACATTTGTTTCTGGGAAGTTGAGGACACGTTGGTGCAGTCCATTTGAGATTCTCCAAATCATTCCTCGGAGGCATTCTAGAATCAAGGCGGTTATGGTGATCAACCGTTCGAGTGAATGGTCAAAGATGCAAGCACTACATTGGTGAACCCAAGGTAAAGCCTTTGATTGTTCGATTTCTCGATATCCTCGGGTGTAGCACCCCTAAAGTCGACGAGTTTGACGAGTTTTCGCCCGATTTGTTTTCTGAGGATGACGGTTGTGATAAATTAGAAGAAGTTCTAGCTGGTAGTTGGGACATGGAAGAGTATGAAAGGGAGCAAAAGTTGAAACGTCATCGAAAGAAGAAGAAGTCAACCATGGGGACATTTAAACGTGTGTGGGGAGCTATCAAAGATTTAACCCCATGTGTTAGGTGCTGTTTCTGCAGCCACACTACGGACCGGAGCTTAAACGAGGTAGTGGCTGGTAGAAAAGTCAAATGGCCTGATCCAGGCTGAGCTTCAACGGTGTCGAGCTAACGACATTAACCAAAAGCGCCACTAGGGGGCTTCCTAGATATCCTTTATTTTTCTTTTGTTTTTGTTTATTTTCTAGTTTTTTATTTTCGGGCTACTGTCGGTTTCTCGTAGGCTCGCATTTTATCGTTTCTTAGTTTTTGTAATTGAAGTTTTTCTGTTTGAGTTGGTGTTTTGAATGGTATTTGCTGTTTTTATTGAGAGACTGCTGTGGATATTGTTCAATCTCGATTTCTCTTTGTTTATCTCTACTATATGATATGGTATAATCCCTTGTTTCCCCCGAGATATTTCTTTGTTCTTCAAGTGTGCAGGGTATTTGCAGTAACTTTTGAGAGTTTTAGATGATATCAGTTTTCTGGTGGATGGTCCACAATCTACTGATATCCTCGAGCATTCCTGGGTGATGCGCATCATTCCAGAGTTGCTCCCTTTCGGAATTGCCAGCATCCAATCAGCTAAGTTCTCCTTTCTTTTATTTTGCACAACATGAGGACATGTTGCAGTTTAAGTGTGGGGGAGGGGAATGAGTCGATTTGTGTCTACCATTTGCTTAATACATGATGTTTCTATGCAAAATGAGTAAAATTTTCGAAATTTTTGTTAATAGACCCGAGTAGGCAATACACGTTTTTGTTCGGTTTGTTATAGTCATTGATGCTATATACCATATTTTTAGTGAATTAGTTGTTTCACCAAGATTTTATTTTTCACGAGCCATAGTGACGATGAGCTATTTTATAAAGCTATACCCCGTTTTGGATTAGTGATTCTTGATTTTCTTATAAGACATGTGCTTAGTGCTACGTATATATCTTGAGATTTATGATAGTTTGTATTCAGTTCCGAGTATGTTATACTGTGAATATCTAGAAGTTTGAATGTGATAAGTAAAGCGTAACTAATGTCAAAATGAAAAAGTTGAGTTTATGTGAAGAATAAATTGGGTGTGTCGAAAGCTAGTCGATGATTTGAGTGCGGTAGGGTATGCCACGTATGTCCTATACCACTATGATGACTAAAAGCTCACGACATTTAGGAAAAGCTGCCTTATGATTGGAGTAAGGTAGGGTATTATCTCGAAATGTCCTATAGCTTATCCTAATGTGTGTTTAAAAGTGAATAAGTTAAATCAACTAAGATATCGTTACGAAATTGAATATAAGGCTTAGTTTTCGTTAATCTTATCCCCAGTATAAACTGAAAGATATGATGTAGGGATTATCCTCTGAGTATTTCAGAAAGGCCCTAGATATATTCGATCATTCTTTTTCGGGATATGTCACATTTGGAGGGTACATCTTATGAGTGTCATTTATTACTATTCTACGAGGGGGTATTAGCTAGTTTTACTTTGATTTTCAAGTTTGGATTTAGTGGAAGTTTTCTATGGCTATGCACACACATAATGGTGAACTTCTAAGTTATTGAATATATGTTATATTTGTTGAGATGTCTATACTATCTCGAGCTTGATTTTGCTTTGTTTTGCTCGGGACGAGCAAGGTTTAAGTGTGGGGGAGTTGTTAAGGGTGAAATTTATGATTTATATGACGTTATTCCCGTAACAATATCCTTGGTATTTTAGTACTTTTTATAGAAAAGTGTTGGTTTTATCGAATTATTGAGTAAACGAGTTTTAAATGTGCTTAAATGCAAAATCGAGATATTTACGTGATTTTATCGGTGTTTTATGTTTATCCGTATGATGTTACATTTTGCATGTTTCTGTCATGTTGCTAGGTACGTTTGCATGATGAGTAAGGAGCTTAAACGATGATCACATGAAGATGGAAGAGTTGAAAGATGTTTAAGTGAGGAATCATTGAAGAAACCGGAACCAGGCACTTCATGGGAATTTTGTCCACACTTGTAGGCACTTTCAGGGAAAATTGTCTTGATGAAAGTTGTAGAGGATTGAAATAGCTTTCCAACGCATGTTTAATCACCTCATTCGGAGCCCTAAAAGTGAAGTTATGAGCAAAATACTGGAGCTGGGTTCTGGACGGGCGTCCATGATGATGAACGAGCGTCGGGCGGTTCTTGTAAGCAACCGACTTGATTTTCCTATAAAAACAGCGTGATCTTTACCCTAAGAAAACATTATTCGAACCCTAAACCCTAGGGGCAGCTTGGCTGCGTTTTTCCTTCAGTTTTTCTCTAGTTTTATGCACTTAAACTTCTAGATTAGATTAGATAATTTCATGTACTTTTATTCATCAATTCGAGTTGTCAAGAAGATGCTAAGAGGCTAAATCCTCTTGAACAAGCGTTGTGAAGCCGTCCAATTCAACAGTTGATTTCTCGTTCGTGATTATTTTGTGAGTTCTATTTCAAGCTCGTTTCTTTTATCATGTTTTGTATGTTTTATTGCATGTTTAATCGAAAGATGCTTGCTTTGATGATTGTTTATATGATGAGAGTCGTGTCAACCTTAGATCACCATGATAAAAGATTGGATCTTTGATCTAAATAAAACGAAAGTTATTAGATTGATTTTCTAGATTAGAAATCGAAAGATTTCACGCCTAGGTTAGAAAGACGTAATCTTTAACATCGAAAGATAAAAGATTAGAAAACGAACTTGTCTACGAGAGTAGGAGTTTATGCCTTCGATTAGGTGAATCACGACTTGAGTAGAGATCACGAAATAATCCGAATTAGAATTGAATGTTGATAGGATAGGTGGATCAATTGCTTGTTCGCTCGTTATAACTTCATTCAATCCCTTGAAACTTGAATTGTTTAGCTTTAGTTTACTTTTTCTGCACTTTAGTTTAGTTTAGTTTATCGCTTTCAATCTTTCCTAGCATTGGATTAATCTCCTCTGTCTAGTTACTTTTATGCAATATTTGTTTAGGTTAGCTCTTTGTTTAGGTTAGTTTTCGTGACAATAATTAGTTAAAAACAAAAGCTAGGGTTCACAACAGTCTAGTTCCCCGTAAGATCGACCCGGCATTAGCCTTGATGATGGTCAAATTATACCCGTGAAAGTCATCAACGTTGACCTTAAATCGAGATTAATAATATATATTTCATATTAAATCACATGTTTATATTTATTATTTAATGTTAAGTGATTATTAATATGATATTTGGTATTAGCTGTTTTTATTATTTAAAGCCGATTTATTGTGCGATAATTATTGATTTTGCAGATCACAACAAATCGAGAGGATTAATGTCATTCAATCAATTATCTCAAGATAATGAAGGAAGGAAATCGGAGCATTAAATGAGAGATTAATCGGATCAACATGCAAGCGTCAATGGGGGAGAAAGACAGATGATGAAAACGCGTAGTAATGGGCAAATTTTAGGTTCGGTCGACCGAGCCATCACACTCGGTCGACCGAGGCTCAGGTTTCGGTCACTTTTAGGGTTTTATCGAGTCTATCTTCTAGAACCTCCTAAGTCGGCAGAAACTCCTATATAAGCAAAGACTTTCGAAATTGTAAATTCATTCAATAATACCATACAATTCTACTTTGATATTTTGATACAATGTAGCATAATTAGATTGAAGGTTCCCAAATGATTTAAGGGCTGCAATATGTAAGCCTTTATTTTCTGTTTTTTTTCTTTCAAGTAATTAATTCCCCCCAATTATGCTTTATTGTTTGAGTTAGTTAATTCATAGCTAGATGATGTAGATCTAGGCTATGACGTTAGGGATGTGGCGAAGCCTTGTCTATGAGGATCCCATAACCTACGTCATACACTTAGTATTTATTCATGAATCTACTTGCTTTAATTAATGCGTATCTATGTTAGTTTATATGAATGCTTTACGAATTACTGTTTAATCCGTTGTGTATGATGAAACGCTGAGAGATACGTTCAGGGATGTAATCTGGGGGAAAAAGACCATTCGGTCGACCGAGCCAAGCTATTCGGTCGACCGAGCCCCCTATTCATCCGTTAGATAGCCATGTCTTTATGGTTAGGTTAACTTAATAGAATTTATTATCTCAGTAGGTATGGCTATGGCTACGTTACTCGCTTAGTTTAATTAAAATGTGTAAAAATGAAATACCAATATAAAACTCTTAGGTAGGCTTATGAATTGATCTTCGGACGTTCAGCGTTATCTAGGTAGGTTTATATTTGGGGATTGCTAGCACCTGACTATACATACGTCGTAGATTAGCATGAGACTATAACTTGGTAATTGCTAGTTGGACGAGAGCTTGAGTAATCGTTTAGGAAGTACGCCTAACCATAGGAATGTTGCCTGGACGAGGTGTACGATTAATATCGGCATCCTTAGAGTAAATAGCGTGTGAGTTATATGAGATGGAGGCACCAAAAGGCGAAGTCACGTAACAATACCACAGTGATCTAGTGACCTACCGGTGCTAAGTCAAGTTAAAGAGGATGACTCCCGTAGCCAATCTAAGATAGATACAAACGGATTGACAGTTAATAAGTTCAGTTTATTATATAAATTATCTAGGTCCAAACGATAAAGACTATAATTGGGGAGGTTAATTACGTTGTGTCAAGTCGTGTCTTTACTTTTCTTGTCTTATGTTGGTCGTAGACCGCCTCTATGTCCTTGACATGTTTAATAAATTGTTTGTATATAAGATGATCCACAATTGGTTCCCTGTGGGATCGACCTTGATTCACTATAGCTATACTACGATGGGCCTAGTCCTCTTGCTAGTATTGGTTTATGGTGGTCAAGTATATTATAACCCGATTGACCACGCTATCAAGTTTTTAGGCGCCGTTGCCGAGAGCCAACGGTCAATTTTATATATAAATAATTTTTATTCATGTCGAGTTTTCGCTTTTGAGTCTGCTTTTACGTTTTGAGTCCTCCGGTTGTCTGCGCTCATTCGAAAATTCCTGATTCTTAAAATAAAAATAAAAAATAAAAAAATTTATTCGGTCGACCGAGAGACCTCATTCGGTCGACCGAGAATTTATAATTTTTTGTTTTGTTTTGTTTTGTTCTTGTTCTGTTCTGTTTACACGGTTTCTAATTTGTGTTTTCGAGTCTGGAATTTCGTGTGTCTGCTTATCCTCAGATGTTTAATCCGTGAGTCGATAGCGACATGGGAAACCATGTTAAAATCGATCTACGGTCTGCTTTTGTTTTCTTTCCGCTTTGCGAAACCAGGGAAGCAATAATCCAAGTCAATAATTTTTCATGGTCTTTGAGAAAATAACCCAAAGAAACATGTGGAGTTACGAATCTAATATGGGAAAAGCGATGGAAGCAATACCTTTAAAGCACCAAGATGGCTCCGAAAAAATTTTAAAGGCTTAAATTCTTCGTGGTACAATGTTGAAGGCAAGGTACTACCCTTTTTTTTTTTTGCTTATGTTTTACTACCTTTTGGTTTTTTGAGCATAAGTTAGCCTATACATGAATCTTAGTAAGAATCTTAGCCCGGAGTTGGTTCATAAGATTAATATTATTAAGTGTGGAAGGTTTTGCCCCAAAGCTATCTCATCTAGAGGGTGTAGGAAACATGTAGTCGTTGAAAGGAAGCGAAGAATAAAGAGTTCCTCAGTAGTTCGTTAAAATCTCATTGTCCTATGCATGAGATTGCTTCCTACGCCCATGGGAGCAACAAATTGTGTAGTTTAAGCATTCACAATCTAAAGAAGACGTTGAGTTTTGAGAGAACGCCTTCTACTTTCGTTGAGTTTTATGGTGATGGCTTCTCGGTGAACCCACCTTAAACAGAAACGAGATTACGCTTTGGGTGACAATTTAGGAATCGGAGACTCTTAGTACATGGGTTCGGAAATGGTCTAACCATGGCTGGGCGAGTTCAACCGAGCTTCGGCTCAATCTACTCCCCTCCACGTGTGATGTACGTTACAGCAGTTCGACAAGACTTAGCATAGCCGATAAGCCTTCGGGCTAAACGGGCTTAATCTTGACGGATTGGCCTGAATCATCACATATGTTCCAACGAATAAGACGGCGTGAGGCTTGCTCGCATAACCGACCTTATTCGGAGTACTTTGATTCATTGTTTCTTATTGTCAAGGCCAAAACCGTATTTTTAACCGAGTTTCTTAGAATTCACTAATTCCAAAACGAGCCGAGGTAAGAGCTTTGTATAAATGGTATGGATAAATGTCGCTTCCTAGGTCTCACAACCAAGGAAGGGTATTAATCCGCAAAAGCGACAAGCCCACCTCTTATAATGCTCAGAGGGACAAAGTCTGGCGATCTAAGAATAATGACTGACAAGGATAACCTTTGGAAAGTCGAGCTGAGGACTTTAAACTCAGAACTACTACTTTAAAACCCTTAGGATTTCTTTTTAGAATTTTAGGTTTTTCCTTCTTTGAGTCAAATAAGAGTAACGTGAAATATGTTGAGGTTTTTATTTTGCCGTGTTCCGATGGCCATTTGGCTAAGGATGTGCAAAACTTTTTACTCAATATAGGCCACGTGAAATAGAGTTCCAGTAGGAGAGTCAAGAAATTGCTAAAGAAAAGGAAATTTAGCAATCAACCTTAAGATGGAAGCATTAAGAGAGCTTGAGAATTATTGAAAATGTAACAGAGAATGATTGGTGTGAACAAGAACAATCTTTGTCAATTTCTAAAACTTTTTAGGTGATCCAAATGAAGATTCAAAGTGGTGCGCAATTCATTCTGCAACTATCCTTATCTTTCCCTTTACACTTTTTCACCTTCAAACTTTTCGATCCTCTCACCAATCTGCCCCAACAGTTCACATTTCTAACCATTCTTTCATCGCCTCTCTTTCTTTCCATCCGTTTCACTCTCCCACCCAATCTCAATGCCTTAACCATTTTCAACCCACCCATAAACACAATTTCTTACCCGTCCTTTATCTTTTCTTCCCATCCTTATGTGTATCTTTTTCTAAACCCATCATACACTTAACCTCCATTTTGTTTACAAAATACCTTTGTGTTGCGGAATTTGAGATATTGCTATGTTTTATTGATTATTTTTTTATCATTTTGATTTTCATGATCCTAGTTGGGGTAAGTGTAGCTCTGACCCTAGCTAGATTTTAAAGGTTTTTGGTTCGATCAAAGTACAACTTATCTTTCTACCGGAAGTTTTAAATTGCACACTTTTTATGCCTATTCCGGCATTTCTAGATGATAAGTTTTGTTCTACATTATCATACTGATCCGACCTTGTTGATGACGGTTATGACTTTTACGTGATACATTGGGTTATTAGTAATTTCGAGGAGTAGCTACGTCTCCCTAAGTTGTTGATATCCAATGCAAGTGAGAAGTTTCTGCGTTAAGTATTCAATTTTATCTTTAGCCAATAGGTCGCATTCAATGCTTATACCTTACCAAGTTTCTCTTTCCTAGATTGAATACCTTTTCGATCGAGTCACCTCGTGTTTTCCCACTTGGGGTAATGCTTTTGATCTTTGTCTTCTCCACCGGGTTTTAAGAATATTTAGGCGGTGGCGGTTGTAGATGAAGACCACCATCTTTAGTTGCTTGTTTATTTTTCTTTCTATTTAGTATTTTTCTTGTCTTTGGTTGTATAAAATAAAGTGGCTTAAAATGTTTTTCGGTATTCATACCTCATTACTGCCACATTATTTTAGAACTTCCATAGACATGGTGTTATTAACGGTTTCGTGGAGTTTGTTTGCTTATACAGATGTGTCTATCTCTCCACGGCGTCTTTGAAATTTACTCGATCTTTTCCTTTACTTGAGCGCCGCTTTCGAGCTAAGTCTTTTCTTAAATTCTCATTTATTTTTGTCATTGAGGACAATGCCATGTTTAAGTGGGGGTAGGAGACTTAGCCATGTTATAATTGAAAATTTGAATGAAACGGCGCATGATTGAAAAAAAAATTGAATAAATACCATATTAGGTATCTCGTACTTTAGAATTGTGAGTTCCTAGCTAAGAATTGATAGAAAGGAACCAAGTTGCATGAGTACGTGATCATTTTATACTTATGTTAAGTAAATTTAAGGATATTCATGCTCGTTTTTGCAAGTAGTTATTTATTATTCAATTACTCAAATCTGTGAATCGAGTATACCGCTCAAATCATAATAATCAAAGAAATTATGTGTACATTGCATAGATGATTGGTTATGTAGACTTAGTGTCGATACTTATTGGTCGATGTATTCTTATCTTCTTGCCAACAAAAGCGGAGTAATAAGCTTGAGACGTGCACTGTGTTTTAGCAAAATGTTAGACACTTCGGGCTTGTAGTAACATTACCAAAGTAGCCCGCGCTTGTGGTAATATTCGATGCTATACATGATCTAAGATAGGGGATACTCTAAAAGTTTTCTTCCTTGAGATTAATAGTATTTGAAAAATATGAAGATATGAAAGAATATTCAACTCTTTAAGAGGCTTTGAGTAGTACTCGGTCTCCAAGTCCAAAAACCCTATAGATACGCTCTTGCTTATTGCTCTAGTGCTTCAAAAATTTAAAGGCTTGAGGAGTATGAATGCTGAGGTTGGTAGGTTGAGATTGCAAAGTTAGCATAAACTCTAATCTTGCCACATTCATATAAAACGAATGCACATGCACACATCACTTCGATTCATAGTCAGTAGTGAATAATGGATATCTTATGAGCATGACTAGTATGAGTTGACTTGAGCTTCTTGTGTAAGTATGATTTGACCATAGAAAATGTTGTCTTGGGGAATGACTTATTGATGCTTTGTTCGGGACGATCAAAGTCTAAGTGGGGGGTAGTTGATGACGGTCAAATTATACCCGTGAAAGTCATCAACGTTGACCTTAAATCGAGATTAATAATATATATTTCATATTAAAACACATGTTTATATTTATTATTTAATGTTAAGTGATTATTAATATGATATTTGGTATTTAGCTGTTTTTATTATTTAAAGCCGATTTATTGTGCGATAATTATTGATTTTGCAGATCACAACAAATCGAGAGGATTAATGTCATTCAATCAATTATCTCAAGATAATGAAGGAAGGAAATCGGAGCATTAAATGAGAGATTAATCGGATCAACATGCAAGCGTGCAGTGGGGAGCAAGACAGATGAAAAAACGTGTAGAATGGGCAAATTTTAGGTTCGGTCGACCGAGCCATCACACTCGGTCGACCGAGGCTCAGGTTTCGGTCACTTTTAGGGTTTTATCGAGTCTATCTTCTAGAACCTCCTAAGTCACAGAAACTCCTATATAAGCAAAGAGCTTTCTTGAGAAATTGTAAATTCATTCAAATTCATTCAATAATACCATACAATTCTACTTTGATATTTTGATACAATGTAGCATAATTAGATTGAAGGTTACCAAATGATTTAAGGGCTGCAATATGTAAGCCTTTATTTTCTGCTTTTTTCTTTCAAGTAATTAATTCCCCCAATTATGCTTTATTGTTTGAGTTAGTTAATTCATAGCTAGATGATGTAAATCTAGGCTATGACGTTAGGATGTGGCGAAGCCTTGTCTATGAGGATCCCATAACCTACGCCATACACTTAGTATTTATTCATGAATCTACTTGCTTTAATTAATGCGTATCTATGTTAGTTTATATGAATGCTTTACTTAATTCTTGTTTAATCCGTTGTATGATGATGAAACGCCGAGAGATACGTTCAGGGATGTAATCTGGGGAAAAAGACCATTCGGTCGACCGAGCCAAGCTATTCGGCTCGACCGAGCCCCTATTCATCCGTTAGATAGCCATGTCTTTATGGTTAGGTTAACTTAATAGAATTTATTATCTCAAAGAGGTATGGCTATGGCTATGTTACTCGCTTAGTTTAATTAAAATGTGTAAAAATGAAATACCAATATAAAACTCTTAGGTAGGCTTATGAATTGATCTTCGGACGTTCAACGGTTATCTAGGTAGGTTTATATTTGGGGATTGCTAGCACCTGATTATACATACGTCGTAGATTAGCATGAGACTATAACTTGGTAATTGCTAGTTGGACGAGAGCTTGAGTAATCGTTTAGGAAGTACGCCTAACCATAGGAATGTTGCCTGGACGAGGTGTACGATTAATATCGGCATCCTTAGAGTCGTAAGCGTGTGAGTTATATGAGATGGAGGCACCAAAAGGCGAAGTCACGTAACAATACCACAGTGATCTAGTGACCTACCGGTGCTAAGTCAAGTTAAAGAGGATGACTCCCGTAGCCAATCTAAGATAGATACAAACGGATTGACAGTTAATAAGTTCAGTTTATTATATAAATTATCTAGGTCCAAACGATAAAGACTATAATTGGGGAGGTTAATTACGTTGTGTCAAGTCGTGTCTTTACTTTTCTTGTCTTATGTTGGTCGTAGACCGCCTCTATGTCCTTGACATGTTTAATTAATTGTTTGTATATAAGATGATCCACAATTGGTTCCCTGTGGGATCGACCTTGATTCACTATAGCTATACTACGATGGGCCTAGTCCTCTTGCTAGTATTGGTTTATGGTGGTCAAGTATATTATAACCTGATTGACCACGTCATCAAGCCTCCATACTACGATCCTTGCACTTGAGGTTAACCGGTTTATTACTTGTTGTTTTGTATTGATAAAATCCGGGACAATGTGACGAAAACTTTTCTACATGGTGATGTAGATAAATAGATATACATGACTCATCCATTAGGATTTCAAGTTTCTAGCAAGGAAGATTTTGTGTGCAAGTTGAAGAAGTCCTTGTATGGATTGAAGCATGCTCCTAGACAGGGGTATAAAAGGTTTGACAGTTGTATGATCCAACTTGGTTATAGACAAAGTCCTTATGACTGATGTTTTTTACAATAGTCAGTTGAAAGATGGATCATATATCTATCTTGTGTTATATGTGGATGACATGCTGATAGCTGCAAGAAAAAGTCTGATGTTTTGAATCTGAAAAACCTTCCCAATGTTGAGTTTGAAATGAAAGATTTGGGTGCATCCAAGAAGATTTTGGGGATAGAGATCTGGAGGGATAGAAGTCATAAGAAACTATTTTTATCTCAGCAGGATTATATACAGAAGATTTTGGCCAAGTTTGGCATGTCTGCTGCAAAACCAATAGATCCTATGGCATCAAATGTTCATTTGTCAGTTTATGTTTCACAGTGAACAGTGCAGAATGAGTACATGTCAAGAGTTCTCTGTACTAGTGTTGTTGGCAGTATAATGTATGCCATGGTGTGCACTAGGCCTGATCTGGCTCAGGCAGTCAGTGTTGTTAGCAGGTTTATAGCTCAACCTGGAAAGGAACACTGGAAAATTGTGAAGATACCTTAGGGGTATACCTGATTTTGGTCTCATTTATGGAGGTGATACTCAAGGTTTGGTCACAGGATACTATGAGCTGATTATGCAGGTGATGTAGATAGTAGAAAATCTATGACTGGTTATGTGTTCAGATTGGGAAATTAAGTTGTCAGCTGGAAAGTAACTCTTCATGCCATAGTTGCTTTATCAACTATTGAGACTCAATATATGGCTCTTATTGAAGCAGCTAATGAGGGTATCTGGTTGAAGGGGCTAGTCAGTGATTTGGGGCTGCATCAGGAGCAAGCTGAGATTTATTTTGATAGTCTGAGTGCAATTTGTCTAGCTAAGGATTAGGTTCATCATGAGAGAACCAAGCATATTGATGTGAGGTACATTTTCTGAGAAATGAGAAGATGGTTGTAGTGAAGAAGATTGGACAAAGGAGAATCCTACTGATATGTTCACTAAACCAGTTTAGCAGAGCAAGTTTCAGTTGTGTCTGGACTTGCTGAATATTCAAAGCTTATAAACCGAAATCTGGATACTCAGCTGAGGGAAGATCAGTTGAGTGGATTCAGTGGAGTAGTTTGGTACAAGTACGTCCTGGCATTGGTGAATGCATCTGGTACAAGTACATATGATTATGTATCTGATTGACTGTGAATAAGATTTCATGTCAAGGTGGATATTTGTTAGTTAAGTGACTTGATCTCTAAACTGATGGTAAACTGGTGCAACTAATCTGGAAAATTCAGCTGAGAATGACGGTCAGCTGAGTAAGTGTATTCAGTTCCGTAAAAGTCAACTGGTGTAGTGAGATGAGTTTCTTCTAAAGTCAACAGTCTGTTGAGTTTTGCTGAATACATTTGAGTTCTACATCTGATCTGCTGATTACAAGTCTGAGAAGTTCAGCTGATGCTGAGTTTTGTCTAGTAGATAAAATCTAGAGTTGGGTCCACATCTTGGGTATTTATGATAGTTCCGACAAAGATCTTACGGTGGCTAGGGTTTATGGTATTGTGTCTATAAATACCAATGTTGTAATCAATGCAGTGTGTGTGAAAATCTTGGTAGCTTTGTGCATAGTAAAATACCTCATTTTCTGTCCATGAAGTAGTCGGCACAACACCGGAAATAATGTTAAATATGTGTGTTCTCTTTATTTCTGTGTTTTATCAATTTCCACCATTGTTTACGTTTGAGTTGCTTTTGATTTATCTTGATTAGAGTGAAAGTTTCTCTTCTGTGTTTTAGCAGATGTTATGATCTGTTTCTCTTAATGCATAATCTTACAAGTAAGATCGTAGTCCTAAAATATCTTACAGGTCTTGTGTGTGGATGAGGTTGTGGTTCGTCTGGCCCATGTAGAGCTTGAGATTCCTCATCTTCAGGCACTTCCATAGTCTGCTCCAGGTTTTCTGTAGCATTATTTGGACTTTCAACAGTCTCATATACTGGAGTTTCTATAGGGGCAGCAGTCAGATATGATTATGTGATTTGATGAGTTATTTTTCTATTACCTGCATTGACAAAGGCTTAAAAGGAAACACATCTCCATTAAAGACAACATGTCTAGAGATACATACCCTTTTTTGTCTGTGGATCCAGTTGCAAATTTAGACTGATCATAGTGTCTCAGAGTAGTAAAACATTGACAACCAAAAATTCTCCGACCATTGTAATCTGGATTACATTGAAACAACTTGAAATATGGGGTTTTAAAGTTTAAACTAGATGAGGGAAATCAGTTTATAAGGTATAATGATGTCAGAAATGCCTCAACCCATAGGTGCAGAGGTACATTGGCATGAAACATCAAGGTTAGTCATGTTTCTACCACATGCCTATGTTTATGCTAAGCTAATCTATTTTTCTCAGGAGTGTGAGGGCATGATACCTGCAGAGTAATTCCACATTCTAAGAGATGATTTTGGAAGGCACTTATCCTAAACTCTCCTCCTCCATCGCATTGAAAATTTCTTAACTTCTGGTTTAATCGATTTTCTGTTAATTTCTAAATCCTCAAAAAACAATCATAGAAATATGATTTCCTTTTTAGTGGATATATCCATGTAAAACATGAATAATCATCAATAAACACCGTATATTAATGGTATCTCTGATTTGATGCTATAGGTGCGAGCCCCCATAAATCACAGTGAACTTTTTCAAATGGAAAAACATATCTTTTATTACTTTTACCAAAATGAAGTTTACAACTTTTGCCCATCTGGAAACTAACAAAAACCCTAGATTGTTGAAACCAATTGCTAATATCAATAAGAGATTCTTTATTTAAAAGAGAAACTAGTTTAGCATGATGATGTCCAAGTCTCTCATGTCAAATAGAAACATGTGCCTTTCGTGATCTAATTGCACTTAGAGCCTCCTTCAGACCCTCATGGACTGCATACAATCTGCCCTTCTTATGTCCTCTGGGAAAGATCTACTGACTTTGATCCTTAATTACAAAACTAGTGTTAGTAAATTAAAAAACACATTGATTATCTTATGCATACTTTCCAACAGACATTAAGTTCTTAGTTAACGATTAGGCAACTAGAACATCCTTAAGTTTTTATGTATCCAACATATTCATCTCTTGTATGTGTTATGTCCAAACCAGTTCCGTTGCCTACATAAATTTTATCATTACCAGAGTATTTTCTTTATGTATTGAGGTTACCTTCATCGTATGTCATATGAGTTGTTGAAACAGTATTTGCTTAGAAGGTTGGATCATGATTGTATGTAAGGTTCATGGCTTCCAGTGCCTTTGAAACATCATCAGATTGATGAGTTTAGTCAAATCTGTACAACCAGTCCAAGGCTGTTTGATTCACCCTGCCATAGATCTGACATTTCACCTTAGAAGCAGTGTTGTTTGAGTTTCTTGGTTGCTCATTAAGTCTGGTCTCAGCCATTTTTGCACTGTTTTCTTGCTATTGAGGATCTCACTACAAGAAAAACACTCTTTTGCTAAACTAGATTTTTCCACACACAAAAAAAAGTGATGCTATATACTTATTTTAGCAACAATAACATGACAAATGAGTCTAAGTAAGTATATATTAGCCACACTTTTATGTGTGCGTGGCAAAAGCTAGTGTACAAAAAGGGTGTTTTACTTGTAGTGTATGCTTCTGAAGGCCTCCTTGCTGGTGAAAAGCCGCGGCCTCTTGAGTTGAAGTAACCTCTTGCACCTCATCTTCTTCATATTCCTCTTCCTCTTAGAGTGAAGTAGGCTTGTGTTTGATATGCTATTTGCTTTTTCTCAACTTGTTGTGCCTTAATTGTTTGTTCATAACCTTGCAAAGCTGTGATTAGTTGACTAAAAGAAGGGTATTGGGGCTTTGTAAGCATTTCCTTTTCATGTACTCATTGCCAAGGCCATGAGAGAACTGGAATACCATGTCTTGATCTGACACAGGTTTCTTTATAGCAGCCAAGTTATCACAAATAGATTTAAATTCTTTTTAGTATTCTTCAACATATTTGTTACCTTTCTTAAGTCGCATTAGTAAGTTCTTCTGATTACCTTCACTGTATGTGGTAAGAGTTTCTCACCAAAGCTGTCCAGATCTAGTTTCCTGTGGCCTCCTCCTGATAAATCATACCCACAATTACTTCTTTCATAGTGCTTAATGACAGGACACTAGTAGGACATTATTGACATTCCAAACATAGAAATTTAAATTGTCAATTTCTTTTCCAATTGTGTTTTTTGTATTTTCCTTAGGTTTCATAGATGTGTAATGTTATGGTGAACAACAATACTTTCTTTGATACAAACTGTGATTCCCCATTCTAGGACACCGAGTATTTATCTAGAAAGAATGCCCGGCTTATATGTTTAAAAAAATAATATATTTATCAGAGTAAAAGCGGAAATAATAAAAGAAACGACTGATCGTCATCAAAACAGACTGGTACTAGCAATAGGGCTAGGTCAATCATAGAAGAGTACTGGCAAGTCAAGGTCGAATCCCACAGAGACTCATAGAAACAAGTTAACCTTGATTGAAATGTCACGATTACAGTCTACGACCAACTATAGAACATAGAAGTAAAAGTGTTAGTGTCAATATACACACAAGATCAAACAGAAGTGTACCCTTATGAGTTTTATAAAGATTAGTTCTAACTATGTGTGATTAGTTATCCCCCCACATCATGCATCAATCATCCCCGTTGGTAAAGTTTTGATCTTTAACAGCTACGGGTGATAATCCCTAATGTTATGCTACTTCCATTGAAAGGATAGTAGGTGCCTTTGTGCGATTAACCTCCTTCATTGGTTGTATTAATTCACAAGCAATAAGAACTTGGACTAGCCAGTTCCAGACCGAAGACCTCCCAAAGCAGCTATCATAGATTGACTAGCACGTTGCTAAGAATCGATCAAGACATTGGCTGAACTAATACTTCACTTTATCTTCCTTCATAGTAATTTATGAAGACATGCATATAGTTGATCAGGCTAACAACATGTAAATTAAATCTGTCGATCAGACGTAGCTGGCGCCGACTATCATGAATTAGGGTTTACTAGGTATTCGCAGCCATGATAAAGACCATCATAGGCTCCTAAGAACACAACCTTTCATTCATGATTTCTTCACCAACGATTCAGATATAAACATTCATGGGGAAAATAAACTAACGACTACATAGCATAACTAATATAACAATTAAACCGTACTAATCACAAGAAGTAACAAAAAATCTACATCTAGAAAGCCAGAAAATCTTACCCTCGAAGACGAGTGCAGATCCTCCTTAGATCTCTGATGACGGTCATTTTGCGCCCTTTATTCTATGACCTTTATCCCCGATTCTAGTTTAAAGGAGCTATAATAGAGTAATAATAAGTCGTAATACGCTTAATTTGCATATGCCGAGAGTTACGATTCATTATTATGTATTAAGAGGTTTTATTATATTATTTGATGTTGCAGACTATATTTCATGCTATATTTGTAGTAACTCATTATGGAGCACAAGGATGGACTTCGGAGAAGCTTTAAGGGATCGCAGACAAGTTCAGAAAGCCCAAGACGGTAAAAGCAGAAAGCCCAGGAGCATGTAAGGCTCGGTCGACCGAGCCTACGCATTCGGTCGACCGAGTGGGCCTATAGTCCAGCAGGAGTCCGGAACAATGTTTGAGGCGGTTAGGGTTCAGTAGTGTCGGCGTTTTAAGTCGGTTTTCTATGACGGCTGAGGCTCTATATAAACACAAGTCCTTTGTGTTTTTTATATACATTCACCAATATTATTTCATATCTAGATATAAGAAAATAAGGATTCATTTAGGATTTTGAAGGTTGCTAAGGGTTGCAAACATGTAAGCCCTAGTTTATCTTCTTGTTTTCTTTTAAGTAATCAATTCCCAATTATGCTTTGATTGTTTGAGTAGTTATGCATATCTAGATGATGTAGATCTAGGATATGACGTTAGGGCAGTGGTGATACCTTGTCTATGAGGATCTCATACCCTACGTCCTCTACCTAATATCTACGGATGAATCTGCGTGTTTAATTTACGTGTATTTAGATTAGTTTATATGATGTCCTGATGATTCGATATATAATCCGATTCGTATATGAAACGCTGAGAAATATATTCGGGGATGTAAATCTGGGGAGTTAAGTACTCGGGCGACCGAGAGGTGTCACTTGGTTGACCGAGAGCACTTATTCGGTCGACCGAGAGCTGTCAAACCTGTTTTATCCGTTAATCAGTCACGTCTTTATGATTAGGTTAGCTTAATTGAATATGTTATCTTAGTAGGTATGGCTATGGCTACGTCACTCACTTAATTTAATTAAAACGTGTAAAAAGGAAATACCGATATAAAACTCTTAGGTAGGCTTAGGAATTGATCTTCGGACGTTCAGCGTTATCTAGGTAGGTTTATATTAGGGAATTGCGCGCACCTTGTTATACGTAGATCGTAAACTAGCATGAGACTATAACTTGGTAATTGTTAGTTGGACGAGAGTTTGAGCGATCGTTTATGAAGTACGCCTAACCATAGGAATGTTGCTTAGACGAGGTGTACGGTTAATATCGGCATCCTTAGAGTAAATAGCGTGTGAGTTATATGAGATGGAGGCACCAAAAGCGCGAAGTCACGTAACAATACCACAGTGATATAGTGACCTACCGGTGCTACATCAAGTTTTAGGGGATGACTCCTGTAGCCAATATAAATAAATATGAACGGATTAATAGTTGTTGAGTCTTGTTGTTATATAAATTGTCTAGATCCAAATAATTACGGTTATAATTGGGCAGTTGATTACGTTATTTGTTTACATGTTATTTGTTTATATGTTTGAGTGTGTCTTTCTTTTCTCGTATTCTATGTTGGTCATAGACCGTCTTTGTCAAACGAAATAAATAGGTTGACTATTTAAGTTAGGATCCACAAATTGATTCTCTGTGGGATCGACCTCGACTCTATCTAGCTATACTTCGATTGAACCTAGTTCACTTGCTAGTGGTTATTTAGGAATCGAGTTAATAATTTAACTTGACCTCAATCAAGTTTTTGGCGCCGTTGCCGGGGAATCAATGGTCCAACTGCTTAAATGATCTACTTAATTATTTCGTCTTTCTGTTTGATGTTATAATAAGTAAAAAAAAAAATTGTATATTCGGTCGACCGAACTATGCTACTCGGTCGACCGAGCCCTTTAAATGTTTTATATTATCTGATAGTTGTTTTCCCCTTGTGATTCTGTTAGTAGGTTATAAGCCTAGCAGCAGTATGAGTAATCATACTGCCTGTTAGTTCAATAACCGTTTTTTGTTTTTCATATGATGCAGTTAATCAGAGGGAATCACTCAAGCGAACTGTTTAGCAAAATGTCATCACATCAGTCTTCTGAGGTTCAAGGAGAAGAAGTAATGGTGCTGAGAACCAAAACCACACCTAGAAAGCCGTTGACACCTAAACTCAAGGAAAGAATAGAAAAGATGAAGGCAAGAGTTCACGAAGCCAAGAGGTCAAAAGAGTCTAAAGATGCTTACATATACAAAGGTATGTCCAAGTTAAATCCTGAAGAGATTTCTTCAGATTCAGACTCAGGATACGACTATATGCATCACATGTCAGATATAGAATCTGATTCTGAGGATAGCTTAGACCTAAATCGCCCTATAGTCATCGGTCCTAGAGATGCAGCGCATATTGAGAATGAAGCTCGGTTGATGCCGAAACTAGATGACCCAGGAGAATTTATGGTAGAGGTTACCTTAGAAGGAGCATACCTAGGGTTGGCTTTGATAGATTCTGGCTCGAGTCTGAACATTTTTCCGAAGAGTCTTTGTGATAGAAATCTAATCCTTACTCCCACGAATACTCCGTTGCAACTTAGATTTGCGGATGGGACCAGAACAATCATGTCTGGAAATATGTATAATATGATCATTGGCATAGGACAGCTCAGGTTTAAGATAGATATAGTTGTTATGGATATAGATGGGCACCCTCACTGCCCGATCATTTTAGGGAGAGCCTTTATCAATACATCTAGAGCCCTAATTCATATGACCAGGCGTGAGATCACATTTTTTGATGCTAGAGGTTCTGAGACCTATGGGACAAGGAATTCAGATTTCCCTACTCCGGTGAGCGTGAATGTTATAGGAGTTGATAGTTCAAAACCAGATATTACTCCGAGCCTAGGAAAAAGTGTTGATGACAAGACAGAAGGAAGAGATGAGACCCTTACAGTTCTGAGTCGTGAGAAAGCTGTCGAGCCTGCCCCTGTTCTAGAAAATCATAATCCTGAAGGCCTGCCTTTCTCCAGACCCAAGAATAGAAGGAAGCAAACAAAGAAACGAACTCGTAGAGTTCGAGCTAAGGAGAGCTCATCTAGTTCTGAAAATATTACGAAAGTTGGAGCTTGCTTGGATGGACAGTTCGACTGTCTTTTCGTTGGACTCACACCTCGCGGAAAGGCACTCGTGCAAAAGGACAGCAAGACATTTTCGGTAAAGGCTAACCGGGTGAAAACCTGGCAAGCCAAGAGCGATTCAGAGACAATGATGATTTTTGGAAAGTCGAGCTACCGACTTAAATCAGAGAACTATTTCTATCCTTCGTTATTTTTATCTCTATTTTTCTTTTAAATAAAAGTAGCATGAAACGATAAGAAGTTTTTTTTTTTATTATTTTGCCGGTGTTCCGACGACTGTTGAGTTAAGGATGTGCAAAATAATTTTTTTTATTCGAATCGTTTTTATGTGAAGTGAAGTGTAGTAATTGAATCTTTGTAAAAAAATTGTTGATTAAGGAAACGGTAATGCGTTATTTTACGAATGCTTAGACCAGATTGTTTGATTTATTCATGATAAGAATGAGGTTGCTTTTGTGCTTGGGACGATTTATTGGTTAGAGAAAAAATTTGCGGTAGGAATTGCAAGAGTGAAATAATAAATTTTGGCATGGTTATTTGTTGTAGTTAATTTACGGTGTGTCAAAATAATTAAAATGGTCAACACCATTAATTTCTACATATCCCATTCACCTTTCCCTTTTCCCAACCATTCACCTTTTTCTCTTCCCAATTTCTTTATTCTTCCAATTCAAATTTTCAAATTCCACCTTTCCACCTCATCAATCCCCAACAACTTATATCCACCAATCACATTCCACTTTTCAAACTCGATTTTTCTATTTAACCCACTCATCCTCTCTTTCATTTTCCTCATCCTCTTCTCCATCTTCTTTATCAAAATTCCTCCATATATCTTTTCCCCAATTCCTCAGTAGAAATCAAACGGAAATGTTCTCAAATCTTCATCCATTTCACCATTTTCACTCACCTTGAAAAGCCTATCGAAATTTTTTTCTGATCGATCGATTCAGTCACGGGAAGCATACAGATCCGGAAGCTGTTGCTGTCAAAATCTCCACACTCGGTCAACCGAGTGACTGCTCTCGGTCGACCGAGAGCCGGGCTGCCCCCTCCGTCTGCTGCTGCGCTGTTTATCTGTCAAGATGCCACCCAGAAGACGCAGAGCCGCCCAGTTCGTGGCTGTTGAAGGCAACATCCCATTGATCAACGGGGTACCACAATTCACGAGTCGGGAGGTATATTCTTCATTTGTTAATCATTTTGTTAATGCCCCCGTCCATCGAGCTCGAGGACTGGATTTGGGGAATTGTGGAGACGAGCTTTTAGAATTGGTGGAACGTTATCAATGGCGTGATGTCGTAACACCCCCAGGCCGAGTCAACGTCAATTGGGTAAGGGAATTTTATGCTTATTTACGCGTACACCCCGACACCAATATCGTACATATTCGTGGCCGAGCAATTGTAATTTCTCCGGGTACGATTAATGCTTATTTTGGGGTGGATGTCTCGGAGGACGGGCCGGAGTATATGGCGACATTTGACGGGTCCGATGCTTGGTTGGAGGAAGTTGGAGCCTATCTGGGAATAGAATGGACTATAGGGGAGGTTGCCCGCGCATTTGCGGAAACAGACTTTAGGAGATGGGAGGATAAATGCCTTAATCAGCTTATCCGTTCTAATATCTTCCCGGCTAAGCATGTATCTACGGTCTACTATGCCCATGCCACTTTGCTTTATTGGTTGTACATGGGATGGCCTGTGAATGTGGGGGCATTGCTACGCAAGGAAATGACAGACGATGCTGTCAAGCCTCGGCACACCTTACCTTTTGGTTCACTGATCACTACATTCTGTGAGGGAGCCGAGTGCCCAGTGTTAGGCGGCGATTCCTATGTGGGACCAATGCCTATCCTATCTTTGAGTTCTGTCCCACCACCTGTCATTCACGGTCACGATCAAGAACAAGAAGGGGAACCCGAGGATGATGCTGACGAAGCCGGCCCGAACAATTTGCAACTAGCACCATTCAATCCAGGATGGGATTAAGTATTTTAATTTGAGTGTTTGCATTTCCTTTAATTAACGAGTTTTTATTTTGACTCAATTCTACTAGTATGTCGTGTTATATAGAGCAAGTGTCTCTGTTTCCTAAATTCGAACTCATGTAATGTTTTGGACTTGCTGAAATGTATTGAAATGTAAACATTTTTATGGACTTAAAAATGTTTAAGGAAATTGTTATCCCTTTTACGGTCCCTCTTTTTTAGATTATTACTGTTTGGACTAATCCTGTAGCGAATATCGAGCTTTGTTTAAGATGTGTGTTGCAGTGATTCTTCTTCGGCCCTGCTATGGAGCCAATACCTGTACTTGTTGAAATTTTGCCGAATTTCCAGGACTTGTTCGACTACCACCCTTATCCAGAGCTAAGTTCCTTTTACGAGCTTGTTCTTTCGCTTTTATACATTGGGGACAATGCATGGTTTAAGTGGGGGGTACAAGTCACTTAGCTCAAATGAGTAATTCCATTATATCAAATAATAAATAAAATGAGTAAAAATTTTAAACTTTTAAACTTAGAATCACATTTACTTTTGTGGGTCCCTGATAATTATATCTAATAAGAAATAACCCATATTTCATGAGTACGTGATCACTTTATACCTCTGCGATTTATTGATTAGTAAACTTAATGATATTCATATTGTCCGTTATGTAGTAGTTGTTTATTATTCAATTATTCAATAATTGAATCGATTTGTACTACGCTTGTTATAAAAGGTAAAATTATAATGTGTACATTGCATAGATAATTGATTATGCTTACAGGTGTCAAATTTATCGTCTGATGTGTTCCTAAAATTCCATTACAAAAGCGAAAGTAATAAGCTTGAGACGTGCTGTGTTTGACAATGTTAGAACACTGGCTTGTAGTAAGTTACCAAAGTAGCCTCGCGCTTGTGGTAGTATTCGATGCTAATATTTGATCTAAGATAGAGGGATGCTCTAAAAAATTTTCCTTCTTGAGATTGATAGTATCTGAAAAATATGAAGATATGAAAAGAATATTCAACTCTTTAAGAGGCTTTGAGTAGTACTCGGTCTCCAAGTCCAAAAACCCTATAGATACGCTCTTGCTTATTATTCTAGTGCTTCAAAAATTAAAAGGCTTAAGAAGTGGGAATACTGAAGTTGGTAGGTTAAGACTACAAAGTTTGCATAAGCTCTAATCTTGCTACGAATGTTTAAAACTCAATGCACATGCACACAACACATCGATTCATGATGAATAGTGGATAATGGATATCTGACGAGCGTAGAGGATATGAGTTGATTCGAGTTTCTTGTGTCGGTATACGGTGACCACTGGAAAGTAGTTTATGGGGAATAACTTATTGATATTTTGATCAGGACGATCAAAGGCTAAGTGGGGGGTAGTTGATGACGGTCATTTTGTGCCCGTTATTCAATGACCCTTATCCCCGATTCTAGTTTAAAGGAGCTATAATAGAGTAATAATAAGTCGTAATACGCTTAATTTGCATATGCCGAGAGTTACGATTCATTATTATGTAGTAAGAGGTTTTATTATATTATTTGATGTTGCAGACTATATTTCATGCTATATTTGTAGTAACTCATTGTGGAGCACAAGGATGGACTTCGGAGAAGCTTTAAGGGATCGCAGACAAGTTCAGAAAGCCCAAGACGGTAAAAGCAGAAAGCCCAGGAGCATGTAAGGCTCGGTCGACCGAGCCTACGCATTCGGTCAACCGAGTGGGCCTATAGTCCAGCAGGAGTCCGGAACAATGTTTGAGGCGGTTAGGGTTCAGTAGTGTCGGCGTTTTAAGTCGGTTTTCTATGACGGCTGAGGCTCTATATAAACACAAGTCCTTTGTGTTTTTTTATATACATTCACCAATATTATTTCGTATCTAGATATAAGAAAATAAGGATTCATTTAGGATTTTGAAGGTTGCTAAGGGTTGCAAACATGTAAGCCCTACTTTATCTTCTTGTTTTCTTTTAAGTAATCAATTCCCAATTATGCTTTGATTGTTTGAGTAGTTATGCATATCTAGATGATGTAGGTCTAGGATATGACTTTAGGGCAGTGGTGATACCTTGTCTATGAGGATCTCATACCCTACGTCCTCTACCTAATATCTACGGATGAAGCTGCGTGTTTAATTTACGTGTATTTAGATTAGTTTATATGATGTCCTGATGATTCGCTATATAATCCGATTCGTATATGAAACGCCGAGAAATATATTCGGGATGTAAATGCAGGAGTTAAGTACTCGGGCGACCGAGAGGTGTCACTCGGTCGACCGAGAGCACTTATTCGGTCGACCGAGAGCTGTCAAACCTGTTTTATCCGTTAATCAGTCACGTCTTTATGATTAGGTTAGCTTAATTGAATATGTTATCTCAAAGAGGGTATGGCTATGGCTACGCCACTCACTTAATTTAATTAAAACGTGTAAAAGGAAATACCGATATAAAACTCTTAGTAGGCTTAGGAATTGATCTTGGACGCTCAGCGTTATCTAGGTAGGTTTATATTAGGGAATTGCGCGCACCTTGTTATATAATGTGATTGTAAACTAGCATGAGACTATAACTTGGTAATTGTTAGTTGGACGAGAGTTTGAGTGATCGTTTAGGAAGTACGCCTAACCATAGGAATGTTGCCTGAGCGAGGTGTACGGTTAATATCGGCATCCTTAGAGTCGTAAGCGTGTGAGTTATATGAGATGGAGGCACCAAAAGGCGAAGTCACGTAACAATACCACAGTGATATAGTGACCTACCGGTGCTACATCAAGTTTTAGGGGATGACTCCCGTAGCCAATATAAATAAATATGAACGGATTAATAGTTGTTGATTCTTGTTGTTATATAAATTGTCTAGATCCAAATAATTACGGTTATAATTGGGCAGTTGATTACGTTATTTGTTTACATGTTATTTGTTTATATGTTTGAGTGTGTCTTTCTTTTCTCGTATTCTATTTTGGTCATAGACCGTCTTTGTCAAACGAAATAAATAGGTTGACTATTTAAGTTAGGATCCACAAATTGATTCTCTGTGGGATCGACCTCGACTCTATCTAGCTATACTGCGATTGAACCTAGTTCACTTGCTAGTGGTTATTTAGGAATCGAGTTAATAATTTAACTTGACCTCAATCAATCTCTCCCTAGGTGGAGAATCCGTTAGATCCATGACTAGAACTCATAGAAAATAAATAACAACAAACTTTTATTGCATATGAACTTGTATTATTTTTGGTTCATTTTTCTGAGGGCGAAGTCTCTTATTTATAGTGCTAAAACCAACATAGTAACACCTAGACCTACCACTCGTCCAAGAAAACGCGGTTTCGAAGGTTCTGGATTCTTGCGGCTGTCGCGGTGCTTCACACGGCATCCAGGGCATATTTGTCTTTTTCCGCTCTGTCGACTTAACTGAAGGTTCTGGAACACCCTAGGTCCGTTACTTCGTCCAGCTAAGCCCATAATCGCTCTCTAACACTTGACCCAATCTTTGTAACCTGAAAATAGTCCAATAATACACGAAATAATATCGAATTGGGGAAAATAAACGTTAAATGCAAATTACTCGACTCATGAACCCGAATTATGACATTCAACTCAAATGGTTCATACAAATGGTCGAAAACTACTACTTTTAGCTTAGAAATGAGTGAAATGTTAATGCCGTAAGGTGTATCATTTTGAGCGTCATCAACTACCCCCCACTAGTCTTCTGCTCGTCCTCGAGCAGAGTATCAAGGCGGAATGTACCTCCAAGGGCAATCCCCATCAATTATCACACATTCAGTCAAGACTTTTGGTAGAACAGGCAACATGCGACAATCCATAAGCTTCTCATTAATCAATACTTAACAATGCCTCAATACGCAGTGTGATGAATCTTTTGTGATAGTGTGTCTGTGAAAAGAATGAAGTTATAGCGACCCCACAATCTTATCTTGCTAGTGTGCATACTCGTTCTTCTTGCTTTTAGACTCATGCAAACAACATGAAACCTTACTTTGGTCGGGCGGACTTGGGGACCGAGTTTTACTCATTATCCTCGTTTGTTTCTTTTTTATGCGAGGGTCGTGCCCTTTTTTCTACGAGTTTGCTTCCCTCACAGCCTTTTTTTTATTTAAATAAAGATATATTTTTCTTCTTCTGGCAGATTTCTCACTGTTTTCTCTCTCACTCGGAAGCCCGTTTTTTTCCTTCCTGTTTTACCTTTTGTGGCATTATGATTGCTACCATCATCTTACAACAATTGGTTATGTATATCCACCGGCAAGTATCGATTCCCTGTCTAAGATAACTCTTCATCTTATCCATTTACATCCCACTCAGATTATGTGTGCAAAAATTGAATACAAATGGCAAAATATCAATTAATAAGTCACTACTTCATGCAACATAACATATGCTTATTCTTCCATACTAAACTGAATAAGCTATAATCCACTTCAAATCATTCTTGGGCTCATTTTCTACCGATTCCTTACTCAAGACATGAGATAGACAAGCAAAAAATAGTGTTTTAAAATTTCAAAATAATCCATTTTCTCGATTAAATAAGCTAAGACCGCCCTTTCCCCCCACTTATTATAGACATTGTCCCCAATGACTAATAATAATGAAAAGAAAAGGTACTTAGCTCTGGAATTGGCTGTCCAAGTGTCTTGATAAATATTGGAACCGAACTGATGTCGATTGGTTCCTAGGTGCTCCATCATCCTGTATTGCAAAAAACTCCAAAATTTTCAATAACATGCGCCGCGAAATAAGAAAATAAGGTGGCGGTAATCGTGCATACACGATGAATGCACAAAAAATGTTTAAGCCAATTTATTCTTTATTGTCTGTTGCAATACGCGAAAACTTTTACGTGGGTATCACATGAGAATTGTGAATGAGAAAACCACCTATATCTCTAGTCGAAGGACCAAAGATATATGAGATGAAAAAAACCTTGCGATTGTAATGCTACTTTATTGACTCAAACAAACTGAAATAAACAAATGCAATAAATAAGGGTTTAGAAATAGTTCTGAATTTATAGTCGCCAGCTCAACTGTAATAATAGGGATCCTTTCACTCGTGTTTTGGGTCGTCCAACATAAAGACTTCCAACTCAGCATCGTAATTGCACTCTAGGTAATGTTTCAGCCTATGGTCGTTCACTGTATAATTCCACCCTGAGTGTTCATCCTTCACTTCACACGCTCCTAAATTGAAGATTTTTGTGACGACATATGGTGCAAACCATCTCGATTTTAACTTCCCAAGAAATAGATGAAGACGCGTGTTATATACTAGCACCTTGTCTCCAGTAGTGAAGGTGCGATTCAGAATTCTTTTATCGTGTTGGATCTTCGTTCTTTCCTTATAAATCTTGGCGTTCTCATATGCCTGCAATCTAAACTCTTCAAGTCTATTCAACTATAATAATCTCTTTTCTCCGGCTAAGCCTTTGTCTATGTTTAAGAATCGAGTAGCCCACAGGGCACGATGCTCTAGCTCAACCGGTAAATGGCATGACTTTCCAAAAACTATCATATATGGTGACATCCCAATTGTGGTCCTATAAGTAGTTCTGTACGCCCATGGAGCATCGTCTAATTTTAAAGACCAATCTTTCCTCGCGGGATTCACAGTTTTCTCTAAAATCCTCCTTATATCTCTATTCGTGACCTTCACTTGTCCACTTGTTTGGGGGTGATATGCTGCTGCAATCTTATGCCGCACCCCATACCGTATCATCAGCTTTTCAAACAACCTATTACAGAAATGGATCCCTCCATCACTAATTATGGCTCTCGGCACTCCAAACCTCGTCAAAATGTTTTTCTGAAGAAATCGGGACAACCTTGGCATCGTTTGTAGGTGAGGCCACAGCCTCCACCCATTTAGAAACATAGCCGACTGCTACCAGGATGTAACGATTCGATTTCGACGATGTAAAAGGCCCAACAAAATCAATTCCCCAAACATCAAATAACTCTACTTCAAGGATACTCTGCAGTGGCATCTCGTTCCGCTTAGAAATGTTACCAGTCATTTGACAGGAATGATAGACTCTAGTAAACACGTAAGCAGATTTAAATATTGTCGGCTAGTAAAACCCACACTGCAGTACCTTGGCTGCTGTCTTGTCAGGCCCATAATGGCCTCCAACTTCCTTTGAATGGCATTGCTTCAGAATACTTGGAATTTCATCATCATGGATGCATCTACTAAGATTGTTATCAGGGCACATCTTAAATAGGTAGGGACCATCCCATTAATAATGCTTTAAGTCCGTAAAGAACTTTTTCTTTTCCATACTCATTAATTCTGGTGGTAGGTACCTTTCTGCGAGATAAATCACAATGTTTGCAAACCAATGGTATACCTTTCCCACACTTGATGTGTTGTGTCTAGACTGAGATTCAACTGGAGCTACTACTGAGACGGCAAAAAGTTGTTCATCTGGAAAATACTCCTCGATCTCAGTAGTTTGTCCTTCTTCCAACAGTGTTAGCCTCAACAGGTGGTCAGCCACCTGAACCTCAGACCCTTTCTTATCCTTAATATCCACATCAAACTCCTGTAGGAGTAGAATCCATCTTAATAATATCAGCTTGGAGTATTGCATGATCTGAAGATACTTCAAGGCCGCATGGTCAATGAAAACCGTGGCTTTAGATCATACCAGGTAAGATCTAAATTTGTCAAACACGAAAATAACAGCCAAGAGTTCCTTCTCGGTCGTCACGTAATTCCTCTGGGAACTATTGAGGGTACGAATGGCATAGTAGATTGGTTTAATATTGTATCCTCTCTTTGTCCCAATGCTGCTCTAACCGCTGTATCACTAGCATCACAAATTATCTCGAAAGGTTTATTCCAATCTGGTGCTACCAGAATCGGGGCAGTTATCAACATTTGATTTAATGTTTCAAATGCTTCCTTGTATTCTTTTCCAAAGATGAAAGGTATGTCTTTTGCAAGCAATTCAGTCAGTGGTCTAGAAATTTTAGAGAAATCCTTTATGAACCTCCTATAGAATCCTGCATGGCCAAGAAAGGCTCGCAGTGTCTTTAAGTTTGTTGGAGGTGGTAACTTCTTTATCACTTCTATCTGGACTTTGTCCACTTCCATTCCTTTCTTTGAAATCCTATGACCTAGCACAATTCCTTCAGTGACCATAAAATGGCACTTCACCCAATTAAGCACTAGGGTGGTCTCTTCACATCTTTTCAGCACTTTACTCAAATTATCCTAGCATCATAGCTATCTGCAAAGACAGAAAAATCATCCATATATATTTCTAGAAAATCCTCCACCATGTCCGCAAATAAAGACATCATGCACCTCTGGAATGTAGCTGGCGCATTACAGAGTCCGAAGGGCATGTGGTTATAGGCAAATGTTCCATAGGGACATGTGAAAGTTGTTTTCTCTTGGTCCTCTGGAGCAATATGGATATGGTAATAACCAGAATATCCATCTAAGAAATAATAAAAAGCATGACCGCTTAATCTCTCAGCATTTGGTCGATAAATGGTAGGGGAAAATGGTCTTTTTGAGTTGCGTCGTTCAGTTTCCTGAGATCGATACAGACTCGATGTCTAGTAATTAGTCTTACAAGGATAAATTCATAAAACTCATTAGGTTGGACTTTGAATCCTCGTTGGGAACCACATGAATTGGGCTTACCCACTCACTGTCAACAATTGGAATATGATTCCCATTTCAGCATCTTTATGATTTCTTCCTTAAACAACATCTTTCAACTGCGGTGTCAACCTTCTCTGAGGCTGAGCCACTTCCTTCTTCTTAGGATCCACAGAGATCTTATGCATGCACACCGAGCGGCTTATTCCTCGAATATCTACAATAGTCCACCCAAATGCTCATTTATGCTCCCTCAGTACTCTTAAAAGTTTTTCCTCCTCCAAAGGTGATAAGGCTGCTGAAATAATCTGGGGGAGAGTATCATCCAGTAAGTATACGTACTTTAAATGAGAGGACAAAGGTTTAAGTTTTATGTTTCTTGGTGGTTCCTCCAACGACGATTTCAATATTTTACCAGTCAACTGCAAATCAAAGAATTTGTGCCATGAAAGTCTATGAATGGGTACTCCTACATCCACAGAAGATATAGGTTCTATTTCTTGCAAGTGACCTTTGGTGCATCCAGGCCAGACTTTTTCCTCTTCCTCTTCATCATTCTTCAATAGTAAAGTCTCTGCAACTTTAGGATCAACTGCCAATTGCTGTTGTAATTTCAAAATTAGCTCCTCAATGTCATCCAGCATATAGCATGCTTCTTCTTCATCTCGCATATAACCCATCGTCTTCATTACATTGAAGACCACACTATCCTTGTTCACTATTAAGATTAGCTCTCCTTTCTGAACATCTATTAAGGTCTTACTAGTCTCTAGGAAAGGTCTTCCTACGATTAGTGGAACATCGCTGTTTACATCCATGTCTAGCACCATAAAGTCAACTGGGAACACAAACTTATCAACTTTTACCAGATCATCCTCAATGACCCCACATGGTTGTTTCATAGACCTATCAGCCAAGTGAAGGGTTATTGATGTCTCATTTAATTCCTTCATGCCTATGAAAAATAGAGAGCGGCATCAAGTTGATGCTTACCCCTAGATCACACAGTGCTTTGTTTAGACATACTCCTCCAATTGTACATGGTATGAGGAAGCTTCCAAGATCTTTAGACTTAGGAGGCAGTTTGTGTTGCAAGACTGCCGATCATTCCTCATTCAAGCAAAGAGTCTCAAGGTCTAACAATTTTATTTTATTAGAGACTGCTTCCTTAAGAAACTTAGTAAATATTGGCATTCTTGCCAGAGCCTCTACCAAGGTATTAACTTGCAGCTTATTTAACATTTCGATAAACTTTTTATATCTAGCATCACCATGATTTGGCTTGGATTTCCTAGGGGGATAGGGTACAGTAGCAGGATTAATAGTTATAGTTCGTTTAGACTTACTGCTTTCGCTTTCTTTGTGCTCCTGCTTCGCTTCATCAAGCTTCTGCAGATTGCCGCGGGTGGCGGATCGACGCCAGATCGGCTTGGCATCCCGATGCTTCGATTCGCATTGTTTGCTACTCATCACTGCTCTCTGGTTCCTCTCTGATGACTGGTCCAGGTAATTCCTTTCCACTCCTTATCATGATAGCATTCATGTCATTTGGGTTCTTTTCAGTATGGCTTGGCAAAACTCCTGGAGGACAGGCTGACACTTGTTCGGCAATCTGCCACACTTGGTGTGACAGATTTTGCACTAAGGCTTCTTGATTGGTCAGTATTGTATTGTTCTTCTGAAAATAAGTTGTGACGCTTGCATTGAGCTCGCTTATGGACTTTGTCAATTGATTGACCGTGTCGGTCACACTTGAGCTCATTTTGTCCATGGCTGCTTCCCAACCACCGGACTTATTGAATTGAGGCATGAATCCACCAGTTTTCATTGGTTTCTCTCCACCAGTAGGATCTCTTAGTCAAAAACCAGGGTGGTCGTGAGAACCCGGGTGATATCCGCCCCTATAAGGATTTCCTTGCCTTATATCTCAATTCCTTGGACCTTCTCTAACTTGGAAATGCGATCTAGCATGCCATCCATTTTCTCGTTCATTACCATCAGCTGGTATAAGATCTTTTGAGAAGTTTCTTTCTAAATACGCCTTCTACTACTTTCACACTCTCAGTCTGGTGTGTTCCCCATTCGCTAGTAAGTGTGATTTGTTCCAATTTCTCTTTAGCTTCTTCTGGTGATAACAGTGCGAAACATCCATTGCTTGATGCATCAAATCTCATTTGTTCTCTTGGCCTCAATCCATGATATAAACTATGCATACAATTAAGTAGAGTAATATCATGGTGAGCGCATTTCCGTTGCGCCTCCTTAAATCTTTCCCAAGTTTCTTCAAATGTTTCGGCCGGTTTTTGCTTGAAATTCATAATGTCTTGTCTCATTTGCAAGGACTTCCCAAGTCGGCAGTACTTATTCATAAACTTCTGCAGTAAATCTGTCCAAGATTGGATAGATCCTGCTGCTAGAGACAACAACCATATCTTCGCCTTATCTTTCAGCATGAATGGAAACAATTTGAGCTTGATGTTATCTTCGGGCACGTCTGATGGTTTGATTGTGCTAACAATTTCCAAGAAGTTGGTGACATGTACACTTGGGTCTTCGTTTGGTACTCCATGGAATGTAGTGTAATTTATCACCATTTGTATGATATTGGGCTTCGGGTGAAAAACTTTGGCCGTATTCTCTGGTTGAACAATTGCAGACACAAACTGCTCAATCGTTGGCATAGCATAGCTCTATAGAGTCCTTCTGTCTGCTTGCACCACTTCTCCTACTTCATTTATTCTTCCATCAACCCCATTCTGTGACATTGTCTGCTCTGGTTCTTCTAGATGTGGAATCTCCTCGTCTCTATCTTTCTCACTTCCATCGTGCAATCTCACCTGGTCAGCTAGCCTCTTCCTTTCTTGAGCTTCCTTTCGTTTCTTCTTTGCAAATTTTTTGATATTAGAAATAAACTCTAGCCTGGCTGCTGCGTACTACAAGACGCAAAAATGAAAAAGGTTAGTTGCTTGCCTTGGCGTCCGTTACACATGCCCTGGTAGCCTCGAAAACAATAATACAAACTTTGATGGAACATAAACGATTTCTGTTAATTTCTTGTCGGCGCGGCTGTGGGAGAAATTCTCACGGCTTCCTAACCGAAAATTTCCAGAATCCGATCTGAACAGACACTATACGACTCAGTTAATCATAGACTCTAAAACAAACATGAAAACAAAATACATACAAAATTTCAATCTAATTAACAAGTATTTTTGACACGAGTCCCCGGCAACAGCGCCAAAAATCTTGATCGTCAGTCAAACGGACTGCTATTAGCAATAGGACTAGGTCAATCGTAGCAGAGTACTGGCAAGTCAATGTCGAATCCCATGGAGACTCGTAAAAACACAAGTTAACCTTGATTGAACTGTCATGATTACGATCTACGACCAACTATATAACAGAGAAATAGAAGTGGTGGTGCCAATAAACACACAAGATCAAACACAAGTGTACCCTTAGGAGTTTTATAAAGATTAGTTCTAACTATGAGTGATTAGTTATTCCCCCCACATCATGCATCAATCATCCCCGTTGGTAAATTTTAGATCTTTAACAGCTACGGGTGCTAATCCCTAATGTTACGCTTCTTCCAATGAAAAGACAGTAGGTGCCTATGTACAATTAACTTACTTCATTGGTTGTATTAATTCACAAGCAATAAGAACTAGGACTAGCCGGTTCAAGACCAAAGACCTCCCTAAGCAGCTATCGTGGATTGACTAGCACGTTCCTAAGGACCGATCAAGACATCGTCCGAACTAATACTTCACTTTATCATCCTTCATATTAATTTATGAAGACATGCATATAGTTGACTAGGCTGACAACATGTAAATTAAATATGTAGATCATACGTAGATGGCGCCAATTATCATGAATTAGGGTTTACTAGGTATTCACAGCCGCGATTAAGGCCATCGCTGTCTCCGAAGAACGCAACCTTTAATTCATGATTTCTTCACCAACGATTCAGATCTAAACATGGGGTAAAATAAACTAACTAATACATAGAAGAACTAATATAAAAATTAAACCATACTAATCACAAGGAAATAACAACATATCTACATCTAGAAAGCCGGAAAATCATACCCTCGAAGACGCGTGCAAATCCTCCTCAAATCTCTCCCTAGGTGGCGAATCCGTTGGATCCGTGACTAGAACTCATAGAAAATAAATAACAACAAACATTTATTGCATATGTACTTGTAGTATTTTTGGTACATTTTTTCCAAGGGCAAGGCGTCTCATTTATAGTGCTAAAACCGACATAGTAACACCTAGATCTACCCCTCGTCCAAGAAAATGCATTCCCGCGGATTCCCGCGGATTCCCACGGCTTCATGCAGCATCCAGGGCATATTTGTCTTTTTCCTCTATGCCGAATTAACTGGGGGTTCTGGAAGACCCTAGGTCCGTTTCATCATCTAGCTCGGCCCATAATCGCTCTCTAACACTTGGCCCAATCTTTGTAACTTGAAAATTGTCCAATAATACACGAAATAATATCAAATTGGGGAAAATGAACGTTAAATGAAAATTACTCGACTCATGAACATGACTTATGAAATTCAACTCAAATGGTTCATATAAATGGTCGAAAACTACTACTTTTAGCTTAGAATGGGTGAAATGTTGATGCCGTAGAAAAATTGGTATCACAAACAAGTATGTTTAACAATTATTGAACTACATTCGCTACAACAAATGTAGAAATTTCTCACTCCCCTAAACAAGTCTAACTAGTCAAACCTCAACCAAATAAGAACGTGTTACACCATGATCTAAGGACACTTTTCATGGTGATGGTATGCACCATGACATATCCTTGAGTACCTCATACGGCACAGATTCGTCCGCGAGGGCTTGCCCATGCTGCAACGCAAAATGTGCCTCACTAAAGATCAAAGCATTTCAACTTTTAAATACCACATATGCTTGTTATGAAGTTAATCTAACCACCTAGATTCATTCACATAAAAAGGCTTCCTAAGGACATCTAGCCCTAGAAACTCTAAATTAACAACCTAGACATTGCAAAAAGATTGTTGACTGCTAAGTCAACATCCCTCAAGGTCTAAACAAAAGCCTTCCGGTGCTCCAACCTTCTCCCCACAAAGAGTCTCAGTTGTGGTGCTGAGACGAGGCTACCAGAAGTCAATTGTCAGGCTTTTCCAAGTTCCAAATATTGCCCCAAAGACATACATGACAAAATATAACATGTAACACTCTTCAAAAACCTTAAATTTGCATTCAAGCAGACCAGGAGCACACTTATAGGGACCATGCGCACGCCTGATGTCACTGTCAGGGTCTCATTTCGCATGCTGTTCTACTGAGCGCATGCCAGAAGGGGGTAGGGCGCATGCCTGACTTCCTAGAATCTGTCCTGCTTGCTCCATTGGTGTGCCAGGCACAAGAGTGATTCACCTTTGCGCATGCCCGGAGCCGATTTTTCCCTGTTTTGCCTTTTCAAACACCTGTACGAATTCCATTCCAACCCATTATTGGCACCTTTAGAGTACCAAAACCACACAAATCCTGCAAATATCTTATTTATATAATATTCAAAACACAAATTATCAATTTAACAACAAAATTAACGATTAAGGACACTCTCTTACCTCTTAATGAGGGAGAACGATCCAAAAGAAAGGACCCCAAAAATTTCTGCAAATTATAAACCCCCTATGCAATTCCTATCAACCAAAAAGGGTATCTATGATTACTATAACAATCTAAGCAACATAATTCAAGAATTCAACAAGAAACGATCAAGATTCTATCTAGGGCTGAAAAATGAATACATAAAAAATAGAGAGTTATTAATGCCCAAAGAACCCTCACGTCACGGTGATTAAGTTCCTCTACTATGGTTTGCACAAATGATGAATGGATTGCTCAAGGATGAAGATTCCGTTGATTCACTTGTTCTCCCTGTATTTCTCCAGAGCATTCTACCTTCTCATTTTTTTCGACAACGGCGTGTATATGAGGGGATTAAGGGTGATGGTTATTTATTAATAACTATTTCCATTAATTCCCTATTAACCATTATTTAGTAATTAGGTTAAATAATAAAAATGTAAATATATTAAATAAATCCATCTTTACTATTTTACTCTTACAGGAATTTTGGGGTATTACACGTCACTAAACACTTTATTGCGATGTAGATGTCGAGATCTTTCATGTTTTTCAACCGGGTGAGTGTACAAGAAATTCAAATTCAAAAAGCCTACTTGAATCTACACAATGTTTAAGACGTGGGAGAATTACTCACCTAAAATCTTGTTTATGGTAAATTTTGTTGTGGATTATCTTGCCAAGGATATTAAAGCTTTCACTTATTAGCGAGTGAATGTTTCTTTGTCTTTATACCAATTACTGGGTGAGGATAAATTGTCCATTCCATACTTACGCCCATCTTGATTTTGGAAGCATTTTCAAGTTGTTTGGGGGGTGCAAATCAGACGGTCAAATAATCTTGGATCCCTTCTATCAGTGATGTCTATTTTGAATAAAAAAAGTATTATTATAATCATAATCCTCATGAATATAACACTTTTATCTTCTATACTGTTGTCACATTGACGATGGTCGGCCGCGCCAAGGCCACGTGTCATGAGTACGAAAGTTGCATTTAAGCGAAGTGCAGAAGACTTCCGGCCAGAGGTTGAGTGTCCGACCAGCATCCACCATAAATCCTATGGAGCGAGTCGCCTCCTCGACCACCACCTTGAGTCGGTTCGGTTCAGATCAAGATACGCAGAGCGTGGCTATAGGGGCTCGGCCCGAGCGCTCAGTCAGCCATACACACGTTTCCATAATCTAAGGATAAACGCAAGGGAAGAATCCGGCCTCATTAAGACTCCGATTCAAAACTAAAGACAAAGGAGATATTATCTTCTAATAATCAGGGATTCATATCAATCATTTTAATATTGAAATAACCGAATCCTTGAAGGATACGACAGGATTAGGGTTAGACTCCCTATATAAATCCCCTACAAGGACTACGGCTGGCTTGATTCCAAGAGAGACATTGGATACATTGGCAGCTTGAGAATAACTCAAGTTCAGTCAAAATACCACAAAAATCAACCCTCTCTTTTGGTGTTTACCGGTGAACGGAGAACTACCATTAGATCGATTAGCCCGCAAATAATTATTGGTGAGATCCGACATCATCATTGGAGCTAGAAGGAGAGCATTTCTCTTGGTAGTTTGAACAAGAATCATCACAGTCGATATGCCGCCAAAAAATACGAGGAAAAAGACACATGATGCAGCCACCAAGGGTGGTGGATCAAACTTGGTAGAAAAAGAGGCCGGAGGACAAAACACAGAAGGGGAGAAAGACACACCGGTGGCACAACCGTCACAGGTGGAACCTCTTCTAGATCTGGCACATCAGGCTTTAGTGGAGGCTCTGTCAAGTCTTAATACAATGTCTTTTAAAGCTATTGTAGGCAACACATTCAAAGTAAGAGGGGAAGAGATTACAGATGAAGCTCTCAAGGAAAACCCGCTATTGGAGGATCACAATAATGATCTTGATCCATCACGAGAGGAACACGCCAAAACTCTGTCTTCCAATTCTAATCTTAGGAGAAGAGAGGTCAGAGACCAAGCCAGAGAGGCAGCTCGGGCCGAACTGGATGTCATACTGGTTAAGACTACCTTCTCCCTTGAATCCCTCTTTACCGAGCATGTGGAAAGTTATCCCAGGCCTCCTGGGTTTAAGATGCCCAAGATGGACCCTTATGATGGGTCAAAGGACCCGAATGACCAAATGCATCAATACTTGACGCATATGACCTTGTTTAACACTGCCGACTAGATGAAGTGCAAAGCCTTTCCAGCTCTACTCACTGGTCGGGCTCGGGAGTGGTTCGGGAAACTACCCCCAAAGTCTATAAATGATTTTGCCACATTGGCAAGGAAGTTCATAAATGCTTTTAGTACTGCATGACCATTCCAGAGGAATGCCACACACTTGCTCACTCTGAAACAAAAGTCAGACGAAAGTGTGTTATAGTACCTAAAGAGGTTCGACGAGGAGTCGCGTCAAGTCCAAGGGGCTGACGAGCATTTAATAATCACCTCCTTCATTTCCAGATTGCGTGAGGGTCGGCTATATGCCAAGTTAAACAGCAAGCCATCACTCACTATGAAAGATTGTGTGGAGGCCGTTTTTAAACACTTCCAGGGATAGGAAGCCAATAGGCTAAAGAGAGATCAAGAGAGAGGAGACCCTAAGAGGGGACGGTCGGAATGACAGACCAACAAGGTTCAGAAACAAGTCTTGGATAGAATGACCACACTGGTCACCGATCGGCTCGGTAAGAAAGGCGCTCTGCAGGACAGAGACTTGATACCATTAAATAGATCATGCGAACAGGTGCTCGCCCTGATGGAAAGAAATGGAATAGCACGAATCCCCCAACCTCTGAAGGGGCCAATAGAGAAAAGGGATCAAACAAAGTTTTTCAAGTATCATTAGGATGTAGGGCATGACTTAAAGAACTGTCGAGAACTGATCAGAGATATAGATGACGCAACCTTGGAAGGAAATATAGACGAGGCCATAGACCACTCATGGAACCCTAACCCAAGGGGCAAAAGAGAATAAAAGAGGCGTAATTATTATCAAGGAAATGATGGTCGCTCGGACCCAAAGTGGAGGAGAGATCCTTCTCCTGACCCTGATGGGTAGATGGACAATAGACCCAATAACGTGATCAACACAATCTCGGGTGGTCCGGCCAGTTCCAGACCACCCGGAGAAAGCAGCGATATCAAAACTCAATAGCCTGAGACAGGCAAGAAGCATAGGTTATCCGGGAAGTGGTATATGGACCCAGAGATTCTCTCTCTCTAGTCCCTAACAATGAGGGACTTATGATCGAATTGGTGATTAATAAACATGTAGTAAAGCGGGTCTGTATGGACACAGGAAGTGCGGTAAACGTTTTATACCTATCGGTTTGTCATGCCATGAAGATTCGAGACTCTGAGCTGACTCCTGTCTCAGCCCCGTTGTTAGGTTTCATAGGACCCCAAGTCCATCAAGTGGGGATGATAAGGCTGCCTACAACTTTTGGGCAAGGATTGAGGAGCAGGACTCTTATGGTCGACTATGTAGTGGTTCGCTCGGCCTTAGCATATAATGTTATATTGGGAAGACCAGCTCTTATAGTTCTCTGAGTGGTTATTTCCCCTGCTCATGTGAGTATGAAATTCCCTACTATAGATGGAGCAGCAGAAATTAAGGGGGATATGGAAATAGCAATGAGTTGCTATACAACAACAATTAACCAAATTATGATAGTACAATAAGTCCTCGTTGAAGAGTTTGTCCCAGAAGAAGAGGACAAATGGTTGACAGAGGATGAAGTGAAGCAAGAAAACCTATGGGAAAAGTAGGATAGTTTGACGGTCGGAGTCGCTCATGGATTCCAGAACCTCATAGACAGTGTCTGGTTAGCTTATTGAAGGAGTTCAAGGATGTCTTCGCATGGAGCACGACCGATATGCCCGGTTTGTCTCCTGATCTGGTGTTACACAGGCTAAACGTTGACCCCAATAGAAGACCCGTTCGGTAGAAAAAGCGACACTTTGCCCATGAAATGGTGGAAGCTATACAGAAAGGGGTAGCAAAGCTGCTGCAAGCGAATATAATATTAGAAGTGGTGTACCCCGAATGGCTGGCCAATCCCGTTTTGGATAAGAAACCAGACGGATCATAGCGCATGTGTGTAGATTTCACTGATCTTAAGAAGGCCTGCCCAAAGAACTGTTACCCGCTCCCAAAGATTGACAGATTAGTGGATTCTACGGTTGGGTTTGAGGTCTTTGTGTTCCTGGACGCATACATAGAGTACCATCAGATTGCTATGGCTTCAGAGGACATGGAAAAGACAGCATTTATCATAGAATAAGGAACTTACTGCTACATCACCATGCCGTTCGGACTTAAGAACGCAGGGTCTACATATCAGTGAGCGGTCAACCGGATATTTGAGAAACAGATAGGATGGTGCATGGAAGTGTACGTTGATGATCTACTGATCAAGGGCAGGTCTCTTGACCAGTACGTTAAGGATGTTCGGGAAGTCTTCGAGGTGCTTCGGAAAACACAAATGAGGCAGGCTAATCCCTTTGACTGGAATGAAAAATGTCAGAAGGCTTTCGAGGAATTATAGGTTTATCTGACCACTTTGCCTGTCCTTACCGCGCCGAAAGCCGGAGAAAATTTGTATTTGTTCTTATCTGTGTGCCAAGAAGCACTGAGCGCTATCCTAATAAGCGATCAGGAAAATATTCAGAAGTCATTTTTTTTATGTCAGCAAGACCCGGCGAGGTCCGGAAGTTAGATATACAAATGCAGAGAAATTAGCACTAGTATTGGTTCATGCTTCCAGAAAATTAAAGCCGTACTTCCAAGCACACCCTATAGTGTCATGACAGATCAACCGCTCTGACAGATATTTTACCGACCAGAGACGTTGGGCAGATTGACTAAGTGGGTGGTCGAGCTGGCCGCCTATGACTTATGATTTCGACCAAGAGTTTCAATCAAGCCACAAGCCTTGGCTGATTTCATAGCTGAAGGGACAACCATCACTCTCGAGCAATAGCAGTCTTACGAATAGTCAGAACAGTGGAAGTTGTTTGTGGACAGAGCGTCCAACAAAGAAGGAACAGGGGTAGGTCTTCTGCTCTGTAGCCCAAAGGGGGAGGAGTTCCCTTATGCATTTTGCTTTAAGTTCAAAGCAAGAAATAATGAAGCGGAATATGAGGCACTGATCACAGGGCTCAGACTTGCTGCAAAGCTAGGGGTAAAGAGATTGTAAGTGTACAGTGATTCACAATTGGTAGTGAATCTTGTGAAATGAGAGTACGAAGCAAAGAAGAAACTATTAAGAAGTATCTCTCCGTAGCACGAGCATTAATTGCAGGATTTGAAGACCTCCAGTTGGGACAATGTCTCAGATCTAAGAATGCACGAGCTTATGCACTCTCTAAACTGGCTTCAAATTTTCTCTCTGACAGAAAGGTGTTGATCGAACAGATTGCCGAGCGTAGCTATGAACGGAAGGTGGCCTAAACGATCACTCAACAGGCCATCTGGATGGATCCTATAGTGCCTTCCTGAAGAACGGCCTGGTCCCGACTGATAGAGTTCGAGCACGGAAAATAAGGCTTCAGGCGAGCATGTACTCTTTGTTTAACGATATATTATATCAAAAATATTTTATTTCACCGTGGTTGCGATGTGATACAAAGGAAGAAGGGAATTACCTTCTTCGTGAGATGCACTTGGGAATTTGTGGAAGTCATATGGGAGCTAGAGCATTGCTCGGAAGTGTAGACTATTAAGATACTATTGGCCGAGCATGCAAGCAGATTCTTGGGAATTGGTAACGACTTGCTTGACATGCTGGGTGCATGACAACCTTACCCACCAACCTTTGCAACAACTGATTCCCATAGTATCCCCTTGGCCTTTTGACCAGTGGCGAGTTGACCTGGTCGGGCCATTACCCAGAGCACCGGGCAGCTTAAGGTTTCTGGTGGAAGCCATAGACTATTTCACCAAGTGGGTAGAGGCAGAACCATTGACCACAATAACATGCAAAGCCATTAAAAGGTTCTTATAGAAGACCATAGTGTGCCGATATAGGATCCCAAAAAGCATCATATCTGACAATGGAACATAGTTTGAAGATAGAGCAGTCCGAGAATGGTGCTCTGACCTCGAAATTACGCAGCACTTCACATCGATCGGCCATCCACAAGCCAATGGCCAGGTAGAACAAGCCAACAGGCAAATCAAGACTGAACTGAAAAAAAGACTTGAAGAAGAAGGCGAAAATTGGGTAGAACAGCTGCCCAATGTACTATAGGCATATAGAACCACGCCCAATTCCGCCATTGGGGAGACCCCATTTTTATCGGCTTACAGATGCGAAGCAGTCATCCCGGTAGAGATCGGATTGCCTTCACCCCAAGCAGAGCTCTATAACCAGACAGACCAGGAAACAGAGCTAAGGCATCTAAAAGACGATTTGGATGAAAATCGTGACATATCATTCATTAGGATGTCAAAGTACAAGCAGAGAATGTCACAATACTATAATGCTAAAGTCAAAGACTCGTACTTTAAGTTGGGAGACTTGGTCCTTCGAAAGAACGAAGTTAGCAGGCAGGATCCTCTAGGTAAACTGAAACCGAATTGGGAAGGTCCTTACAGAGTCATTAAGGTGCACGTTAAAGGTGCATATCAGCTGGCCGATGCTCAAGGAAAGACTCTGCAAAGTTGGAACGTGGTCAATCTAAGACGATTCTACGCCTAAGACAGGTTTTAGGTTGTTTAATATTTCTATTTTCTTGAGCTATGATGTAATAAGTTGCATTTGCAACAGTTTCATTTCAATAAGATTCATCCTTTTTTTATAATGCTTGCGTTTTACATTAGTGTTTCGATGGTTTGTAAAGCATACCACATTATTCTAAGCTCAAAACAAGTTGGGCCCTGTTTATAGCTGCAGAGCAGCCTAATTAATAAAATTCAACACCTACGCACAGGCTGAAACACAACGCTTGGAGATCGAGTGATGAAACGAAGCTGCAAGGCATCATCAATGAAATTGTGCATATGACACATTAATGTCTGCCAGTCAGACCAGGTAGTTAAGCTCATAGACTGATCATCAAAAATATCGAAAGTGCATAGCAGAATAAACAAAAATGAAACTTGGAGACCGAGCATCGGTGGGCTGCAGGGCATCCAAAATAGTTTTAATCTCAAAACTAAGTCAAATATATCGAAACTGCAGGGCAGACCAAATTAATAAACTCAGAGACAGATCGTCAAATAATCCAAAACTACAGAGCAGATTAAAATAGAGTCAGAGACCGAGCAATGATCAAGCTGCAGAGCAGCTAAAGCAAATTAAAGTTTGTAAAAACAAACTAAAAAATCTGTAATACAGAGCCAATACCAGAGCTCGTAACGAGCACAAATAATAACTGCAGGGCAGCAATACAAAACTCTGGTCAGGGATCACACACAATCAAAGTCAGTAGAACAGACCACCTAATATACCGCCCGGGGACTGCAAAGCAAATCACCCTCAATGAGTTTGTCAAAACCAACTCTTTAAGTGTGCGGGGAATACCGTTTCAAGACTACATTCTAACCTTACTTACAAGGATGCCTCGTCAAAATTAGACATGCCATACATCGGGGGACAAGTAGGGGAATCAACAACATAAGGCAAAAATAAAGGCAAGGTAAGTGCTCTTTCCTTAAAATTTCTTCAGAAATTTTTAAAGATTACACAAGAAACGACCACAGAGCAGGTCACAATCAAAACAAAGAAAGAGAAACTAATGAGTCTAAGAGGACTTGGGCTGAGAAGCATCGGGCTGAACATCCCTTCCTGAAGCGACCATTGTTGTGCCGGTAGTCGATCGGGACGCTGGAATAGCATCGTACTTGAAAGCATTGTCCACTCCCGACTTAAGCTCTTTTAGCCACTCATTATAAACTACACCCATGCCTAGTTTGTACATACCCCCATTCTTCAACTTAGTTGGGTCGAGAACCTCAAGCTGAGCTCTGGCGTCGTCAATCCCCATCGAGTATCCTTGATTAATCACGGGGATGAGCAGAGCAGAGAGGACCCCGTCAAAGTGGGCAGTACTATAGTACTCTCGGATGCCCTTAGCGATAAGTTCAGGGATAGACTCCTCCAGGGCATTCCGAGCAGACTGTGCTTCGGCCAAACTCTTTTCGGCCTTGGCTTCTCAGCGTCCAGCTGATTCCTCAAAGCTTGCATCTCCTCAGCGTGTGTTTCCTGCAGAGCCTGCACTTCACGTGTATGCTAATTTTTTAGGCCGGCTACATTTTATTTTTGGACTCGTACAAGTCCTTGTATATAATTTTTCTTGCCAGCCTTCAGCTCGGCAACTATTTTCTCATGCTCTTCGGCAACAACTTTAGATTTGGGCAGGAGGCCGAACACCTCTTGCCATATGTGGGCACCCTGGAAGAGTAAAACCAGGAATTGTGGATTAGAGGGACAGAAATAAATAACAGCAGATATTAAATTACCACAATGAGTAACATCTCATACCATTTCAGCCAAGTCCACAGTAGACATAGCTGACAGCTGTTCATGCACTAAAGATGCATCGCTTGACCCACCTCCTCCCGCTCCGATGGTGAGTAGGCTGGTGTGCCCTCTCTTGTGAGAGGGCCCTTCTGGGGAAATAGAGACCACTGGTGCTGATCGGCTCCAGGGGATGAGGCCAAAGGCTTCTCCCCGACTGTGAGGGCATTCAGAAATTTCCGCATCTTCTTCCTCCTGACCGTGAGGAGTGACAACACGTCATCAGGGTGTTCGGTCAAAGACCTGACCGTTTCTGCATCAAAGACAGAGCCTGCCGCTCGAGCAGGCAGGAGCGCTTGGTCTGATTGGACCTCGGAGACCGAGGGCGCATCCTCTTGCTCTTCTTGCTAGACATCCTCAGCTCCATCTCCAGCTCCAGAAAATAGAAACGCCAGGTTAGCCACTGCACAAAGAAAGAGGTCCGAGATACAACAATAGTGTCGAAAAATACAAAAGTATGAAATGATAACTCAAGGAATGCATCCCTACGGGATTTATCTTTGCCCTATGAAAGTGGCGCGTAAGGCTCGGGTCCGGCATATTGCAGACGAGCCCGATCGATTAACTCCGATTTTTAGTTCAGGCAATTCATGGAGATGTTGAGCTCCCTAATAATCCGAATCCTGTCCGCCAGGTCGGCTGCGTCAGGGGCCATGTCCTGATCGAGTGTCGCCGAATTCCATTGGCCCAGTCGGGCCGCCCCTCGTGACGGACGAAGAAGAACCTTTCTTTCCATCTTTTAAATGATGTCTTCCCTTTGTGTTGGATGGGAATGTCCGCTAGGGAACCTGGGCGGCGTAGAAATTAATACCAACTAGGGGAGTTGGGAACTTTGGAACACCGGTAGAACGCCCGGAAAAGCTCTATGGAAAACCTAGTCCTTACTAACCGGAACCAGATGGAAAAACCTACAATGGACCTAACGCCGTTTGTGGAAATTTGGGCAATCCCCAAGTTATAATATCGGAGAGTAGCCACAACAGCCAGACAGAGAGGCAGCCTCATACCACAGTCGAACTGCTCCTTGTATACCGTGCAGTAACCGGTAGGAGGCTCAGAAGCATATTGGACAACAACCCGAACGACCATTTTAGATTTGAGAATGATCGGAATCTGGGGAGCAAATCTGGTGGCAACTATGCTATACTGGGCACAGAGATAATCTATGGTATGTTGAGAGATGATAGATTCAGTGCCAAAAATAGCCCATAATGGATCGAGTAGCAGACACTGCCTTAAGATGTCTGACAAAGACAGAATCCCTAGTAATTAGAGGCACAATATGCCTGGGAACAAGCCCCGCTAAAGAAAAAAGGAGAGGAAGAGTGGCTGGAGGAACCACCGGAGAAGATGAAATGCAGGGGGCTGGATTGGAAATGACCTCCTTTGTTTCGAAATCAAAAGCAGAATCTAAATTCAATTATTTATCTACAGAGTCGTCGGAAGGAGTAGAATATCTCACCCTCATAAATGAAGAAATCAATGAAAAATTAAACGAATTGCAGAAGAGGTGATTACTTGCAAATAACAGGAAGAAGAAGAGAGACGTTAGCTTGCTCCGAACTTGGGTATAAAACGGCAATGATATTGAGGAAAAGACGTTTGAAGGGTTGGATTATAACCCCGATCAACACCTCGGTTAATGACCCACTTTATGTCAGAAGGTATAGACTCTTCATTTCTCGTTCTAATTATGACGATTACAACATCGCCTTTGACACGTGTTAGAGCACGCTCTGATCGGCTCCATCAAACAGGCCTGCTCATCCTAGGTCAAGCATGGCCAGTAACAGATCGCCCAGGTCCAGAGGCCCAGGTCAACCTGGGGGGCTTATGACGATGGTCGGCCGCGCCAAGGCCACGTGTCATGAGTACGGAAGTTGCATTTAAGCGAAGTGCCGAAGACTTCCGGCCAGAAGTCGAGAGTCCGACTAGCATCCACCATAAATCCTGTGGAGCAAGTCGCCTCCTGACCACCGCAGGTCGGTTCGGTCTGTAAAGTACACGCAGAACGTGGGTATAAGGGCTCGGCCCGAGCGCTCAGTCAGCCATATGCACGTTTTCATAAGCTAAGGATAAACAAAATGGAAGAATCCAGCCTCATTAAAGCTCTGATTCAGAACTAAAGATGATAGAGATATTATCTCCTAATAATCAAGTATTCATATCAATCATATTTAATATCGAAATAACCGAATCCTTGAAGGATACGGCAGGATTAGGGTTAGACTCCCTATATAAATCCCCTACAAGAACTACGGACGGCTTGATTTCAAGAGAGACATTGGATACGTAGGCAGCTTGAGAATAATTCGATTTCATTCAAGATACCACAAAAATAACCCTCTCTTTTGGTGTTTACCGGTGATCAGAGAACTACCCTTAGATCGATTAGCCTTCAAATAATTATCGGTGAAATCCGACATCATCACACGTCAAATAAACTTGTATATTCTTTGGGATATATGTTTAGTTCTTACAATAGGCATATAATAATATAATCATAAAAGTAAGTTTAAAATTTTTTTAAACAAAATATTGAATTTTTTTTCTTCTACCGGAAACGAAAGGAAGGGGAATCGAACCCGGGTCTCCAACCACCGGAGCCTGGGTATTAACAAAATATTGATTGAAGGGCATAATTTCAAACAACTAGCAGTCTTCATTTCGAGGATCGGTCAACGAATCTTGTAATGTGGAAGCGTGGAGGTTCCATCCATCCCTTTATCCTTGTAATACTGGATATACTCAAGGACAAAGAATTCTCTGTATAATGCCGGATTTTCATCGGATAAAAGATCTTTTATGGGCCCAAATGGCTTCGCTCCTACAACACTATTTGGGGTGAAAAAACATGCAACTGATATTCGTGGCCCTTTTTCTTGAGACAACATCCTATGTTCCACGCTCTTAAACTTGTCATTGCTCAGAATCTAGAAAATATAAGCCAATCAATTAAAATGTTTTCAAAGTCAATAAATGATATAATATTAATAATAGTAATCTAACAAGTTAAAAATGGCTATACACACATTCCATCATGATAGTCAGTAATCCCAAAATAATGAAATAAAAACTTTTCAACGTTAACTTAATTACAGGTATAAATTAATATTGATTTCCGACCTGCAAGTGGTCGCCAATGTTGGCAATAAGGGCACCACGACATGGAGGCACGTCAAGCCACTGATTCTGATGCAGAATCTGTAATCCTCCAATAGCATCTTGCAAAAGCAAAGTGAGAAATGTCATGTCGGAGTGTTTGGCGGTCCTTAGGGTACGCTCTGGCTCCGGGCAGTGTGGGTAGTAGAGGCATGCGAGGGATTCACTTTTCATGCATTCAATATTGGATATGTAATCGCTTTTCAGGCCTAGAGCTTCTGATAATAACTCGGCCATCGTCTCCCTAAGTTGTATCATGTGTTTCACATATTCTTGTACTTGTTTCCTGCAATGCCCAACTGTTACTCACATTTGTAGATAAGACAAGCTTGCCAATTAACCATGTTTCATCAAATTAACATGTATGTACACACAACACAAACACATACACATATGTATTTATGTATGAATGAATATGTATGTACATATATGATGTATTGCAACAAATAGTGTCAATTTTGTGACTTGATCTTTAAACCGAGTAATATCTCGTGGAACTAATCTTGGAAAAGCGAGACCGAGATTGATGGTCGGGCTCGCTTAAGTATATTCGATTCTATGAAAGTCGCTTTGATGAAGTGCAACCGAAGTTTCTTAAGTCGCTAGATCAAGTGTCGTCTGTGAGTTTTACTTAGTATAGCTGGGTTCTACATCCGGCGCTTGATTACAAGTCCAGGAAGTCGATTATGAGTGAGTTGCGCCTGTGGATAACAAATGGGCCAGGGTCCACATCTCGGTATTTATGGTAGTTTCGACAAAGATCTATGGCGGTTAGGGTTTGGGACTTGTGTCTATAAATACCAATTTTGTAATCAGCAATGTATGTCATTCAAAGTGTTATTCACACACTTGTGAACACCTTGTAATTCTGTGCATAAAATATCTCATTTTCTCGTCCGTGGAGTAGTCGAAACAACACCGGAAACCACGTTAAATCACTGTGTTCTTCTTGTTTTTGTGTTTATCAATTCCGCCATTCTTTAAGTTTTCATTGCTTCTGTGTTTGTTTCTTTCTTAAAACATCAAGCTTTCTGTCTGTGTTTATAACAAACTGGCTTCGGAGCGTCAGGTTCAAGATTCAGGAGTGGCAGGTGAACAGAGTTGATCTTCACCAAGACCGGTGACCGGTGCTAGGATTTTGTGATCAAAGGTTTGTTCTTTAATTATAAGGATGTCAGCAATGAACGTGAAGATTGATAAATTTACAGGGAGAAACAGTTTCAGTTTATGGCAAATCAAGATGCGGGCCTTGTTAAAGCAACAAGGATTGTGGACTCCTTTATCTGATAAGGGGGATGCCAATGCAGCAGATTATGCTAGTCTGGAGGAGAAAGCACATTCAACCATCATGTTGTGCTTGCCTGATGATGTTTCCACATAAGTTGCTAAGGAAGACACAACTGCCAAGTTATGGTTGAAGCTTGAAAGCTTGTATATGATGAAGTCATTGACCAACAAGTTGCTGCTGAAGCAGAGACTGTTCAGCCTAAGGATGCATGAGGGGGCTCAATTGAGAGATCATCTTGATTAGCTGAACACAATATTACTTGATCTCAGGAATATTGATGTTAAGATTAAGGATAAAGATGTTGCTTTGATTTTGCTGGTTTCATTACCAGCTTCCTATGAGAACTTTGTGCAGTCCTTCATAGTTGGGAAGGATACAGTTGCTTTAGAGGATGTAAGGTCAGCTTTACATGCCAGGGAGCTGAGACATAAGGCACCAAGGGGCGGATAATCAGTCGGGCAGGATCGATCAAGGCAAAGAGTGGAAAAACAAATGGTCGATCTAGGAAGAAAAGTTCCAAGAAGACAAAGTCCAAAAGCCCTAAGTCCACAGATGTCTGTAATTATTGTAAGGAGCAGGGACATTAGAATTCCAATTGTCCAAAGAGAAAGAAACAGCAGGAGAACAGATGTTGTAGCAGCTGAGCATGATTCAGATGAGGACATGGTCCTAGTGGCAGGAGAGTCAGCACATCATACTAATGTGTGGATTCTGGACTCGGGGGCATCCTTTCATATTTGCCCTCACAGGGAGTGGTTCTCAAGTTATCAGCAGATAGATGGTGGTCATTTATCAATGGCAAACAACAAGGTCTGCAAGGTAGTTGGGATTGGCTCAGTTCAGTTGAGGATAGAGGATGGAAGATTCTGTAAACTAAGTGAAGTTAGACATGTTCCACAAATGACCAAAAACTTGGTATCTCTCAGTTCTTTGGACAGTAGGGGATTCAGTTTTAAGAGGGAAAGTGGTCTGCTCACTGTCTATAAAAACTCAGTTGAGGTTCTCAAGTGAGTCAAGCAAGGGACTCTGTATTTATTACAAGGGTCAATTGTTGCTTGGGTTCTCGGTCTTTGTGGCATCGCTTGAGATTCATAAGTCACACTTACAAAGCGTGGGCACATGAGGAGACTGGGTCACATGGGTGAAAAGGGGATGCAGGTTCTTTCTCAAAAAGATCTTCTTGGGGGATGTAAGGTCAAGAATCTGGACTTTTGTGAGCACTGTGTGTTTGGGAAGCTTCATATGAGCAAGTTCTCGAAAGGGGTACACAACACAAAGTCATCACTTGATTACATTCATTCTTATTGTTGGGGGCCATCAAAGGTGGAGGCACTGGGTGGTCACAGATACTTTGTGTCCTTTATTGATGACTATTCAAGGATGACTTGGGTGGTGCTGATGAAACACAAAAGTGAGGCATTCAAGAGCTTCATCAAATGGAAGGCTCTAGTTCAGAATCATTTAGGGAAGAAGATCAAGAGGCTTCGTACAGATAATGGTCTGGAATTCTGTTGGACTGAGTTTGATAAGTTGTATAGAAATGAGGGTATTGCCAGACATCATACAGTCAGGAATACTCATCAGCAAAATGGTGTAGCTTAAAGAATGAATCAAACTCTTCTGGAGTGAGCAAGATGTATGCTTTCTCATGCTGGTTTATCAAGGAGATTTTGGGCAGAGGCTATTACCATAGCTTGCTACTTAATCAATAGGAGTCCTCACACAAGGATCAATCTCAAAACACCAGTTGAGATGTGGTCAGGTAAGCCTGTAGATTATTCAGTCCTAACGGTATTTGGAAGCACAGTTTACTATCATGTAAGTGAAGGGAAACTGGAACCAAGGGCCAAGAAAGGAGTGTTTGTGTTGTATGGTGATGGAGTAAAGGGGTGCAGAATTTGGTCATCAGCAGAAAATAGAGTCATTCTTAGCAGAGATACAATTTTTTATGAAAATTCTATACTCAGTTCATCAGTGGAGAGATAATCAAATCAAAATGATCTTTAAACGAGAAAAGCGCGATAAAGAGGTGGAGCTTCAGGTGGAGTCAGTTGGAATACAACAATCAACTGATCCAAGTCAGTTTTCATCTGATCTGGTTGCTGAACCAGAGCTGAATTTAAGCCAGTCAGCTGAGCAAATATCATTTGAGCGTCAAACTAAGAATGTGGGTCAGCAGAGTATAGCTGTCAGCAGAGCTAGAAGATCCAATGTTGGGATACCTCATAGAAGGTATTGGTTTGATGATATGGGTGGATACGCACTTCAAGTTGCAGAGGAAGTGGATGGTTTTGAACCTTCTACTTATAGGGAAGCAGTGACATGTTCTGAAGCATCTCAATGGCTTGCTGCCATGGGAGATGAAATGGAGTCATTACTGAAGAATCAGACTTGGGATTTAGTTAAACATCCAACTGATAGGAGAGTTGTCACTTGCAAATGGATTTTCAAGAAGAAAGAATGGATAACTGAGGCAGAAGGAGTTAAGTATAAGACACGTTTGGTTGCAAGAGGCTTCAGTCAGAAAGAAGGGGTGGACTTTGATGAGATTTTCTCACCAGTGGTCAGACATACTTCAATAAGAGTGTTACTAGCAATGGTAGCACATCAGGACTTGGAACTAGAGCAATTAGATGTGAAGACAACTTATCTACATGGTGAGGTAGATAAAAAGATATACATGACTCAGCTAGAGGGTTTCCAAGTTCCTGGTAAGGAAGATCTTGTGTGTAAGTTGAAGAAGTCCTTGTATGGACTGAAACAAGCTCCTAGACAGTGATATAAAAGGTTTGAGAGTTATATGATCCAGTCGGGTTACAACAGAAGTCCTTATGATTGTTGTGTTTACAACAGTCAGTTGGAAGATGGATCATACATCTATCTTGTGTTATATGTGGATGACATGCTGATAGCTGCGAAGAAGAAATCTGATGTTCAGTATCTGAAAGACCTTCTCAGTTCTGAGTTTGAAATGAAAGATTTGGGTGCAGCCAAGAAAATTTGGGGATGGAGATCTGGAGAGATAGAACTCAGAAGAAAGCTGTTTTATCTCAAAGAGGCTATATACAGAAGATTCTGTCAAAATTTGGCATGTAAGATGCTAAGCCAATAGATACTCCTATGGCATCAAATGTTCATTTGTCAGTTTTTGTTTCACAGTCAGTAGAGGAGAAGGAGTACATGTCAAGAGTTCCTATGCTAGTGCAATTAAGCGATCCTGATGTATGCCATGGTGTGCACTAGGCTTGATCTCGCTCGAGCGATCAGTGTTGTCGATGAGTTTATGGCTCAACTCGAAAGGAACACCGAAAGTCATGAAAAGAATGTTCGTGTACCTTAGAGGTACAAGCGATGTTGGTCTCGTTTATGGAGTTGATACTCGGCCCGATCACGGATATCTTGTGATGCCGATTATCACGGTGATGTGGACAGTAGAAAGTCTATGACTGGTTATGTTTTCTTATTGGGAATGCGGTTTGTCACCGGAAGCAACTCTTCGAACAAAGGGCTTTATCAATTCTCGGTCGAGTATATGGCTTACATCAAGCGACCAATGAGGGTTTCTGGTTGAAGGGACTAGTCAGTGATTTGGGGCTACATCGGGATCAAGCTGAAATTTATTATGACAGTTTGACCGCAATTTGTCTAGCTAAGGATCGGGTTCATCATGAGAGAACCAAGCATATTGATGTGAGGTATCATTTTTGAGAAATGAGAAGAGGGTTGTAGTGAAGAAGATCGGCACCAAGGATAATCCTGTTTGATATGTTCACTAAAAACCGATTCAATGAGAGCAAGTTTCGATTGTTTCGGACTTGTTTGAATATTCAAAGCTTGTAAATCTGTAGTCCGGATACTCGCTTAGAGGCGTATAAACTTAAGTGGATCTAAGGAGAAGTCAGTGCATGTACATTCTCGCATTGACGAATGCATCCGGTACAAGTACATCCGATTATGCAATCTGAGTTCAAGTCAAGGTTGAGATTTGTCAGTTTTGTGACTTGATCTCTAAACTGAGTAATATCCGTGGAACTAATGGGAAAACCGAGACCGAGATTGTTGGTCGATTCGATTAAGTATATTCGATTATGTGAAAGCCAGTTTGATGAGGTGCAACTGAGTTTTTTCTGAAGTCAGCAGTTAGTGTGCGTCTGCTGAGTTTTACTGAGTATAACTGAGTTCTACATCTGGACAGTTGATTACAAGTCTGGAAGTTAGTTATGAGTTGAGTTTCGTTTGGTGGATAACAACTGGAGCTGGGGTCCACATCTGGGGTATTTATAGTAGTTCCGACAAAGATCTATGGCGGTTAGGGGTTGGGACTTGTGTCTATAAATACCAATGTTGTAATCAATGCAATGGGTGTCATTCAAAGTGTTATTCACACACTTGTGAAAACCTTGTAATTCTGTGCATAATAAATATCTCATTTTCTGTCCGTGGAGTAGTTGAAACAACGCCGAAAACCACGTTATATCACTGTGTTCTTCTTGTTTCTGTGTTTATCAATTCCGTCATTTTTTACGTTTGCATTGCTTCTGTGTTTGTTTCTTTATTACAACTGCAAGCTTTTGTCTGTGTTTATAACAAATAGTACGTAAGTGAATTGCATATTCAAAATTCCAGCATCTTGCAGGCTTGCACCAACACAATTGAACATTTCAATACCATCAAAAGTCAAAAGTTAGAAGTCGATCAAAAGTCAATATTTTGTTGTGGAAAGTTTTGTTTTATGGAATCCAATTCATTTGTCCATGAATAACTAGTCAAACATCTTCTTGGTTTTTCTCAGTACTAATTAATGATGCAGGACTGTATAGTTTTCACAAAGAAAAACAAATAATAAATAAATAAATAACCCAAAATTTTGATGCGAAGAAGTAATTAGAAGTAGAGAGACAAACCTGCAAACCGATGGAATAAGTTGAGGATCAAGTGAGTCGTCAACAAAAACGCAAGTCAGCAAATCCTTCCAGCACGCAGCTTCGTGATCACGAAGAGGTCCGTTGCTGCTAAACCTCACTCGTTTCCTACCATCACCTGAATACAATTCTATCTTTTCTTCCAATGGCTGCTCATGGAATCCTTTAACGCCTTCAATCATACCATCCATTACTTCAAGAGGGATCCCATGATTCACTATTCTGAAAAATCCCCATGTCTATGATGCCTCTCATATCTGATCAACGATTTCTTTCCTCCGTGCTCCACCCTGTTCTGCCCCGGTAAAATCTATGGTTGGGAGATCAAGTTCTGTAACATTAGTATCAATACTAAAAGCCTCTGGTGAATGAACAAAGAATTTGGGGAGTTTGGTCACCCCAGCATCAACTAGGCCTTTTACACCGGCTTTTGTTTCATCGAATTGCTTGATTTCTTCAGCTCTATTGTATAGTTCTCCGTTGTTCACTTTTCCAACCATTTTTTGAATTCTTTGTAACACAAAAGAGGAACAGTAAGATTTTTTTGATATCATAATTTTGCTTCCTGCAAATACCAAATGTCACTACTAGAAAATTACCTTTTTGCGACCCTTTTGCTTGCTGCGCCTCAGGAAAAAGCGTCGCAAAATGTTTCTTGAATGGTACCTTTTTGCCACGCTCAGTAAAAACCGTAGCAAAAAGGTACCTTTTGCGACTCTGTTTTTTGTGCATGGCAAATCGCAACACCTTTGCGACGCTTTTCCTTAGGCGCGGCAAGAAAAAGTGTCGCAAAAAGGTAATTTTCTAGTAGTGTGGGTTTTGTTGATGAGTGCAATAGCTTGCTTGGAAGTCGAAAATATATAGTAATAGTATCATGGAAAGAGTCAGAGAGGCCAGAAGATATCAAGTAAATTAAATTGAATGAGTCAGAAAGGTTACGATACTTCTTTTGTTGATGGGTGCATTTTGTCTAAATTTATATTTTCAGTCATAATCGGCAAGCTTTCAATATTGTTGGTTTTTTTTTCTTTCGTGCGCTATTCACACTCTCGGATTAGCCTATTAGGCATAATAAATCTGGTAACTACATGGAGCACTTATATCAGACACTCTTATTGAATTCTTTATTTTACAGTGTTAAATGTAATATTTTGTATTTTACATAATAACTATCAAAGATGAAATGCATCATATTATCTATTTTACAGAATGTGGTAGATATAAATTAAAATTTCACAGAATCTGCATTAATGTGGTACATGTAAAGTGAATTTTATAGAAAATGTATTTTACAGCAAAAATAGAGTATATGATGAAATATTCTTTTTCTTAAATCTGAAAGTTGAAATATCTAAAATACAGTTTTAAAAGCATTTACAAAATCTATTGCAAGTGCTCTTAGACGTGTCATGTTTGCCCCATTCCTCTGTTATGATGCCACCTGTAATGCCACAGAAATGTAGTTCTGACAGCGCTACTAAAGCCATAATGTATCAAGTAACTATTTAGCCCGGTCGTCCTCTCTTGCCCTATAATGCTTAACCCGAGTTACCCCTTCCATCGTACCTTAGCCATATACCTTATTATTATTTCTCCCACACATTTTCGATTTGAGATATTATAGTCGTAATGGAAACTATAAGTATAAGACTAATCAAAATGGATTATGACATGGGTATGGCCCGACGTCATACATATGACACCTAATAGACTACTTTGCATTCTTATACTAAATTGGCCAAAGGGGACCGGCCTACTTTGAGGACATGCAATATAGATAACTCCGATAGAGTGGATCTCAGTCATATGTGGCATGCCTCTAAGCTCGTTTCCGACATGGTGCATGTTCACCTCGGTCCTAAAATTTCAGCTCGGGGCAGATCATCTTCGTTGACTTAAGGTTTCAGAGATGGGTGGTCAGGTCATTTAGCATACTATAGGTGCCACAATAATGATTATGATTCCTGCTCATTATGACACAAATTGTAAACTGTTCCATGATCTCAGTCATGTCCTTAATCATGTGCTCCAAAGCATCTTCTCCAAAAAAGGATCACAGAAAAATGATTTACTCCTCACAAATCATAACTACATTCATAGCTGGATCCCAAATCTTCTAGGTACTTAGGCATTCAATCCACATTAGCTCATCGATAATTCACAAAATCCACCATTCAAGTAATTGGGTTATCCTTACAAAGCCTAATTGCCTGCATTGAGATCCAATATCACTATTGATGATTTCACACATCATCATTTGGCGCTAGAAGGAGGCCCTAAGATTTCACCATTCGAGAATCTTGTGGTAATTTGCAGACACACCATGAAAATCAAGCACCTAATTGATGAAGATCATATTCAAGACACTGAAAAATGAACATGGGTCGAAGGAGAGGTAATTGTCATGCTTGCAGATGGACACACATCACCATCCAGATCACAAGGAAAATGAAGAGAATTCCTCAATGTTCCTATCGAGGAAGAAAGAAGATTAAGTTAATGGGAGGATTTCTTATGGTCTAACAAACCCTTGTTAAATGGAAATGAAGATTTGATCATAGATGCAATAATCCACGAGTATTTGGTCAAACATATATGTATAGATATTGGAAGTGATGTTAATATTTTATATCAAAATGCATTTCAATCAATATATCTTGTTTCGAAGGATCTCAGGCAGGTACAAGATTCTCTCTTTGGGGTCATATGAAGGCAAGTACAACCCTTGGGAATGGTCAGACTGAATATCATATTGGGGAAAGGTACCCCGAGCAGGACTCTAGAGCTATATTATATGGTGGCGGAAGGATCTTTATCATACAATGTCATAGCCGGAAGGCATGCTCTAAATAAACTGAGGGTCATAATATCTCTCGCCCATAGTGGCTTAAAATTTCCCACCAATGAAGGAACTATGGAGATTGTGGGTAATGTGCAATCAACTGGGTGCTGCAACACAGTAACCTTAAAAAAGGAACGTTGTGTAAATCAGTAGTTTTTGGTCGAAGATCTTCGTCCTGAGGTCGAGGAGACCATATGCTTTGAAGACCTTACCGAAGGAGTAAATTTATGGCATGAGAAGTCAGAACATATGATTGATCCATTATTAATGTGTGGATCCCCTCAGCTAAAAAAAATAAAAATTGAAGAAATTGTTGGAAGATATTTGCATGGGTGGCAGAAGACATGCCGGGTATCTCAACAGATCTGGAAGTTCATAAACTCAAGCTATAGTCATGTCAAACTCAAGTTCGATAAAAGAAATAGCACTTTCCCCCATAAGAAATAAAGCAATAAAGAAAGAGGTAATGAATTTGTTGGAATCCAAGATCATCATGGAGGTATTCTATACCTTATGTTTGTCAAACCCAGTCATGGTTCCAAAACCGATGATAGCTTGAGAATGTGTATCAAGCTTATAATGAAGCCCGGTATGATGCCAACATAACAGATTGAATTTAGCGAGCAAACTGGGGGCTAGATGTCTAAAAGCATATAGCTTTCCCGGTTGGTAGTAAACCACTTCAAAGGTGAGTAAGAAACGAAAGAAGAACCAATGATAAAATAATTTCGCAACTGCAAAAAAAACTGGCATCTCAGTTTGAGTTGTTTGAGTTTGAGTAGATGCCTTGTTTTCGCAACACCAAAACGGATGCCTTACCCAAAATTGCATCCGCGTCAGTGACACGGAGAAACATGCTTGTGGAAGTACTGGAAAAAAGAAGTTACCAAAGATCTCAGGTCTTACCAGTAGATCAGATATCGACCTGTATGGACCCCATTATATAGTTCATGCATAACAGAACATTTCCAACCGACTTCAAAAGAGGCTAGAAAGATGAGGGTGAGCATAGCTCGGTATGTATTATATAATGATGTGTTCAACTACATGTCATTCACCACTCTATTACAAAAGTGTGTATCGGAAGAAAAGGGAAACGACGTCCTACAAAGTACACATGAACATTTATTGAAATCACTTAGGATCTTGATCCTTAAATATAAAGTGCCCATTATTTGGTTATTTTTAGCCCTCCACGAAAGAGGATGCTAAAGTGTTGGTCCAAACTTGCCATGCATGCCAGGTCCATGATTCAATTCCTCATAAAGCATCCTAAGACATGGTGCTACTGTCAAGCCCATGGACTTTTGATCAATGGGGAGTTGACCTCATAGGACCTATTCGTAATGTTAGTGTGGTGTCTAAAACCCAACCGGGATGGACCAGATCCGACAATGTAGAATCATTTCTACTAAACTTTTATGTTTATGCACTAATAAAATGCATGTTATTGTTGTATATTGTTTGTTTAGAAAACCAATTTGAATACCGTATATAATAACATCCCCATAATTAAATCGTGATAGAGAAATTATAATGATAATTGGTTGATGAGATTTCGGCACATGGTAAACAATATAATTCTGAACTCTCCCTAGTCGTCTGTATTATTAATGAGACATTATTAATACGGATAGATTACCACATATTGAATTTGTTTTTGTTTGTCTTGAAGATATAGATATATCTCATGTATCAAAGTGTAGCGAAATTTCGACTGTATGTGGACATGTAATGGAAGAATACGTATGTTGGATGACCCACTTATTTACCTAAGAGGCATTATTAAGTGCAGTTGTATAATAATCATCATACCAGAGATTGTAATAATATCGCGGTGTGGAAGTGTATTGTGTTATGTGTTCTTCACTTTTGTATTGTTCTAGATTGAATGCTAAACAGATTGTTGGAATAATATATTCTCCATAGATTAACGGGCTGTTTTCACCATACGCTTTCATTTGTGTTTTTAATGTGGGCTAAATGATCGCTTTCACTTAATGTTTTCCTAATACATTATTACATTTTCAATATTGTTTTTCTTTTTGGATTAAATCATTGTTTTTGCCGTACATTTTCAGTGTGAATTAAATAATCATTTTCATTGTAAGCTCTCAACGGACTAAATGGTTGTTTTCGTTTTGCGTTTTCACCCTAGACTAAATAACCGTTTCCATACTACTTACAATTACATAAATCGCAAGGGAAATAAAATGGAAAATGATATGTCCGGTGTAGTGCACATACACTATATGCGTTATGACAATAAGATTGTCGTAAAAAAAAAAATTACGACAGTATTATTGTCGTAATTTTTTTTACGACAATAAAATCTGTTTAATGCCTTACGACAATAATATTGTGATGCCCCATTCCTGGACACCGACTCTTTATCTAGAAAGAACGCCGACACGCATATATGTTTTTAATACAAAAAGAATATATACGTAAGCCTCTGTGACATATCAGAGTAAAAGCGGAAATAATAAAAGAAACGACTCAAGAATGCCAAACGACAAACACTAGGATCGAATGTCTCACTCCAAGTCTAAGAAAACCAATAGGCAAACAACAGAATATACATGTTGTTTACATCTATTACAAATCCCAAGTGAAATGAAAAGGAAGAAATTAACCAAACGGAATAGTCAAACATTTGTAATAGTTCTCAACTTATTAGAAGTGTATAAAATAGAGATAACAGTCTTCAAAATTAAATCCGAGATCACACACCAGCTCCATCAAAGCTATCATCATAGCCAAAATCATCTACCTGTCAATCTTCTTGGGGTGGAGACAATAAACATGTTGGGGTAAGTACAATTGTACTCAGTAAGGGGTACAAAAATTGGTATCACAAACAAGTATGTTTAACAATTATTAATTTACAATGCTACAACAAATGTTGAAATTTCTCACTCCCCTCAACTAGTCAAACTAATAAAACCTCAACCAAATAAGAACGTGTGATGACAAAATAGTAACGACCAACCTTAAAAGACAGAGTACCGGGTCGGAAGTACTGTATAGGTGAGCAAGGTCGTATCCCTTGAGGAATCAATCGAGTACCAAAGTTGTTTTCGTACTTAGTTTCGGTTAATCAAGGGTTGTTCGTGTTTCGATTATACTACTATGACAATTAGACGAAAGATACTTAAAAGAGAGAAGCATAGCCAAGACATGATTCAATTGAATACTTTCACCTCTCTAATCGACTATCTCAGGAATGAGCTTAACCAACCAACCAACCTAATGATCATATCGACTCATTCACGGGTGGAAACTCCTAAGCTAGTGTAAGACACCATGCAACAATCAAACACCCATTGACCGGTTCGATCTATTAGTGTAGTGTAACCATAATATCTGTAATTATTGTGATTTATCCTCAGCATATATTTAGGAATACTGTTAGTCTTGTTAGCTTGTATTTAGGAGTCTTATTAGCAACACATGTGTATATTATAGGAGTCTATATATTTCCTTTGTAACACCTTACAATTAATTAATATACAAAAATATTCTCTCAACCATAATATGGTATCAGAGCTGCCATAACATCTTCTTGCATTGCCCTTCTCAAACCCTAGCCGCAGCCCTCCTCCCTCCTCCTTCTTCCCTCTTGTTTGTTCTTCCTCTTGTCTTGCTATCCTCTTTTCCTTTTTTTTTTTTTTTTTTATCACACAGCTCCCATGGCCGACTCCTTCTCCCTGTTACCTTCAATTCTGCAGTACAAACTCCCATCAAATTGGACTCTCTAACTATAGCATTTGGATTACTCAAATGGAACCCTTCTCATCGGCTACGACGTTATGGACTATGTTGATGGTACGAATCCGCACCCCCAAAAGCAGTCAAAGTGCCGATGGCGTGACAAAATCAACCCGGATTATGCCAAGTGGAAACGTCAAGACTCGCTTCTCCTCCACACGATCATTGCTTCTGCGCACTCCTCCGGTCGTCTCTTTTCTTCGCAAAGCTCCTACCTCCCATGCTGCGTGGGAAATTCAAACCACATATGCAAAAGCCTCCCGTGGTCGTGTCCGCACCCTCCGCGATAATATCAAAGCCATGAAACGTGGCTCTCTCTCTATCTCTGAATTTATTCAAGCAGTTAAAAGCAAGGCTGATGAACTCTCCTTGATTGATAAGCCAATGGATGATGAAGACCTTGTTGACATCATCCTTGAAAATGTTGGTGATGAATATGCAGACTTTGCACGAGTGATTCAAGCACGAGAAACCTTGATCACCTTTGAAGAATTACATGAAAAATTACTCAACTTTAAGCCTCCCAAACAGCCTATTACTCCTTTCTCCCCTGCTACAGCCAATGCCACAACCTATGCCCCTCCCTCCCACCGTCCTGGTCTCCTCCCTACTCCCTCATCCCAAAACTGGCGCTCACCCACCCCCTCCCAGCCCAATTACCGTCACTATCAGACCCCCACCCACCACAGCTACAACCAGTCCCAAAATCAGCCCAATTATCGACCCCACAATCAGTCCCACAATCCCTCCCCTCGTCCGTATCTTGGAAAATGTCAATACTGCTATACTCAGGGGCACTCCGCCAAATTCTGCCCAAAAATTCAACAGCTTCACATTTTAGCTTCCCACACCTCCTCCTCCTCCAGACCCTCCCATTCCACTCGGCCACAAGCCCATGTCGCTGCCCAAGCTGATTCTACTCCCTCTGACGCTCCCCAATGGCTCCTGGATAGTGGTGCGAATAACCACGTCACAAATGATCTCCAGAATCTCTCTCTGCACTCGCCCTACATTGGCTCCGATGATATTATGGTTGGTGATGGTAAGCCTCTTAATATCTCTCATCACATGCTCTTCTGTCTCCCTCCCCCTATCTAATTCCAAGTCGTTATCTCTCCGAAATGTCCTTTGTGTTCCTTCCATGTCCACAAACTTACTCTCCATCTCTCAATTATGTCGTTCACACAACTTATCTGTCGAATTCTTACCCACTGAATTTTTTGTGAAGGACATCCAGACGCAACAAATTCTCCTCCGTGGACCGGCTAAGAATGGACTTTATCAATGGCCCTCTCAACCTCTTCTTGCCTTTGCGTCCCACATCGCTCCATCCTCCATCTGGCACAATCGCTTGGGTCATCCAGCTGCTTTAATTTTTAATAAAATTTGTCAATCTTTTAATTTAGAGGCTTCGTCCTCCTCTTTGTCGCATTGTTCCGCTTGTTTGGAAAATAAAAGTCACAAACTTCCCTTTCAAGTTTCAACTTTGTCGTCTTCACGTCCTCTTGAATATTTATTTACTGATGTATGGACATCCCCAATTTATTCTGCTGATGGATTTAAATATTACCTTATTTTTGTTGACCACTTTACTCGTTATGTATGGTTTTACCCTCTCACCAGAAAATCTGATGTTGCCACCACGTTTATAACCTTTCGGTCGATTGTTGAAAAATTTTTTAATACCCCCATTAAAGTCCTCTACTCGGATAATGGTGGTGAGTATATTGCTCTCACTTCCTACCTGTCCACGCATGGGATATCTTTTTTTACTACCCCGCCACACACTCCCGAACACAATGGTCTATCGGAACGTAAACATCGCCACATTGTCGAAACCGGTCTTGCTCTCTTATCCCATGCCAGCCTTCCCACTACCTTCTGGCCCTATGCCTTTGCTACCGCTGTCTACTTAATAAATCGCATGCCAACCCCTGTTCTTAATATGCGCTCCCCGTATGAATTAATTTTTAACCAACCTCCCAACTACACCAAACTCCGCATTTTTGGATGCTTGTGCTATCCTTGGCTTCGACCCTATACTTCACACAAGCTTGAACCTCGCTCCAAACCGTGTATTTTCCTTGGCTATTCTCTCACCCAACATGCTTATCTTTGCTTTGATAATGTCAACTCTCGTCTCTATGTTTCACGTCACGTGCAATTTGTTGAAACTGTCTTCCCATACAAATCCCACGCCTCCATCCCCATCTCATCCTCCTCCTCGTATATCTCCGACTGGCTCCCCGAGCCTCCTCCATACACAGCCCCAACTTCCCCATCCCCAGCCGCAACTCCACCTTCCAGCCCACCTGCTGACCCACCTCCCTCACCCCCACCCGACACCTCTTCCTCGTCACCTCCACCGTCTAACAGCCCGCCTCCACCTCCCAATCCCCCAGCTCACCCCATGCGCACCCGCTCCCAAAATAATATTCATCGTCCTATCCAAAAACTTAACCTTCACACTAAACTTACTTCCTCTTCCTCTCCTGACAGTGAACCCACTACCGTCACACAAGCTCTTAAACTTCCCCAATGGCGAACCGCAATGCAAGAAGAGTATGATGCTCTCGTTCGTAATCACACCTGGGATCTAGTCCCTCATGATCCTTCTCTTAACATCATTGGCTCCAAATGGGTCTTTCGGTTAAAGCGTCATCCTGACGGCTCCATTGACAGATACAAGGCTCGTCTCGTCGCTAAAGGTTTTCATCAGCGCCCCGGCATCGATTATTATGAAACGTTTAGTCCTGTTGTCAAGCCCCCTACCATTCGTGTTGTTCTCACATTAGCTCTTACGCAGGGGTGGTCTCTTCGACAATTGGACATTAATAATGCCTTTCTCCAAGGCCACTTACAAGAAGACGTCTATGTTACCCAACCTGCAGGTTTTGTCGACTCTACTAATCCTACACACATCTGCAAGCTTCGCAAGGCACTTTATGGTTTAAAACAGGCACCCCGTGCTTGGTATGAGGAGCTTAAATCCTTTCTTCTACGCTCTGGTTTCAAAAGCTCCCATGCGGATACATCTCTTTTTATTTTCACGTCTGGGAATTTTTTACTATATGTGCTAGTCTATGTCGATGATTTGATTGTTACAGGAAATGACTCCATTGCGTTGGACAAATTTATTGGAACTCTCGCCTCCAAATTTGCCCTCAAGGATCTTGGCTCACTCACATATTTTCTTGGCATTGAAATTATTCGGAATTCGGATGGTGTTCTCCTGTCTCAACAAATAAGTATATGACCGATCTTCCGGAAAAAGTAAACTTTCAAAATGCCAACTCCGTCGACACTCCTCTTCCGGTTGATATTTCGAATCTAAAATCCACGGCAGGTACTCCTCTCACGGATCCCTCCACCTTTCGCATGATTATTGGGAGTCTACAGTATCTCACATTCACCCGACCGGACATCGCATTTGCTGTTAACAAGTTATCCCAATTTATGCACTCTCCTACGGATGTTCATTGGTCTTATGTCAAGCGTCTCCTTCGGTATGTTTCGGGCACTACCAACTATGGTATTCAACTTTACTGTCATTCTCCCCTCACTTTGCATGCTTTCACTGATGCTGACTGGGGTGGTGACAAAGATAACTACGCGTCCACGAGTGCCCATGTTATTTACCTTGGGCGCAATGCCATTTCGTGGAGTTCAAAGAAGCAAAGTACCATTGCTCGCTCATCAACAGAGGCTGAGTATCGTCTTTATTCTTCTTTGCTACCGAAATGAATTGGATCACATTCTTGTTGCACGACCTACGCTTTCCAGTCACTGCTCAACCGGTTATATATTGCGACAACCTAGGTACTACTCAATTTTGTGCCAACCCGGTTTTCCACTCTCGTATGAAGCATGTCGCCATCGACTATCACTATATTCGGGATCAGGTTCAGTGTGGTTCCCTCCGCATTGCACATGTTAACGCCTCTGATCAACTGGCCGACTGCCTCACGAAGTCGCTCCCTCGTTCATCTTTCCAACTCCAACGAGCCAAGTTAGGCCTCCTCCCTCGTCCAACTTGAGGGGTGGTATTAGTGTAGTGTAACCATAATATCTGTAATTATTGTGATTTATCCTCAGCATATATTTAGGAATACTGTTAGTCTTGTTAGCTTGTATTTAGGAGTCTTATTAGCAACACATGTGTATATTATAGGAGTCTATATATTTCCTTTGTAACACCTTACAATTAATTAATATACAAAAATATTCTCTCAACCATAATACGATCAACAGTCCGCCTTTAAGGATTTAACTGACCGAAACAAGATTAGCGCACTAGAGTTGCTCGGTTTCACAACCGAATGAACCTCACTCCCTAATAAATCTAAACAACTCAGTTGATTATAAGAAATGATCTTAAAACCCTTTTTCCCACACCCCTTCGCAACATACATTTATAAAAGTGGTGTGTGAGTTCATGAACTAGGTGATCAATCTAATTCAAGCATTTATAAAAGTGGTGTTTTAAGACATGAATTCGTTGATACCCATTCACAATTTCATCAATTAAGGGGTGATTTCTTCAACATTCACATGACTCAGCTATGAAATGTTTAGCTACTCATGATTAAACAAGAAATAACAATCAATGATGAAATTAAAGCCATAAATAAGATAGAAACTAAGATTGATTACCAAAATCGTAGCAAAATCTGGATAAGATTAAGCTACAACACCACCCAATGTCCATTGATTATGAAGAAGACCCAAAATGACAAAATCCAAGAGTAAAGAAGAAACTTGAGCTAGATTGAACTAATTCTATGTAATATCTAGTGTAGAAGTAAATCTAAGGGTGAAAAGAGGGAATTTCGACCTAAGGGAAGTAAAGTGGGTATGAGGAAGAAGATCTAGATAAAGTGTAGTGTGAGAAGTATATGTAAAAATATGTGCAAAACTCTCTTTATACAAGCCCAAAAATGTACTTGAAAACGGCCCAACGCGTGCACATTCCCAGTGAATGCTCACACATTACCCTATGCTGGTTGGAGAATGACTTGGTTTTGCTGTGATGAATGCGCACGCATTGCTCTGAATTTGTGTGCATCCAATGGGCTTATCCACGGGCTCTTTCAATCCTAAACTTGCTGCTTCTGGAATGCACACGTATTACTCACAATGCGCACGCATTATCTGTGTTTTTCCCGGACTGAGCATCCTGTTCCACTGATGCGTATGCATTACACATAATGCGCACACATTGGCTACAATTCTCCAAATCTGTACATCATGTATCATGAATGCGTACACATTGCCTTGAATGCATACACATTTCTTGATGCACCTTCAAATCTTCACTTATTCTTCAACTTTTCCATTTCCGAGCCTCGATTTCCTCTTTATAAGCTTCATGCCTTAACTCCCGGGTTTATGAGTCACATATTCCTTCAATTCCATAGCACAACATACTAAGCATAACTCCGCAAGATAAATAGGGCTCGAAATGGGCCAAAAACACTGTAAAATGACGACGTTTACCATTTAGGTGATGATTTGCCTCGAAGTGCATGCTCTAAGTGACTTTGCCCTATAAAAGGTCTAAAACTACCCGGAATGAGCCAAAAGTGCCGTAAACGAAGGTTAAAACACACACCGGGGCATAGTAAAGTTGACTCTCATCAACGTGTTACACCATGATCTAAGGACAATTTTCATGGTGATGGTATGCACCATGATGTATATCCTTCAGTACCTCATACGGCACGGACTCGTCCGTGTGGGCTTGCTCATGCTGCAACGCAAAATGTGGCTCACTAAAGATCATAACATTTCAGCTTTAGACACCACATATATTTGTTATGACGTTAATGTAACCACCTAGATTCATTCACATAAAAAGGCTTCCCAAGGACACCTAGCCCGAGAAATTCTAAACTCTCACTCCCCTCAAATAATTAAAGGGTAAATATATTAAATAAATCCATCTTTACTATTTTACTCTTACAGAAATTTTTGGGGTATTGCGATGTAGATGTCGAGATCTTCCATGTTTTTCAACTGGGGTGAGTGTACACAGAAATTCAAATTCAAAAAGCCTACTTGAATCTACACAACGTTTAAGACGTGGAAAAATTACTCACCTAAAATCTTGTTTTTTGAATGGCAAATTTTGTTGTGGACTATCTTGCCAAGGATATCAAGGCTTTCACTTATTAGCCTTGTTTTTATACCAATTACTGTGTGAGAATAAATTGACCATTCCATACTTGCGCCCATCATTATTTTGAAAGCATTTTCAAGTTGTTTTGGGGTGCAAATCAGACGGTCATGTAGTCTCGGATCCTTTCTATTAATGAGTTCTATTTTGAATACAAAAAAAGTATTTTCATAATCATAATCAATATAACACTTATATCTTCTATATTGTTGACATGCACGTCAAATAAACTTGTATATTCTTTGCGATATATGTTTAGTTCTTACAATAGGCATATAATAATATGAATCATAAAAGTAATTAAGTTTAACTTTTCTTAAACAAAATATTGATTGAAGGGCATAATTTCAAACAACTAGCAGTCTTCATTTCGAGGATTGGTCAACGAATCTTGTAATGTGGAAGAGCGGAGGTTCCATCCATCCCTTTATCCTTGTAATACTGGATATACTCAAGGACAAAAAATTCTCTGTATATCGCCGGATTTTCATCGGATAGAAGCTCTTTTATGGGCCCAAATGGCTTTGCTCCTGCAACACTACTTGGGGTGAAAAAACATGCAATTGATATTCGTGGCCCTTTTTCTTGAGACAACACCCTATGTTCCACGCTCTTAAACTTGTCATTGCTTAGAATCTGGAAAATATAACCCAATCAATCAAAACGTTTTCAATGTCAATAATATTAATAATTGTATTCTAACAAGTTTAAAATAGTATATTCCATCATCATAATAAATTATTAATTCCAAAATGAAGAACTAGAAGTAGAAATTAATTTTGATTTCTGACCTGCAAGTGGTCGCCAATGTTGGCAATAAGGGCACCACGACATGGAGGCACGCCAAGCCACCGATTCGATGCAGAATCTGTAATCCTCCAATAGCATCTTGCAAAAGCAAAGTGAGAAATGTTGTGTCGGAGTGTTTGGCGGTCCCAAGAGTACGCTCTGGCTCAGGGCAGTATGGGTAGTAGAGGCATGCAAGGGCTTCACTTTTCATGCATTCAATATTGGAAAGGTAATCGCTTTTGTGCCTAGAGCTTCGATAATAACTCGCCATCGCCTCCCCTAAGTTGTATCATGTGTTTCACATATTCTTGTACTTGTTTCCTGCAATGCCCAATTGTTACTCACATTTATAGATAAGAGACAAGCTTGCCAATAACCATGTTTCATCAAGTTAACGTGTATGTACACACAACACAAACACATACACATATGTATGCATGTATGAATGAATATGTATTTACATATATATATATATATATATATATATATATATATATATATATATATATATATATATATATATATATATATATATATATATATTTTTTTATTAGAAGTCAAAAATTAGAAGTCGATCAAAAGTCAATATTTTATTGTGGAAAGTTTTGTTTTATGGAATCCAATTCATTTGTCCATGAATAACTAGTCAAACATCTTCTTGGTTTTTCTCAGTACTAACTAATGATGCTGGATTGTAGTAATAAATAAATAAATAACCCGAAATTTTGATGCGAAGAAGTAATTAGACGTAGAGAGACAAACCTGCAAACCGATGGAATAAGTTGAGGATCAAGTGAGTCGTCAACAAAAACGCAAGTCATCAAATCCTTCCAGCACGCAGCTTCGTGATCACGAAGAGGTCCGTTGCTGCTAAACCTCACCCTTTTCCTTCCATCACCTGAATACAGTTCTTTCTTTTCTTCCAATGGCTGCTCATGGAATCCTTTGACTCCTTCAATCATATCATCCATTACTTCAAGAGGGATCCCATGATTCACTATTCTGAAAAATCCCCATGTCTCTGATGCCTCTCGTATCTGATCAACGATATCTTTCCTCCGTGCTCCTCCGCTCTGTTCTGCCCCCGTAAGATCTATGGTTGGGAGGTCAAGTTCTGTAACATTAGTATCAATACTAAAAGCCTCTGGTGGATGAACAAAGAATTTGGGGAGTTTGGTCACCCCAGCATCAACTAGGCCTTTTACACCGGCTTTCGTTTCATCGAATTGCTTGATTTCTTCAGCTCTATTGTATGGTTCTCCGTTGTTTGCATTTCCGACCATTTTTTAATTTTTTGCTACACAAAAGAGGAACTGTAATATTTTTTGATGATAATTTTGCTTCCTGCAAATACCAAATGGTTTTGGTTGATGAGTGCAATAGCTTGCTTGGAAGTCCAACAAATATAGTAATTTTATTATGGAATATAGTTAAATTGAAAGAGTCAGAAAGGCCAGAACTTATCAAGGAATATAGTAAATTAAATTGAATGAGTCAAAAAGCTTACGATACTCCTTTTGTTGATGGGTGCATTTCGTCTAAATTTGTATTTTCAGTCATAATCGGTAAGATTTCAATATCGTTGGTGTTTTTTTTCCTTTCGGGCGCTATTCACACTTTGGGATTAGGCATAATAAATCTGTAAACTAGTTAGAACACTTATATCAGACAGTCTTAAAGAATTCTTTATTTTACAGTCTTAAATACTATATTTTGTAGTTTACAGAATAACTATTAAAGATGAAATACATCATATTATCTATTTTACAAAATGTGCTAGCTATAAATTAATTTTTTACAGAATCTGCATTAATGCGGTACATGTAAAGTGAATTTTATATAATATGTATTTTATAGTAAATATAGAGTATCTGATGCAATATTATTTTTCTTAAATCTTAAGGTTGAAATATCTAGAATACAGTTTTAAAAACATTTACAGTATATATTGCAAGTGCTCTTAGACGTGTCATGTTTGCCCCATTCCCCTGTTATGATACCACATGTAACGCCACAAAAATGTGGTTCTGACAGCGCTACTCAAGCCATAATGTATCAAGTAACTACTTAGACCTATCATCCTCCCTTGCCCTATAATGCTTAACCCGAGTTACCCCTTCCATCGTACCTTAGCCCTATATCTGATTATTATTTCTCCCACACATTTTCGATTTGAGATATTATAGTCGTATTGGAAACTATAAGTATAAGACTAATCAAAATGGATTATGACATGGGTATGGCCCGACGTCATACATATGACACCTAATAGACTACTTTGCATTCTTATACTAAATTGGCCAAAGAAGACCGGCCTACTTTGAGGACATACAATATAGATAACTCCGATAGAGTGGATCTCAATCTGATGTGGCATGCCTCTAAGCTCGTTTTACCGACATGGTGCAAGTTCACCTCGGTCCTAAAATTTCACCGAGGCGTAACATCTTCGTTGACTTAAGGTTTCAGAGATGGGTGGTCAGGTCATTTAGCATACTATAGGTGCCACAATAATGAATATGATTCCTACTCCATTATGACACAAATTGTAAATTGTTCCATGATCTCAGTCATGTCCTTAATCATGTGCTCCAAAGCATCTTCTCCAAAAAAAGGATCATAGAGAAATGATTTACTCCTCACAAATCATAATTACATTCATAGCTGGATCCCAAATCTTCTAGGTACTTAGGCATTCAATCCACATTAGCTCATCGATAATTCACAAAATCCACCATTCAAGTAATTGGGTTATCCTTACAAAGCCTAATTACCTGCATTGAGATCCATTTTCACTATTGACGATTTTACACATCGTGATTTAGTGCTAGAAGGAGGCCCTAAGATTTCACCATTCGAGAATATTGTGGTTATTTGTAGACACACCATGAAAACCAAGCACCTAATTGATGAAGATCATATGCAAGGCACAGAAAAATGAACATGGGTCGAAGGAGAGGTAATTGTCATGCTTGTAGATGGACACACATCACCATCCAGATCACAAGGAAAATGAAGAGAATTCCTCAAGGTTCCTATCGAGGAAAAATAAGATTAAGTTAATGGGGGGGATTTCTTATGGTCTAACAAACCCTTGTTAAATGGAAATGAAGATTTGATCATAGATGCAATAATCCACGAGTATTTGGTCAAACATATATGTATATATAGTTATTGGAAGCGCTGTTAAAATTTTATATCAAAATGCATTTCAATCAATATAGCTTGTATCGAAGGATCTCAAGCAGGTACAAGATCCTCTCTTTGGGGTCACATGAAGGCAAGTATAGCCCTTGGGAATGGTCAAACTGAATACCATATTGGGGAAAGGTACCCTGAGCAGGACTCTAGAGCAATATTATATCGTGGTGGAAGGATCTTTATCCTACAATGTCATAGCCGGAAGGCATGCTCTAAATAAACTAAGGTTCATAATATCTCTCGCCCATAGTGGCTTAAAATTTCCCACCAAAGAAGGAACTATGGAGATTATGGGTAATGTGCAATCAACTAGGTGCTGCAACACAGTAACCTTAAAAAAGGAACATTGTGTAGATCAGTAGTTTTTGGTCGAAGACCCTCGTCCTGAGGTCGAGGAGACCATATGCTTTGAAGACCCTACCGAAGTAGTAAATTTATGGCATCAGAAGTCAGAACATATGATCGATCCATTATTAATGTGTGGATCCCCTCAGCTAAAAAGATAAAAATTCAAGAAATTGTTGGAAGATATTTGCATGGGTGGCAGAAGACATGCCGGTTATCTCAACAGATCTGGAAGTTCATAAACTCAAGCTATAGTCATGTCAAACTCAGTTCGATAAAAGAAATAGCACTTTCCCCTACGATAAATAAAGCAATAAAGAAAGAGGTAATGAATTTGTTGGAATCCAAGATCATCATGGAGGTATTCTATACCTTATGTTTGTCAAATCTAGTCATGGTTCCAAAACCGATGATAGCTTGAGAATGTGTATCAAGCTTATAATGAAGCCAGGTATGATGCCCTCATAACAGATTGAATTTAGCGAGCAATCTGGGGCTAGATGTCTAAAAGCATATAGCATTCCCGGTTGGTAGTAAACCACTTCAAGGGTGAGTAAGAAACGAAAGAAGAACCAATGATAAAATAATTTAGCAACTGCAAAAAAAAACTGGCATCTCAATTTGAGTTGTTTGAGTTTGAGTAGATGCCTTGTTTTCACAACACCAAAACGGATGCCTTACCCAAAAATTGCATCCGCGTTAGTGACACGGAGAAACGTGCTTGGGGAAGTACTGGAACAAAGAAGTTACCAAGGATCTCATGTCTTACCAGTAGATCAGATATCGACCTGTATGGACCCCATTATATAGTTCATGCATAACAGAACATTTCCAACCAACTTCAAAAGAGGCTAGAAATTAAAGATGAGGGTGCGCATAGCTCGGTATGTATTATATAATGATGTGTTCAACAACATGTCATTCACCACTCTATTTACAAAAGTGTGTATCGGAAGAAAAAGGAAACGACATCCTACAAAGTACACCTGAACATCTATGGAAATCACTTAGGATCTTGATCCTTAAATATAAAGTGCCCATTATTTGGTTATTTTTAGCCCTCCACGAAAGAGGATGCTAAAGTGTTGGTCCAAACTTGCCATGCATGCGAGGTCCATGATTCAATTCCTCATAAAGCATCCTAAGACATGGTGCTACTATCAAGCCCATGGACTTTTGATCAATGCGGAGTTGACCTCATAGGACCTATTCGAAATGTTAGTGTGGTGTCTAAAACCCAATCGGGATGGACCAGAGCCGACCATGAAGAATCATTTCTACTAAACTTTTATGTTTATGCACTAATAAAATGCATGTTATCATTATATATTGTTTGTTTAGAAAACCAATTTGAATATCGTATATAATAACGTCCCCATAATTAAATCGTGATAGAGAAATTATAATGATAATTATGGTTGATGAGATTTTGGCACATGGTAAACAATATAATTCTTTACTCTCCCAAGTCATCTGTATTATTAAATGAGACATTATTAATACGGATAGATTAGCACGTATTGAATTTTTTTCTATTTTGTGAAGATATAGATATATCTTATGTATCGAAGTGTAGCGACATTTAGACTGTATGTGGACATGTAATGGAAGAATACATATGTTGGATCCCACTTATTTACCTAAGAGGAATTATTAAGTGAAGTTGTATGGTAATCATCATGCTAAAGATTGTAATAATATCGCGGTGTGGATTGTCATGCTTTGATACTGTCGAGGTTTTCCTTAGTCATGGGGCGATCATGCGTGAACGATAGGGTGCAATATTGAAGCATGCATACGTTTTATGTCGATCGTCTGAGTTTCGCGCTTTCTAATGGTAGGAATGAATAACCGGAAAGAAAATTAATTTTTAAAGATTTTTAAATAAAATGATAACCCAACAAGATACGTTGGGAGTAGAACAATTTCTCCACGATTTATAAACTTAAAGGATTAAAAAAATAAAAAATAAGAAGAGGACGCTAGAAAATGTTGCGTTTTTTTGTTTTCTATTCACTTTTCTCCCACATTATTAAATACCTATATATTTTGTTTTAGATCTCAACGTTATGAAAATTTCACCGCTTCTTTCTTTTTTTTTTTTAATTTTTTTTATTTTTATTTTTTATACTCTTTGTTTTGAGAATTTGTTTGATATCTGACGATGCTGAATCTCGCCTAAGAATAAATTCGGGTCGTTTAATCTAGGGGTAATTGAACGAGGGATGGTTTTTTGGGTGATTTTTAGACTGAGTTTGAGAGATATTTCTCTCAAGTTGCCTACGTATCATGTTGATTATTCAGGAATCAGGTCTTTTGTAGTTCCTTAGGGTTGTTTATATAGGGGGACGATCTATCCTTTTCATTTCCCTGCAAGGAATTAGATTATATTATTATTAATATTTCCCTAAGGATATACACGCATCAATCCCTATAATTTAGGGATAATTATGGATATATTTAAGTGTCTGGATCAGAGTCTTTATGACTTGTGATTCTTTCTTTGTTTATCTTTAGTTATCCAAAGACGTGGAATAACAAATTTGGGGTTGCTCTCAAGGCGTCTGCGCCCGAGCCATCGAGGCCACGATGGCCGAACTGGGCAGCTCCTCTTCACCAAGCCTTGGCCGACCTGCGGCGGCTGGAGGAGGAGTTTCTGCTGATCTCCCACCTGGGGTTAAGGACCTACCATTAGGTATGCCTTTAAGGCTCTTGGCCCTTATTATGTACTAACTCTCTATCTTCCCTTAATGGTTAGCCGATATAAAGATGACACGTGGTGAGGACTAGTCCGACCCTCGTCATAAGCCCCTCAGATCTGAATGAACTACCCTCTGTGAGGTCGGATCTGTTAGAGGTGTTGTTCGGCCACTGTCATCTAGACTTGTAGAATTTTTACAATGACCTACTTTGCCAGGTTGCAGAGTTATTGTTATGACGCTGTCACTCGTGCCCACGTCTTCTGAGGTGCAACAATTTTTGAGAACATGTTTGGAGTTTTATAACCTATGGATTATTGCTCCAGTCCGTCCTACGGACTAGTTTTCTGATGAGTCCGACCTGCGGAGCTCGGTTTGAGTTTGTCTATGAACTAAGGATGTTTGGTCTACAAACTTTACGGCGGCTGAGCTAGAGAGCTCATACTTTGGTCCGTCCTACTGACTGGGCTAGTTTGTCCTGCAGACTTGGTGAGCCCTACCTGCTGAGCTCAATTCGATGAGTTTGACCTGCAAACTTTGTTGAGTCCGACCTGCGGAGTTTTGAAAGTTGAAGTCTTTCCAGCACACTTAAACAAACATTTCGAGTCCGGCATGCGGAGCCAAAGCATTCGAGTCCGACCCGCGAAGCTCAAAATTTGGAGTCTGTTGTGTAGATTTTGGAGAAAAGCTTCCAACTTTTTCATGTACAATGTTTTAATATATGGAAGCTTTTACAAGTTTTTTTTGCAAGTTTTAACATATGCAAACTTTTGCAAGTTCTCTTGCCTTGATTTTATTTTCAGCACTTACCTGAAGTACTCTGATCCACAATGTGGTGTCTTGCCCCCCCAGTATGCCATTCATTGACTCATAGATTTTTTGGATGGCATACTTAGTAGCGTGTATAGATTTTTGCCTCTGGACTTTACCTATAGGGCTCTGCAAGTCATTTTCTGTCCTGCAGACTTAGGAAGTTTGACTGTTGCAAGCTTATTGAATCTAACTTGCAGAGCTTAGTTCAAGCGGAGTTCAATTGGTCTGCTCGGCAAACCTAATAATTTTGGCTGAGTCCGATCTGTAAAGCTCAGCTAGTTCGTCCTGCGATCTTTAACGAGTTTGTCCGTTGCAAACTTTATTTTAAACCGACTGAGTCCGACCTGCGGATCTCAGCTAGTTCGTCCTGTGAACTTTAATGAGTTTGTCCTTTACAAACTTTATTTTAAATCGACTGAGTTCGACCTGCGGATCTGAGCTAGTTCATCCTGCAAACTTTAATGAGTTTGTCCTTTGCAAACTTTCCCGAGTCTGACCTACAGCTCAGTTCTGATCGTCTGTCCCGTAGACTTATTGAGTTTGTCCTTTGCAAACTTTTCCGAGTCCGCACTGCGGCTCAGTTATGATCGTCTGTCCTGCAAACTTATTGAGTTTGTCCTTTGCAAACTTTTCTGAGTCTGCACTGCGGCTCAGTTATGATCGTTTGTCCTGCAGACTTATTGAGTTTGTCCTTTGCAAACTCTTCCGAGTCCTCACTGTGGCTCAGATATGATCGTTTGTTCTACAAACTTATAATTTTCTGATGAGTACGACGTGCGGAGCCTAGTTTGTCAGCCTGCTGAAGAGATCGTTAATGAAGAGCGTACAATAAGAGAGCTCATACTTGGAGAGCTGAAGAGCAAAAGAGCCCGTACATGAAGGATTCGCTCGAGGGGAGCTCCAAATATGATGCCAAGCGGAGCTCGGTCTTATAAAAGATTTGCTCGTGGTGAGCTCCAAATATGATGCCGAGCCAAACCCGGTCTTATAAAAGATTTTCTCAAGGTGAACTCCAAATATGATGCCGAGCTGAGCTCGGTCTTATAAAAGATACGCTCAAGGTGAAATCCAAATATAATGCCAAGCTGAGCTCGGTCTTATAAAAGATACACTCAATCTTATAAAAGATACGCTCAAGGTGTGCTCCAAATATGATGCCGAGCTGAGCCCGGTCATATAAAAGATACGCTCAAGGTGAGCTCCAAATATGATGCCGGGCTGAGCTCGGTCTTATAAAAGATACGCTCAAGGTGAGCTCCAAATATGATGCCGAGCTGAGCTTGGTCTTATAAAAGATACACAAAAGGTGAGCTCTAAATATGATGCTGAGCTGAGCTTGGTCTTATAAAAGATATGCTCAAGGTGAGCTCCAAATATGATGTCGAGCTGAGCTCGGTCTTATAAAAGATACGCTCAAGGTGAGCTCCAAATATGATGCCGAGCTGAGCTCGGTCTTATAAAAGATTCGCTCAACCCGCCATGCTCGGTAAGGAGAGTTCCAAAATAAGATAGCTCAACCCGCCATGTTCGGTATGGTGAGTTCCAAAATAAGATAGCTCAAGATGCCATGTTCGGTAGGGTGAGTTCCAAAATAAGATAGCTCGACCCACCATGCTCGGTAGGGTGAGTTCCAAACTAAGATAGGTCATTTAAGTTGTAAAAATGGGAATAAATTTCAATGAGGGCTTGTACCTGGACGGCTTGTAATGAGAGAGCTCGCTGATAGAGAGCTCGTTTAGAGAGCTCATACTGGAGATCTTGAGAGCTCAGCTCTGTTTTTGGAGCCTGAGAGCTCGTCTATGAGCCCAACCTGCAGAGCTCATGTTAAACAGTCTATCCTGCAAACTTAGAGAGTTTGTCTTTCGCATCTTTTTGGGGACGATCAGGCATCTAAATGGACTCCGATCTGCACGAAATTTGGAGGCCTTGTTCCTTCCTCCTTCTTCTTCAATCTGAATGGTGGAATTCTTGTTCCAACGGTGCAATATATGGCAATAAACCTCCGATCTGACTGTGTTTTTTGTGACTGCTGCATTTTTGGTGACACAACAACAACTTTCTTGCGACGACCGGACATGTAAACGGACTCCGATCAATATGAAATTTGGAGGGCTTATTCGTCCCTCCTTCTTCTTCAATCTGAACGGTGGAATTATTGTTCCAACAGTTCAATCTCTGGAACTAAGCCCTTGATCATTGCCGCTTTTGGCATGTTTTGCCATTAACTCGATCACGAACAACCTCGATCCATTACCGATAGAAGGCCCTCCTTCTAGCGCCAATGGACGATGCTGGATCTCGTATATTCCGGGTTGTTTAATACAGGGGTAATTGAATGAGGGATGGTTTTTTGGGTGATTTTTAGACTGAGCTTGAGAGTTATTTCTCTCAAGTTGCCTACGTATCCTGTTGATATAATATTAATAATAGTAATCTAACAAGTTAAAAATGGCTATACACACATTCCATCATGATAGTCAGTAATCCCAAAATAATGAAATAAAAACTTTTCAACGTTAACTTAATTACGGTATAAATTAATATTGATTTCCGACTGCAAGTGGTCGCCAATGTTGGCAATAAGGGCACCACGACATGGAGGCACGTCAAGCCACCGATTACGATCACGAAATCTGTAATCCTCCAATAGCATCTTGCAAAAGCAAAGTGAGAAATGTCATGTCGGAGTGTTTGGCGGTCCTAAGTGCACGCTCGGCTCCGGGCGTGTGGGTAGTAGAGGCATGCGAGGATTCACTTTTCATGCATTCAATATTGGATAGGTAATCGCTTTTCGCCTGAGCTTCGATAATAACTCGCCATCGTCTCCCTAAGTTGTATCATGTGTTTCACATATTCTTGTACTTGTTTCCTACAATGCCCAACTGTTACTCACATTTGTAGATAAGACAAGCTTGCCAATTAACCATGTTTCATCAAATTAACATGTATGTACACACACAACAAAACACATATACATATGTATTTATGTATGAATGAATATGTATGTACATATATGATGTATTGCAACAAATAGTGTCAATTTTGTGACTTGATCTCTAAACTGAGTAATATCTGGTGGAACTAATCTTGGAAAACTGAGACTGAGATTGATGGTCAGTTCAGTTAAGTATATTCAGTTCTATGAAAGTCAGTTTGGTGAAGTGCAACTGAGTTTCTTCTGAAGTCAGCAGTCAGTGTGCGTCTGCTGAGTTTTACTGAGTATAGCTGGGTTCTACATCTGGGCAGTTGATTACAAGTCTGGGAAGTCAGTTATGAGCTGAGTTGCATCTGGTGGATAACAGCTGGAGCTGGGGTCCACATCTCGGGTATTTATGGTAGTTTCGACAAATATCTATGGCGGTTAGGGTTTGGGACTTGTGTCTATAAATACCAATTTTGTAATCAGTGCAATGTATGTCATTCAAAGTGTTATTCACACACTTGTGAACACCTTGTAATTCTGTGCATAAAAATATGTCATTTTCTGTCCGTGGAGTAGTCGAAACAACACCGGAAACCACGTTAAATCACTGTGTTCTTCTTGTTTTTGTGTTTATCAATTCCGCCATTCTTTAAGTATTCATAGCTTCTGTGTTTGTTTCTTTCTTAAAACATCAAGCTTTCTGTCTGTGTTTATAACAAACTGGCATCGCAGCGTCAGGTTCAAGATTCAGGAGTGGCAGGTGAACAGAGTTGATCTTCACCAAGACCGGTGACCTGTGCTAGGATTTTGTGATCAAAGGTTTGTTCTTTAATTATAAGGATGTCGAGAATGAACGTGAAGATTGATAAATTTACTGAGGAGAAACAGTTTGATTTATGGCAAATCAAGATGCGGGCCTTGTTAAAGCAACAAGGATTGTGGACTCCTTTATCGATAAGGGGATGCCAAAGTCAAAGAGATTATGCTAGTCTGGAGGAGAAAGCACATTCAACCATCATGTTGTGCTTGCCTGATGATGTTTCCACATAAGTTGCTAAGGAAGACACAACTGCCAAGTTATGGTTGAGGCTTGAAAGCTTGTATATGATGAAGTCATTGACCAACAAGTTGTTGCTGAAGCAGAGGCTGTTCAGCCTAAGGATGCATGAGGGGGCTCAATTGAGAGATCATCTTGATTAGCTGAACACAATATTACTTGATCTCAGGAATATTGATGTTAAGATTAAGGATAAAGATGTTGCTTTGATTTTGCTGGTTTCATTACCAGCTTCCTATGAGAACTTTGTGCAGTCCTTCATAGTTGGGAAGGATACAGATTGCTTTAGAGGATGTAAGGTCGACTTTACATGCCGGGAGCCGAGACATAAAGCAATTGGGCGGATAATCAGTGCAGGGGATCGATCGATCAGGCAAAGATGGAAAAGAGCATGGTCAGTCTAGGAAGAAAAGTTTCAAGAAGACAATGTCCAAAAGCCCTAAGTCCACAGATGTCTGTAATTATTGTAAGGAGCAGGGACATTGGAAGTCCAATTGTCCAAAGAGGAAGAAACAGCAGGAGAACAGTTGTTGTAGCAGCTGAGCATGATTCAGATGAGGACATGGTCCTAGTGGCAGGAGAGTCAGCACATCATACTAATGTGTGGATTCTGGACTCGGGGGCATCCTTTCAAATTTGCCCTCACAGGCAGTGGTTCTCAAGTTATCAGCAGATAGATGGTGGTCATTTATCAATGGCAAACAACAAGGTCTGCAAGGTAGTTGGGATTGGCTCAGTTCAGTTGAGGATAGAGGATGGAAGATTCTGTAAACTAAGTGAAGTTAGACATGTTCCACAAATGACCAAAAACTTGGTATCTCTCAGTTCTTTGGACAGTAGGGGATTCAGTTTTAAAAGGGAAAGTGGTCTGCTCAGTGTCTATAAAAGCACAGTTGAGGTTCTCAAGTGAGTCAAGCAAAGGACTCTGTATTTATTACAAGGGTCAATTGTTGCTGGTTCTGCTGCTGTGGCATCAGTTGAGATTCATAAGTCACAGCTTACAAAACTGTGGCACATGAGACTGGGTCACATGGGTGAAAAGGGGATGCAGGTTCTTTCTCAAAAAGATCTTCTTGGGGGATGTAAGGTCAAGAATCTGGACTTTTGTGAGCACTGTATGTTTGGGAAGCTTCATAGGAGCAAGTTCTCGAAAGGGGTACACAACACAAAGTCATCACTTGATTACATTCATTCTTATTGTTGGGGGCCATCAAAGGTGGAGGCACTGGGTGGTCACAGATACTTTGTGTCCTTTATTGATGACTATTCAAGGATGACTTGGGTGGTGCTGATGAAACACAAAAGTGAGGCATTCAAGAGCTTCATCAAATGAAAGGCTCTAGTTCAGAATCATTTAGGGAAGAAGATCAAGAGGCTTCGTACAGATAATGGTCTGGAATTCTGTTGGACTGAGTTTGATAAGTTGTGCAGAAATGAGGGTATTGCCAGACATCATACAGTCAGGAATACTCCTCAGAAAAATGGTGTAGCTTAAAGAATGAATCAAACTCTTCTGGAGTGAGCAAGATGTATGCTTTCTCATGCTGGTTTATCAAGGAGATTTTGGGCAGAGGCTGTTACCATAGCTTGCTACTTAATCAATAGGAGTCCTCACACAAGGATCAATCTCAAAACACCAGTTGAGATGTGGTCAGGTAAGCCTGTAGATTATTCAGTCCTAACGGTATTTGGAAGCACAGTTTACTATCATGTAAGTGAAGGGAAACTGGAACCAAGGGCCAAGAAAGGAGTGTTTGTGTTGTATGGTGATGGAGTAAAGGGGTGCAGAATTTGGTCATCAGCAGAAAACAGAGTCATTCTTAGCAGAGATACAATGTTTTATGAAAATTCTATACTCATTTCATCAGTGGAGAGGATAACTGAAACTGAAAATAGTGCTGAAACTGAGAAAACTGAAAGTAAGGTGGAGCTTCAGGTGGAGTCAGTTGGAATACAACAATCAACTGATCCAAGTCGGTTTCATCGATCTCGGTTCTTTGAACGGAGCCGAATTCAAGCCGATCACCGAGCAAATATCAGTTGATCGTCAAACTAAGAATGTGGGTCAGCAGAGTATAGCTGTCATCAGAGCTAGAAGATCCAATGTTGGGATACCTCATAGAAGGTTTTGGTTTGATGATATGGGTGGATACGCACTTCAAGTTGCAGAGGAAGTGGATGGTTTTGAACCTTCTACTTATAGGAAGCGATGACATGTTACAAGCATCTCAATGTCTTGCTGCCATGGGAGATGAAATGGAGTCATTACTGAAGAATCAGACTTGGGATTTAGTTAAACATCCAACTGATAGGAGAGTTGTCACTTGCAAATGGATTTTCAAGAAGAAGGAATGGATAACTGAGGCAGAAGGAGTTAAGTATAAGACACGTTTGGTTGCAAGAGGCTTCAGTCAGAAAGAAGGGGTGGACTTTGATGAGATTTTCTCACTAGTGGTCAGACATACTTCAATAAGAGTGTTACTAGCAATGGTAGCACATCAGGACTTGGAACTAGAGCAATTAGATGTGAAGACAACTTTTCTACATGGTGAGGTAGATAAAAAGATATACATGACTCAGCCAGAGGGTTTCCAAGTTCCTGGTAAGGAAGATCTTGTGTGTAAGTTGAAGAAGTCCTTGTATGGACTGAAACAAGCTCCTAGACAGTGATATAAAAGGTTTGAGAGTTATATGATCCAGTCGGGTTACAACAGAAGTCCTTATGATTGTTGTGTTTACAACAGTCAGTTGGAAGATGGATCATGCATCTATCTTGTGTTATATGTGGATGACATGCTGATAGCTGCAAAGAAGAAATCTGATGTTCAGTATCTGAAAGACCTTCTCAGTGCTGAGTTTGAAATGAAAGATTTGGGTGCAGCCAAGAAAATTTGGGGATGGAGATCTGGAAAGATAGAACTCAGAAGAAACTGTTTTTATCTCGGCAGGGCTATATACAGAAGATTCTGTCAAAATTTGGCATGTCAGATGCTGAGCCAATAGATACTCCTATGGCATCAAATGTTCATTTGTCAGTTTTTGTTTCACAGTCAGTAGAGGAGAAGGAGTACATGTCAAGAGTTCCCTATGCTAGTGCAGTTGGCAGTCTGATGTATGCCATGGTGTGCACTAGGCTTGATCTGGCTCAGGCAGTCAGTGTTGTCAGTAGGTTTATGGCTCAACCTGGAAAGGAACACTGGAAAACTATGAAAAGAATGTTAAGGTACCTTAGAGGTACAACTGATGTTGGTCTCGTTTATGGAGTTGATACTCGGCCCGATCACGGGATATCTTGTGATGCCGATTATGCAGTGATGTGGGCGAGAAAGTCTATGACTGGTTATGTTTTCATATTGGGGAATGCAGTTGTTAGATGGAAGCAACTCTTCAGGCAACAGTGGCTTTATCAACTACTGAAGCTGAGTATATGGCTTACTAAAGCAGCGAATGAGGGTTTCTGGTTGAAGGGACTAGTCAGTGATTTGGGGCTACATCAGGATCAAGCTGAGATTTATTATCACAGTTTGACTGCAATTTGTCTAGCTAAGGATCAGGTTCATCATGAGAGAACCAAGCATATTGATGTGAGGTATCATTTTTTGAGAAATGAGAAGAGGGTTGTAGTGAAGAAGATCAGCACCAAGGATAATCCTGCTGATATGTTCACTAAACCAGTTCAGCAGAGCAAGTTACAGTTGTTTCTGGACTTGCTGAATATTCAAAGCTTGTAAACTGTAGTCTGGATACTCAGTTAAGGGCATATAAACTTAAGTGGATCTAAGGAGAAGTCTGGTACTGTACATTCTGGCATTGACGAATGCATCTGGTACAAGTACATCTGATTATGCAATCTGGTGACGTTGAATGAGAGTTCAAGTCAAGGTTGAGATTTTTCAGTTTTGTGACTTGATCTCTAAACTGAGTAATATCTGGTGGAACTAATCTGGGAAAACTGAGACTGAGATTGATGGTCAGTTCAGTTAAGTATATTCAGTTATGTGAAAGCCAGTTTGATGAGGTGCAACTGAGTTTTTCTGAAGTCAGTAGTTAGTGTGCGTCTGCTTGATGACGGTCAAATTATACCCGTGAAAGTCATCAACGTTGACCTTAAATCGAGATTAATAATATATATTTCATATTAAATCACATGTTTATATTTATTATTTAATGTTAAGTGATTATTAATATGATATTTGGTATTTAGCTGTTTTTATTATTTAAAGCCGATTTATTGTGCGATAATTATTGATTTTGCAGATCACAACAAATCGAGAGGATTAATGTCATTCAATCAATTATCTCAAGATAATGAAGGAAGGAAATCGGAGCATTAAATGAGAGATTAATCGGATCAACATGCAAGCGTGCAGTGGGGAGCAAGACAGATGAAAAAACGTGTAGAATGGGCAAATTTTAGGTTCGGTCGACCGAGCCATCACACTCGGCCGACCGAGGCTCGTGTTTCGGTCACTTTTAGGGTTTTATCGAGTCTATCTTCTAGAACCTCCTAAGTCGGCGAAAACTCCTATATAAGCAAAGCTTTCGAAATTGTAAATTCATTCATATTCATTCAATAATACCATACAATTCTACTTTGATATTTTGATACAATGTAGCATAATTAGATTGAAGGTTCCCAATGATTTAAGGGGTCAGCAATATGTAAGCCTTTATTTTCTGCTTTTCTTTCAAGTAATTAATTCCCCCAATTATGCTTTATTGTTTGAGTTAGTTAATTCATAGCTAGATGATGTAGATCTAGGCTATGACGTTAGGGATGTGGCGAAGCCTTGTCTATGAGGATCCCATAACCTACGTCCATACACTTAGTATTTATTCATGAATCTACTTGCTTTAATTAATGCGTATCTATGTTAGTTTATATGAATGCTTTACAATTCTTGTTTTAATCCGTTGTGTATGATGAAACGCCGAGAGATACGTTCAGGGATGTAATCTGGGGGAAAAAGACCATTCGGTCGACCGAGCCCAGCTATTCGGTCGACCGAGCCCCCTTTTCATCCGTTAGATAGCCATGTCTTTATGGTTAGGTGAACTTAATAGAATTTATTATCTCAGTAGGTATGGCTATGGCTACGTTACTCGCTTAGTTTAATTAAAATGTGTAAAAAGGAAATACCAATATAAAACTCTTAGGTAGGCTTATGAATTGATCTTCGGACGTTCAGCGTTATCTAGGTAGGTTTATATTTGGGGATTGCTAGCACCTGATTATACATACGTCGTAGATTAGCATGAGACTATAACTTGGTAATTGCTAGTTGGACGAGAGCTTGAGTAATCGTTTAGAAATGCGCCTAACCATAGGAATGTTGCCTGGACGAGGTGTACGGTTAATATCGGCATCCTTAGAGTCGTAAGCGTGTGAGTTATATGAGATGGAGGCACTAAAAGGCGAAGTCACGTAACAATATCACAGTGATTTAGTGACTTACCGGTGCTAAGTCAAGTTAAAGAGGATGACTCCCGTAGCCAATCTAAGATAGATACAAATGGATTGAGAGTTAATAAGTTCAGTTTATTATATAAATTATCTAGGTCCAAACGATAAAGGCTATAATTGGGGAGGTTAATTACGTTGTGTCGAGTCGTGTCTTTACTTTTCTTGTCTTATGTTGGTTGTAGACCGCCTCTATGTCCTTGACATGTTTAATTAGTTGTTTATATATGGAATGACCCACAATTGGTTCCCTGTGGGATCGACCATGATTCACTATAGCTATACTACGATGGGCCTAGTCCTCTTGCTAGTATTGGTTTATGGTGGTCAAGTATTTTATAACCTGATTGACCACGTCATCAAGTTTTTGGCGCCGTTGCCGGGAACCAACGGTCAATTTTATATATAAATAATTTTCTTATTCATGTCAAGTTTTCGCTTTTAGAGTCGCTTTTACGTTTTGAGTCCTCTCCGTTTTATGCTTCATCTAAAAATTCCAGATTCTTAAAATAAAAAATAAAATAAAAATATATAGAAAAATTTATTCGGTCGACCGAGAGACCTCATTCGGTCGACCGAGAGTTTATTTTTGTTTTGTTCTTGTTACATTCGCTTACACGGTTTCGATTTGTGTTTTTCGAGTGCGGAATTTCGCGTTTACCATTTATCCCGTATGTTTAATCCGTAAAGTCCGATAGCGGACATGGGAGACCATGTTAAAATCGATCCTATGGTCTGCTTTTGTTTTTCTTCTGTTTGCAGAAACCAGGGAAGCAATAATCTGAGTCAGTAATTTTTCAAGGGCGCTGAGAACATAACCCAGCAACATGCGGAATTAATTACTACTCTACGATGGGAAAAGCGATGGAAGCAATACCTTTAAAGCACCAAGATGGCTCCGAAAAAAAATATATATATTAAGGCTTAAATTCTTCGTGGTACAATGTTGAAGGCAAGGTACTACCATTTTTTTGCTTATGTTTTACTACCTTTTGGTTTTTAATTGAGCATAAGTTAGCCTATACATGAACCTTAGTATGAATCTTAGCCCGGAGTTGGTTTGTAAGACTAATTTTATTAGTGTAGAAGGTTCTGCCCCAAATCTGTCTCATCTAGAGGGTGTAGGGAAACATGTAGTCGTTGAAAGGAAGCAGTGAATAAAGAGTTCCTCGTAGTTCTATCAAAATCTCATTGTCCTATGCATGAGATTACTTCTACTGGCCAGGGGAGCAACAAATTGTGTAGTTTAAGCATTCACAATCTAAAGAAGACGTTGAGTTTTGAGAGAACACAATCTTCTGCTTTCGTTGAGTTTTATGGTGATGGCTTCTCGGTGAACCCACCTTAAACAGAAACGAGATTACGCTTTGGGTGACAATTTAGAAATCGGAGACTCTTAGTACATTGGTTCGGAAATGGTCTAACCATGGTCGGCGAGTTCAACCGAAGCTTCACTCAATCGACTCCTCCACGTGTGATGTACGTTCTATGCCAGCTCAACAAGACTTAGCATAGCCGATAAGCCTTCGGGCTAAACGGGCTTATCTTGACGGATTGGCCTGAATCATCACATATGTTCCAACGAATAAGACGGCATAGGCTTGCCTACATAACCGACCTTATTCGGAGTACTTAGATTCATTGTTTCGTATTGTCAAGGCCAAAACCATAATTTTAACCGAGTTTCTTAGAATTCACTAATTCCTAAAACGAGAGCCGAGGTAAGAGCTTTGGATAAATGGTATGGATAAATGTCATTTCCTTGGTCTCACAACCAAGGGAAGGGTATTAATCCGCAACAGCGATGAGCCCACCTTTTATAATGCGTGAAGGGTCAAAGTCTGGCGATCCAAGAATAATGACTGACAAGGATACTTTTGGAAAGTCGAGCTGAGGACTTTAAACTCAGAACTACTTCTTTAAAACCCTTAGGATTTCTTTTTAGGATTATAGGTTTTGTTTTCTTTGAGTCAAATAAGAGTAACGTGACATATGTTGAGGTTTTTTATTTTGCCGTGTTCCGATGGCCATTGGGCTAAGGATGTGCAAAACTTTTTTACTCAATATAGGCCACGTGAAATAGAGTTCCGTAGGAGAGTCAAAAAATTGCTAAAGAAAAGGAAATTTAGCAAACAACCTTAAGATGGAAGCATTAAGAGAGCTTGAGAATTATTGAAAATGTAACAGAGAATGATTGGTGTGAACAAGAACAATCTTGGTCAAATTCTAAAACTTTTTAGGTGATCCAAGTGAAAATCCAAAGTGATGTGCAATTCATTCTGCAATTATCCTTATCTTTCCCTTTACACTTTGTCACCTTCAACCTTTTCGATCCTCTCACCAATCTACCCCAACAGTTCACATATCTGACCATTCGTTCATCGCCTCTCTTTCTTTCCATCCGTTTCACTCTCCCACCCAATCCCATTCCTTTAAACAATTCTCAGTCCCAAACACACAATTTCTTACCCACCCTTTATCTTTTCTTCCCTTCCTTATGTGTATCTTTTTCTAAACCCATCATACTCTCAACCTCCATTTTGTTTACAAAATCCTTTGTGATGCGGAATTTGAAATATTGCTCAGCTGTAATGATTGTTTTTTATCATTTTGATCCTATATGGGGGGAAGTGTAGCTCTGGCCCTAGCTAGATTTTAAAGGTTTTTGGTTCGATCAAATTACTACTTATCTTTTTACCGGAAGTTTTAAATTTTACACTTTTACGCATGTTCCGGCATTTCTAGATGATCCGTTTTGTTCTACATTATCACACCGATCCGACCTTGTTGATGACGGTTATGACTTTTACGTGATACATTGGGTTATTAGTAATTTCGAGGAGTAGCTCCATCTCCCTCAGTTGTTGATATCCAATGCAAGCGAGAAGTCTCTGCGTTAAGTATTTGATTTTATCTTTAGCCAATAGGTCGCATTCAACTGCTATACCTTACCAAGTTTCTCTTTATCTTTGGAATGAATACATAGTGAGCCAGTCCACCTCGTGTTTTCCCACATGGGGTTATGCTTTTTGATCTTTGTCTTATCCACCCGGTTTTTAGATGAAGCCTACCATCTTTAGTTGCTTCTTTATTTTTCTTTCTATTTAGTATTTTTCTTGTCTTTGGTTGTATAAAATAAAGTGGCTTAAAATGTTTTTCGGTATTCATACCTAATTACTGCCACATTATTCTATAACTTCCATAGACATGGTGTTATTAACGGTTTCGTGGAGTTTGTCTGCTTATACAGGTTTTCACTTGCTTCTCCACAACGTGCTGACATTTACTCCGATATTGTTCCTTTACTTGAGAGCCGTTTCCAGAGCTAAGTCTTTTTCTTAAATTCTCATTTTTATTTGTCATTGGGGACAATGCCATGTTTAAGTGGGGGGTAGGAGACTTAGCTATATTGTTATGATTAAAAATTGAATGAAACGGCACATGATTGAAAAATTTGAATAAATACCATATTATGTATCTCGTACCCTTAGAATTGTGAGTTCCTGGCTAAGAATTGATAGGAAAGGAACCAAGTTTCATGAGTACGTGATCATTTTATACTTATGCTAAGTAAATTTAAGGATATTCATGCTGGTTGTTGCGAGTAGTTATTTATTAATCAATTACTCAATAAATGAATCGAGTTATACCGCTCAAATCATAATAACTGAAGAAATTATGTGTACATTGCATAGATGATTGGTTATGTAGACTTAGTGTCGATACTTATTGGCTGATGTATTCTTATCTTCTTGCCAACAAAAGCGGAGTAATAAGCTTGAGACGTACTGTGTTTTAGCAAAATGTTAGACATCAAGGGCTTGTAGTAACATTACCAAAGTAGCCCCACTTGTGGTAATATTCGATGCTATACATGATCTAAGATAGGGGATACTCTAAAAGTTTTCTTCCTTGAGATTAATAGTATTTGAAAAATATGAATATATGAAAGAATATTCAACTCTTTAAGAGGCTTTGAGTAGTACTGGTCTCCAAGTCCAAAACCCTATAGATACGCTCTTGCTTATTGCTCTAGTGCTTCAAAAATTTAAGGGCTTGAGGAGTATGAATGCTTTGAGGTTGGTAGGTTGAGATTGCGAAGTTAGCATAAACTCTAATCTTGCCACATTCATATAAAACCAATGCACATGCACACATCACTTCGATTCATAGTCAGTAGTGAATAATGGATATCTTATGAGCATGACTAGTATGAGTTGACTTGAGCTTCTTGTGTAAGTATGATTTGACCATAGAAAATGTTGTCTTGGGGAATGACTTATTGATGCTTTGTTCGGGACGATCAAAGTCTAAGTGGGGGGTAGTTGATGACGGTCAAATTATACCCGTGAAAGTCATCAACGTTGACCTTAAATCGAGATTAATAATATATATTTCATATTAAATCACATGTTTATATTTATTATTTAATGTTAAGTGATTATTAATATGATATTTGGTATTTAGCTGTTTTTATTATTTAAAGCCGATTTATTGTGCGATAATTATTGATTTTGCAGATCACAACAAATCGAGAGGATTAATGTCATTCAATCAATTATCTCAAGATAATGAAGGAAGGAAATCGGAGCATTAAATGAGAGATTAATCGGATCAACATGCAAGCGTGCAGTGGGGAGCAAGACAGATGAAAAAAAGCGTGTAGAATGGGCAAATTTTAGGTTCGGTCGACCGAGCCATCACACTCGGTCGACCGAGGCTCAGGTTTCGGTCACTTTTAGGGTTTTATCGAGTCTATCTTCTAGAACCTCCCTAAGTCGGCAGAAACTCCTATATAAGCAGCAGCTTCGAGAAATTGTAAATTCATTCATATTCATTCAATAATACCATACAATTCTACTTTGATATTTTGATACAATGTAGCATAATTAGATTGAAGGTTCCTAAATGATTTAAGGGCTCAATATGTAAGCCTTTATTTTCTGTTTCTTTTCTTTCAAGTAATTAATTCCCCCCAATTATGCTTTATTGTTTGAGTTAGTTAATTCATAGCTAGATGATGTAGATCTAGGCTATGACGTTAGGGATGTGGCGAAGCCTTGTCTATGAGGATCCCATAACCTACGTCATACACTTAGTATTTATTCATGAATCTACTTGCTTTAATTAATGCGTATCTATGTTAGTTTATATGAATGCTTTACAATTCTTCGCTTTAATCCGTTGTGTATGATGAAACGCCGAGAGATACGTTCGGGGATGTAATGGGGAAAAGACCATTCGGTCGACCGAGCCCACTATTCGGTCGACCGAGCCCCTGCTCATCCGTTAGATAGCCATGTCTTTATGGTTAGGTGAACTTAATAGAATTTATTATCTCGATGAGGTATGGCTATGGCTACGTTACTCGCTTAGTTTAATTAAAATGTGTAAAAAGGAAATACCAATATAAAACTCTTAGGTAGGCTTATGAATTGATCTTCGGACGTTCAAGCGTATCTCAGGTAGGTTTATATTTGGGGATTGCTAGCACTGATTATACATACGTCGTAGATTAGCATGAGACTATAACTTGGTAATTGCTAGTTGGACGAGAGCTTGAGTAATCGTTTAGGAAATACGCCTAACCATAGGAATGTTGCCTGGATGAGGTGTACGGTTAATATCGGCATCCTTAGAGTCGTAGCGTGTGAGTTATATGAGATGGAGGCACTAAAAAAGGCGAAGTCACGTAACAATATCACAAAGTTGATTTAGTGACTTACCGGTGCTAAGTCAAGTTAAAGAGGATGACTCCCGTAGCCAATCTAAGATAGATACAAATGGATTGACAAGCATTAATAAGTTCGATTTATTATATAAATTATCTAGGTCCAAACGATAAAGACTATAATTGGGGAGGTTAATTACGTTGTGTCGAGTCGTGTCTTTACTTTTCTTGTCTTATGTTGGTCGTAGACCGCCTCTATGTCCTTGACATGTTTAATTAGTTGTTTATATATGGAATGACCCACAATTGGTTCCCTGTGGGATTGACCTTGATTCACTATAGCTATACTACGATGAGCCTAGTCCTCTTGCTAGTATTGGTTTATGGTGGTCAAGTATTTTATAACCTGATTGACCACGTCATCACTGCTGAGTTTTACTGAGTATAGCTGAGTTCTACATCTGGACAGTTGATTACAAGTCTAGGAAGTTAGTTATGAGTTGAGATTCGTTTGGTGGATAACAGCTGGAGCTGGGGTCCACATCTGGGGTATTTATAGTAGTTCCGACAAAGATCTATGGCGGTTAGGGGTTGGGACTTGTGTCTATAAATTCCAATGTTGTAATCAATGCAATGTGTGTCATTCAAAGTGTTATTCACACACTTGTGAAAACCTTGTAATTCTGTGCTTAATAAATATCTCATTTTCTGTCGTGGAGTAGTTGAAACAACGCCGAAAACCACGTTATATCACTGTGTTCTTCTTGTTTCTGTGTTTATCAATTCTGTCATTTTTTACGTTTGCATTGCTTCTGTGTTTGTTTCTTTCTTAAAACTGCAAGCTTTTGTCTGTGTTTATAACAAATAGTACGTAAGGGAATTGCATATTCAAAATTCCAGCATCTTGCAGGCTTGCACCAAGACAATTGAACATTTCAATACCATCAAAAGTCAAAAGTTAGAAGTTGATCAAAAGTCAATATTTTATTGTGGAAAGTTTTGTTTTATGGAATCCAATTCATTTGTCCATGAATAACTAGTCAAACATCTTCTTGGTTTTTCTCAGTACTAACTAATGATGCAGGATTGTATAGTTTTCACAAAGAAAAACAAATAATAAATAAATAATTAACCCAAAATTTTGATGCGAAGAAGTAATTAGAAGTAGAGAGACAAACCTGCAAACCGATGGAATAAGTAGAGGATCAAGTGAGTCGTCAACAAAAACGCAAGTCGAGAAATCCTTCCAAAGACGCAGCCTTAAGTGATCACGAAGAGGTCCGTTCTTCTTAAACCTCACTCGCTTCCTACCATCACCTGAATACAATTCTATCTTTTCTTCCAATGGTTTGCTCATGGAATCCTTTAACGCCTTCAATCATACCATCCATTACTTCAAGAGGATCCCATGATTCACTATTCAAAAAATCCCCATGTCTCTCGATGCCTCTCATATCTCGATCAACGATTTCTTTCCTCCGTGCTCCATACTGCTCGCCCCGGTAAAATCTATGGTTGGGAGATCAAGTTACGTAACATTAGTATCAATACTAAAAGCCTCGTGAATGAACAAAGAATTTGGGAGTTTGGTCACCCCAAAGATCAACTAGGCCTTTTACACCGGCTTTTGTTTCATCGAATTGCTTGATTTCTTCAGCTCTATTGTATAGTTCTCCGTTGTTCACTTTTCCAACCATTTTTTGAATTTTTTTGTAACAAAAAAGAGGAACTGTAAGATTTTTTTGATATGATAATTTTGCTTCCTGCAAATACCAAATGGCACTACTAGAAAATTACCTTTTTGCGACCCTTTTGCTTGCTGCGCCTCAGGAAAAAGCGTCGCAAAATGTTTCCTGAATGGTACCTTTTTGCCACGCTCAGTAAAAACCGTAGCAAAAAGGTACCTTTTGCGACTCTGTTTTTTGAGCATGGCAAATCGCGACACCTTTGCGACGCTTTTTCCTTAGGCGCGGCAAGCAAAAGTGTCGCAAAAAGGTAATTTTCTAGTAGTGTGGGTTTTGTTGATGAGTGCAATAGCTTGCTTGGAAGTCGAAAATATATAGTAATAGTATCATGGAAAGAGTCGGAGAGGCCAGAAGATATCAAGTAAATTAAATTGAATGAGTCAGAAAGGTTACGATACTTCTTTTGTTGATGGGTGCATTTTGTCTAAATTATATTTTCAGTCATAATCGGCAAGCTTTCAATATTGTTGGTTTTTTTTTTTCTTTCGTGCACTATTCACACTCTCGGATTAGCCTATTAGGCATAATAAATCTGGTAACTACATGGAGCATCAGACACTCTTATTGAATTCTTTATTTTACAGTGTTAAATGTAATATTTTGTATTTTACATATTAACTATCAAAGATGAAATGCATCATATTATCTATTTTACAGAATGTGGTAGATATAAATTAAAATTTCACAGAATCTGCATTAATGTGGTACATGTAAAGTGAATTTTATAGAAAATGTATTTTACAGCAAAAATAGAGTATATGATGAAATATTCTTTTTCTTAAATATGAAAGTTGAAATATCTAAAATACATTTTTAAAAGCATTTACAAAATCTATTGCAAGTGCTCTTAGACGTGTCATGTTTGCCCCATTCCCCTGTTATGATACCACATGTAACGCCACAAAAATGTGGTTCTGACAGCGCTACTCAAGCCATAATGTATCAAGTAACTACTTAGCCCGGTCGTCTTCTCTTGCCCTATAATGCTTAACCCGAGTTACCCCTTCCATCGTACCTTAGCCCTATATCTGATTATTATTTCTCCCACACATTTTCGATTTGAGATATTATAGTCGTATTGGAAACTATAAGTATAAGACTAATCAAAATGGATTATGACATGGGTATGGCCCGACGTCATACATATGACACCTAATAGACTACTTTGCATTCTTATACTAAATTGGCCAAAGAAGACCGGCCTACTTTGAGGACATACAACATAGATAACTCCGATAGAGTGGATCTCAATCTGATGTGGCATGCCTCTAAGCTCGTTTTACCGACATGGTGCAAGTTCACCTCGGTCCTAAAATTTCAGCTCGGGGCAGAGCATCTTCGTTGACTTAAGGTTTCAGAGATGGGTGGTCAGGTCATTTAGCATACTATAGGTGCCACAATAATGAATATGATTCCTACTCCATTATGACACAAATTGTAAATTGTTCCATGATCTCAGTCATGTCCTTAATCATGTGCTCCAAAGCATCTTCTCCAAAAAAAGTATCATAGAGAAATGATTTACTCCTCACAAATCATAATTACATTCATAGCTGGATCCCAAATCTTCTAGGTACTTAGGCATTCAATCCACATTAGCTCATCGATAATTCACAAAATCCACCATTCAAGTAATTGGGTTATCCTTACAAAGCCTAATTACCTGCATTGAGATCCACTTTCACTATTGACGATTTTACACATCCTGATTTAGCGCTAGAAGGAGGCCCTAAGATTTCACCATTCGAGAATATTGTTGTTATTTGTAGACACACCATGAAAACCAAGCACCTAATTGATGAAGATCATATGCAAGGCACAGAAAAATGAACATGGGTCGAAGGAGAGGTAATTGTCATGCTTGTAGATGGACACACATCACCATCCAGATCACAAGGAAAATGAAGAGAATTCCTCAAGGTTCCTATCGAGGAAAAATAAGATTAAGTTAATGGGGGGGATTTCTTATGGTCTAACAAACCCTTGTTAAATGGAAATGAAGATTTGATCATAGATGCAATAATCCACGAGTATTTGGTCAAACATATATGTATATATAGTTATTGGAAGTGCTGTTAAAATTTTATATCAAAATGCATTTCAATCAATATAGCTTGTATCGAAGGATCTCAAGCAGGTACAAGATCCTCTCTTTGGGGTCACATGAAGGCAAGTATAACCCTTGGGAATGGTCAGACTGAATACCATATTGGGGAAAGATACCCTGAGCAGGACTCTAGAGCAATATTATATGGTGGTGGAAGGATCTTTATCCTACAATGTCATAGCCGGAATGCATGCTCTAAATAAACTAAGGGTCATAATATCTCTCGCCCATAGTGGCTTAAAATTTCCCACCAAACAAGGAACTATGGAGATTATGGGTAATGTGCAATCAACTAGGTGCTGCAACACAGTAACCTTAGAAAAGGAACATTGTGTAGATCAGTAGTTTTTGGTCGAAGACCCTCGTCCTGTGGTCGAGGAGACCATATGCTTTGAAGACCCTACCGAAGTAGTAAATTTATGGCATCAGAAGTCAGAACATATGATCGATCCATTATTAATGTGTGGATCCCCTCAGCTAAAAAGATAAAAATTCAAGAAATTGTTGGAAGATATTTGCATGGGTGGCAGAAGACATGCCGGGTATCTCAACAGATCTGGAAGTTCATAAACTCAAGCTATAGTCATGTCAAACTCAGTTCGATAAAAGAAATAGCACTTTCCCTACGATAAATAAAGCAATAAAGAAAGAGGTAATGAATTTGTTGGAATCCAAGATCATCATGGAGGTATTCTATACCTTATGTTTGTCAAATCTAGTCATGGTTCCAAAACCGATGATAGCTTGAGAATGTGTATCAAGCTTATAATGAAGCCAGTATGATGCCCTCATAATGCATTGAATTTAGCGAGCAATGGGGCTAGATGTCGAAAAGCATATAGCATTCCCGGTTGGTAGTAAACCACTTCAAGGGTGAGTAAGAAACGAAAGAAGAACCAATGATAAAATAATTTAGCAACTGCAAAAAAAACTGGCATCTCAATTTGAGTTGTTTGAGTTTGAGTAGATGCCTTGTTTTCACAACACCAAAACGGATGCCTTACCCAAAAATTGCATCCGCGTTAGTGACACGGAGAAACGTGCTTGTGGAAGTACTGGAACAAAGAAGTTACCAAGGATCTCATGTCTTACCAGTAGATCAGATATCGACCTGTATGGACCCCATTATATAGTTCATGCATAACAGAACATTTCCAACCAACTTCAAAAGAGGCTAGAAATTAAAGATGAGGGTGCGCATAGCTCGGTATGTATTATATAATGATGTGTTCAACAACATGTCATTCACCAATCTATTTACAAAAGTGTGTATTGGAAGAAAAAGGAAACGACATCCTACAAAGTACACCTGAACATCTATGGAAATCACTTAGGATCTTGATCCTTAAGTATAAAGTGCCCATTATTTGGTTATTTTTAGCCCTCCACGAAAGAGGATGCTAAAGTGTTGGTCCAAACTTGCCATGCATGCTAGGTCCATGATTCAATTCCTCATAAAGCATCCTAAGACATGGTGCTACTATCAAGCCCATGGACTTTTGATCAATGCGGAGTTGACCTCTTAGGTCCTATTCGAAATGTTAGTGTGGTGTCTAAAACCCAATCGGGATGGACCAGAGCCGACCATGAAGAATCATTTCTACTAAACTTTTATGTTTATGCACTAATAAAATGCATGTTATCATTATATATTGTTTGTTTAGAAAACCAATTTGAATATCGTATATAATAACGTCCCCATAATTAAATCGTCATAGAGAAATTATAATGATAATTATGGTTGAAGAGATTTTGGCACATGGTAAACAATATAATTCTTTACTCTCCCAAGTCATCTGTATTATTAAATGAGACATTATTAATACGGATAGATTAGCACGTATTGAATTTTTTCTATTTTTTGAAGATATAGATATATCTTATGTATCGAAGTGTAGCGACATTTAGACTGTATGTGGACATGTAATGGAAGAATACATATGTTGGATGACCCACTTATTTACCTAAGAGGAATTATTAAGTGAAGTTGTATGGTAATCATCATGCTAAAGATTGTAATAATATCGCGGTGTGGATTGTCATGCTTTGATACTGTCGAGGTTTTCCTTAGTCATGGGGCGATCATGTGTGAACGATAGGGTGCAATATTGAAGCATGCATACGTTTTATGTCGATCGTCTGAGTTTCGCGCTTTCTAATGGTAGGAATGAATAACCGGAAAGAGAATAAATTTTTAAAGATTTTTAAATAAAATGATAACCCAACAAGATACGTTGGGAGTAGAACAATTTCTCCACGATTTATAAACTTAAAGGATTAAAAAAATAAAAAATAAAAAGAGGACGCTAGAAAATGTTGCGTTTTTTTGTTTTCTATTCACTTTTCTCCCACATTATTAAATACCTATATATTTTGTTTTAGATCTCAACGTTATGAAAATTTCACCGCTTCTTTTTTTTTTTTTTTTTTTTATACTCTTTGTTTTGAGAATTTGTTTGATATCTGACGATGCTGAATCTCGCCTAAGAATAAATTCGGGTCGTTTAATCTAGGGGTAATTGAACGAGGGATGGTTTTTTGGGTGATTTTTAGACTGAGCTTGAGAGATATTCCTCTCAAGTTGCCTACGTATCCTGTTGATTATTCAGGAATCAGGTCTTTTGTAGTTTCTTAGGGTTGTTTATATAGGGGGACGATCTATCCTTTTCATTTCCCTGCAAGGAATTAGATTATATTATTATTAATATTTCCCTAAGGATATACACGCATCAATCCCTATAATTTAGGGATAATTATGGATATATTTAAGTGTCTGGATCAGAGTCTTTATGACTTGTGATTCTTTCTTTGTTTATCTTTAGTTATCCAGCACGTGGAATAACAGCTGGGGTTGCTCTGTGTGTCCTGCGCCGAGCCATCGAGGCCACGATGGCTGAACTGGGCAGCTCCTCTTCACCAAGCCTTGGCCGACCTGCGGCGGCTGGAGGAGGAGTTTCTGCTGATCTCCCACCTGGGGTTAAGGTCCTACTATTAGGTATGCCTTTAAGGCTCTTGGCCCTTATTATGTACTAACTCTCTATCTTCCCTTAATGGTTAGCCGATATAAAGATGACACGTGGTGAGGACTAGTCCGACCCTCGTCATAAGCCCCTCAGATCTGAATAAACTACCCTCTGTGAGGTCGGATCTGTTAGAGGTGTTGTTCGGCCACTGTCATCTAGACTTGTAGAATTTTTACAATGACCTACTTTGCCAGGTTGCAGAGTTATTGTTATGACGCTGTCACTCGTGCCCACGTCTTCTGAGGTGCAACAATTTTTGAGAACATGTTTGGGGTTTTATAACCTATGGATTATTGCTCCAGTCCGTCCTACGGACTAGTTTTCTGATGAGTCCGACCTGCGGAGCTCGGTTTGAGTTTGTCTATGAACTAAGGATGTTTGGTCTACAAACTTTACGGAGGCTGAGCTAGAGAGCTCATACTTTGGTCCGTCCTACTGACTGGGCTAGTTTGTCCTGCAGACTTGGTGAGCCCTACCTGCTGAGCTCAATTCGATGAGTTTGACCTGCAAACTTTGTTGAGTCCGACATGCGGAGTTTTGAAAGTTGAAGTCTTTCCAGCACACTTAAACAAACATTTCGAGTCCGGCCTGCGGAGCCAAAGCATTCGAGTCCGACCCGCGGAGCTCAAACTTTGGAGTCTGTTGTGTAGATTTTGGAGAAAAGCTTCCAACTTTTTCCTGTACAATGTTTTAATATATGGAAGCTTTTACAAGTTTTTTTTGCAAGTTTTAACATATGCAAACTTTTGCAAGTTCTCTTGCCTTGATTTTATTTTCAGCACTTACCTGAAGTACTCTGATCCGCAGTGTGGTGTCTTGCCCCCCCAGTATGCCATTCATTGACTCATAGATTTTTTGGATGGCAAACTTAGTAGCGTGTATAGATTTTTGCCTCTCTGGACTTTACCTATAGGGCTCTGCAATTCGTTATGCATCCTGCAGACTTAGGAAGTTTGACTGTTGCAAGCTTATTGAATCTAACTTGCAGAGCTTAGTTCAAGCGGAGTTCAATTGGTCTGCTCGGCAAACCTAATAATTTTGGCTGAGTCCGATCTGTAAAGCTCAGCTAGTTCGTCCTGCGATCTTTAACGAGTATGTCCGTTGCAAACTTTATTTTAAACCGACTGAGTCCGACCTGCGGATCTCAGCTAGTTCGTCCTGTGAACTTTAATGAGTTTGTCCTTTACAAACTTTATTTTAAATCGACTGAGTTCGACCTGCGGATTTGAGCTAGTTCATCCTACGAACTTTAATGAGTTTGTCCTTTGCAAACTTTCCCGAGTTTAACCTACAGCTCAGTTCTGATCGTCTGTCCCGTAGACTTATTGAGTTTGTCCTTTGCAAACTTTTCCGAGTCCGCCCTGCGGCTCAGTTATGATCGTCTGTCCTGCAAACTTATTGAGTTTGTCCTTTGCAAACTTTTCTGAGTCCGCACTGCGGCTCAGTTATGATCGTTTGTCCTGTAGACTTATTGAGTTTGTCCTTTGCAAACTCTTCCGAGTCCTCACTGTGGCTCAGATATGATCGTTTGTTCTACAAACTTATAATTTTCTGATGAGTACGACGTGCGGAGCCTAGTTTGTCAGCCTGCTGAAGAGCTCGTTAATGAAGAGCGTACAATAAGAGAGCTCATACTTGGAGAGCTGAAGAGCCCATACATGAAGGATTCGCTCGAGGGGAGCTCCAAATATGATGCCAAGCGGAGCACGGTATTATAAAAGATTTGCTCGTGGTGAGCTCCAAATATGATGCCGAGCCAAACCCGGTCTTATAAAAGATTTGCTCAAGGTGAACTCCAAATATGATGCCGAGCTGAGCTCGGTCTTATAACAGATACGCTCAAGGTGAAATCCAAATATGATGCCAAGCTGAGCTCGGTCTTATAAAAGATACACTCAATCTTATAAAAGATACGCTCAAGGTGAGCTCCAAATATGATGCCGAGCTGAGCCCGGTCATATAAAAGATACGCTCAAGGTGAGCTCCAAATATGATGCCGGGCTGAGCTCGGTCTTATAAAAGATACGCTCAAGGTGAGCTCCAAATATGATGCCGGGCTGAGCTCGGTCTTATAAAAGATACGCTCAAGGTGAGCTCCAAATATGATGCCGAGCTAAGCTTGGTCTTATAAAAGATACACAAAAGGTGAGCTCTAAATATGATGCTGAGCTGAGCTTGGTCTTATAAAAGATACGCTCAAGGTGAGCTCCAAATATGATGTCGAGCTGAGCTCGGTCTTATAAAAGATACGCTCAAGGTGAGCGCCAAATATGATGCCGAGCTGAGCTCGGTCTTATTAAAGATTCGCTCAACCCGCCATGCTCGGTAAGGAGAGTTCCAAAATAAGATAGCTCGACCCGCAATGTTCGGTATGGTGAGTTCTAAAATAAGATAGCTCGAGATGCCATGTTCGGTAGGGTGAGTTCCAAAATAAGATAGCTCGACCCACCATGCTCGGTAGGGTGAGTTCCAAACTAAGATAGGTCATTTAAGTTGTAAAAATGGGAATAAATTTCAATGAGGGCTTGTACCCGGACGGCTTGTAATGAGAGAGCTCGCTGATAGAGAGCTCGTTTAGAGAGCTCATACTGGAGATCTTGAGAGCTCAGCTCGGTTTTTGGAGCCTGAGAGCTCGTCCATGAGCCCGACCTGCAGAGCTCATGTTAAACAGTCTATCCTGCAAACTTAGAGAGTTTGTCTTTTGCATCTTTTTGGGGACGATCAGGCATCTAAATGGACTCCGATCGGCACGAAATTTGGAGGCCTTGTTCCTTCATCCTTCTTCTTCAATCTGAATGGTGGAATTCTTGTTCCAACGGTGCAATATATGGCAATAAACCTCCGATCTGACTGTGTTTTTTGTGACTGCTGCATTTTTGGTGACACAACAACAACTTTCTTGCGACGACCGGACATGTAAACGGACTCCGATCAACATGAAATTTGGAGGGCTTATTCGTCCCTCCTTCTTCTTCAATCTGAACGGTGGAATTATTTTTCCAACAGTTCAATCTCTGGAACTAAGCCCTTGATCTGACTGCCTTTTTGGCATGTTTTTGCCATTAACTCGATCACGAACAACCTCGATCCATTACCGATAGAAGGCCCTCCTTCTAGCGCCAATGGACGATGCTGGATCTCGTATATTCCGGGTTGTTTAATACAGGGGTAATTGAATGAGGGATGGTTTTTTTGGTGATTTTTAGACTGAGCTTGAGAGTTATTTCTCTCAAGTTGCCTACGTATCCTGTTGATTTTTCAGGAATCAAGTCTTTCGTAGTTCCTTAGGGTTGTTTATATATGGGACAATCTATCCCTTTCCTTGTCCAGTAAGGAATTATATTATATTATTATTATTATTTCCCTAAGGATATACACACATCAATCCCTATAATTTAGGGATAATTTTGGGCATATTTAAATGCCTGGATCAGAGTCTTTATGACTTGTGATTCTTTCCTTGTTTATCTTTAGTTATCCAGCACGTGGAATAACAGCCGGGGTTGCTTTGTGCGTCCTGCGCGGAGCCCCCGAGGCCACGATGGTGAACTGGGCAGCTCATCTCCACCAAGCCTTGGCTGACCTGCGGCGGCTGGAGAAGCAGTTTCTGCCGATCTCCCACCTGGGGTTAAGGACCTAATATTGGGTATGTCTTTAAGGCTCCTGTCCCTTATTATGTATTAACTCTCTGTGTTCCCTTAATGGTTAGCCGATATAAAGATGACACGTGACGAGGGCTAGTCCGACCCTTGTCAATATCATTGCATCTATTTCCATATCGATCACAAAGAAATTTAAGAAACACTTTGAATTATGACAATTGATTTGAAGAATAGTGAATTTAGACACGAATATATATACACATTCATATCATCACTATTGTAATAGTAGTGGTACTAATTCTCAAATATATATATATATATATATATATATATATATATATATATATATATATATATATATATATATATATAGTAGTAGTGATACTACTTCTACTATCTAATATATATAGGTAGTAGTTTATATATAATAGTAGTAGTGATACAATTTCTACTAGTAATATTTATTTATTTTATTTTGTAGAAGTAGTGATACTAGTAGACTTCTACTTGTATAATATATATACACACACACTAATAGATGTAGTACCGCTACAATTACTACATTTTTATATAGAGAGATAGAGAGACTCTTATATATATATATCAATAAAAGCACAATAAAAGCGATGTACACAACTTCACAATCACCTAATCTGTCACTGTATTTTGATAGTAGTGGAACTACTTGTACAAGTACAATCTCTATATATACATACATACATATACATACATACATATATACATACATACATATACATACATATATATATATACATACATACATATATATATATATATATATATATATATATATATATATATATATGTGTGTGTGTGTGTGTGTGTGTGTTTTTAGTAGTGGTATTAATTTATATAGTAGATAGATAGATATGTTGTAATAGCAATGTGTACTACTTCTATTAATGTGTGTGTGTGTGTGTTGTAATGGTGACTTAAACTATCTTTGCTAAGATGGTCACAGAGTATGACACTCTCTTGAATTTGTGTGGAAACTATGGTGGTCGCGAGGGCCTGAAGGTATCTCTTTGAAGTCCAGTGTTCGGTGAGTGAAGTCGCCATTGATCATCTGCTTTGAGCATGGTTTCTTTGAGTTGGTTCTCGGTGATACTTGAGGAACACGTCTGCATGTTTTCTCGCTTTGGGATAAAGTTACTTACAGGTATTTCGGTCATTATCTGGTTTGGCTGTTTAGTTGGACAAGGTTGGATTCCCAAGGCTATAATTACCATATGTATCTGTTGTAATTTGTAACTTTCTCGTGATAATAAAATAATCCTCGTTTGTCCGTGGAGTAATTGGCACATTGCCGGAGACCACGTTAAATCTGTGTTCTTCTTGTTTCTGAATTTGTTTGCATGTTAATTTTTTATCTTTACTCACAATCACCATCACTTCTTGATCAATCCGTCATAACAAACTGGTATCGGAGCATCCAGGTTCATCAAGAAATATGTTTAGCTGTTTTAAGCAAGGTTAGATTGGCACCAAGTTCATAATTGGTGCTAGGTTTTAGGATCTACGCAAGCTTTTCTGGTGAGAAAGATGTCGGCTTTAAACGTCAAGATTGAAAAGTTTACAGGAAGAAGCATTTTTAGTTTGTGGCTGATCAGATGCATGTTTTGTTGAAGCAACAGGGATTATAGGGTCCTTTGTCTAAATCAACAGAAGGAAGTGCTGCTGAGAGAGCCCGTCTGGATGAGAAAGCACATTCAACAATTATGTTGTGCTTGTCACATGATATTATCACAGAGGTTGCTGAAGAGGACACAACAGAGAAGTTGTGGTCCAAGCTTGAGAGTCTGTACATGAAAAAGTCTCTAACCAAGTTGTTATTGAAACAATGTCTGTTCAATTTAAGGATGCATGAGGGAACTCAACTGAGGGATCATCTAGATCTGCTGAAAACAATATTGCTTGACCTAAGGAATATTGATGTGAAGATTGAAGATGAAGATGCAGGATTGATCCTACTTGTATCATTGCCTGCATCATATGAGAATTTTGTGCAGTCCTTTATTGTTGGGAAGGACTCAGTGTCATTGAAGGATGTGAGATCATCACTCCATGCTCGAGAGCTACGCCATAAGGCATTTAGTTCTGGGACAGATAGTCAATCTGTTGGATTGGTGGCCAGTGGAGTCAGCAGATGATCAGGAAATTCCGGAAAAAAGAAATCCAAGAGAAGTTCCAAAGGTCCTAAACCTAAGGATGTATGTAACTACTGCAAGGAGTAGGGTCAAATGAATGTCCAAAGAGAAAGAAGCAGCAGGGTACTCAGTAGGGTACTGTTGCTTTAGCAGAACAAGACACCTACTCTGAAGAAGATCTGACCTTAGCAGTTTCACAGTCAGGAGGGCAGAGACCTATGTGGATTCTGGACACTGGGGCATCTTATCATGTGTATCCAAACAAGGAGTGGTTTTCAACTTATCAGCATGTGGATGTGGGCCATATTCCTATGGCTAACAACAAGGTCTGCAAAATAGTTGGGATTGGATCTGTTCAGCTGAGGACAATGATGGTAAATTCTGCACACTGAATGAGGTTACGTATGTTCCATAGATGACCAAGAATTTGATATCACTTAGTCCACTAGACAGCAAATGGTTCAAGTTCATGGGTGAAGGTGGAGTGGTGAATGTCTATAAGGGTTAAACTTTTATTCTAAAGGGTTTCAGACATGGGACATTGTACATATTACAAGGGTCTACTATATCAGGTTCTGCAGTTGTGGCATCATTAGAGGTTCGCCAATCACAGCTGACCAAGCTGTGGCATATGTGACTGGGTCATATGGGTGAAAGAGGGATGCAAATTCTGTCTAATTCTGATCTACTTAAGGGACATAAGGTCAAGAAGCTAAAATTTTGTGAACACTGTGTGTTTGGGAAGCTACATAGGAGCAAGTTCCCAAAAGAAATTCACATCACAAAAGGGACACTTAGTTATGTCCATTCTGGTTGTTAGGGACCTTCAAGGGTGGAGTCACTGGGTGGTCACAGGTATTTTGTGTCTTTCATAGATTATTACTCAAGGATGATTTGGGTAATTATGGTGAAGCACAAGATTGAAGCATTCAAGCACTTGAAGCAGTGGAAGGATATGGTTGAAAATCAGACAGGGAAGAAGATCAAAAGACTTAGAACTGATAATGGACTAGAATTCTGTTGGTCTGAGTTTGATGATTTTGCAAGAATGAAAGCATTGCTATGCACCATACAGTCAGAAACACTCCACAGCAGATTGGTGTTACGGAAAGAATGAATCAAACTATTCTGGAGAAGGCAGGGTGTATACTCTCAATTCAGTGCGGCAAGAAGATTTTGGGCGAGGTGCATTAGCACAACATGCTACTTAATCAATAGGGGCCTCACACAGCGGATCAAGCTCAAAACACTACTTGAGGTTTGGTCAGGAAAGTCAGCAGACTACTTTGGTCTAAGGGTTTTCGGAAGCACAGTCTACTATCATGTCAGTGAAGGTAAACTGGAACCTAGGGCCAAGAAAGGAGTATTTGGTGTATATGGAGATGGAGTTAATGGGTATAGAATCTGGTCATCAGCTGAAAATATGTTTATACTCAGCAGGAGTGTAGTCTTTGATGAAAACTCTATGCTTAACTCATTTGTGAGGGCCACATCTGAATCTAAAATTGGATCTGAAACTGGTTGCAAGAGGGTTCAGTCAGAAAGAGAGGGTACACTATGAAGAAATATTTTCTCCAATGGTCAGACATACTTCTATCAGGGTGCTGTTAGCAATAGTGGCACAAAAGAATCTTGAACTTGAGCAATTGGATGTGAAGACAACTTTTCTACATAGAGATGTAGATAAGTAAATTTATATGACTCATTCAGAGGGTTTCCAAGTTCCTGGCAAGGAAGGATATTTTTGCAAGTTGAAGAAGTCCTTATATGGACTTAAGCAGGCCCCAAGACAGTGGTACAATAAGTTTGACTGTTATATGATTCAGTAGAGTTATAGCAGGAGTCCATATGATTGATGTGTTTATCACAACAAGCTGACGGATGGTTCAATCATCTATCTGGTTATGTATGTGGATGATATGCTGATAGCTGTTGTGAAAGTCTGATATTCAAGATCTGAAGAATCTACTCAAGGATGAGTTTGAGATGATGGTTTTGGGGAATGCAAAGAAACTTCTAAGGATTGAGATCTTTAGAGATAGGAAGCAGAGGAAGCTGTTCTTGTCTCAACATGGGTATATTGAAAAGGTATTATCCAAGTTTGGCATGTCAGCAGCCAAACCTATGGATACTCTTATGGCACCAAATCTGCATCTATCTGTTGTGTTTGCTCCACAATCAGCTGATAAGAAAGAATACATGTCAAGGGTTCCATATGCTAGTGTAGTGGGCAGTTTAATGTATGCCATGAGTGCATCTTAGGCTGATTTGGCTCGAGCGATCGGTGTTGTCGGCGAGTTTAAGGCTCAACCTGGAAAGGAACACTAGAAGGCAGTGAAAAGGATATTTAGGTGCCTTAGGGGTACATCTGATATTGGACTCATTTATAGAGGTGATACTTAATGTTTTGTCACAGGGTACTATGATTCTGATTATGCTGATGATGTGGACAGCAGGAGATCTATGATTGGGTATGTGTTTACTTTGGGTGGTTATGTGGTAAGTTGGAAGGTAACTTTACAGGGTACAGTGACTTTATCTACAACTGAAAAAGAATATATGGAATTGACAGAAGCAGCAAAGGAAGCAATCTGGTTAAAAGGGTTAGTCAATGATCTGAGTCTGTGTCAAGATCAAGCCAGGGTGTATTATGACAGTCTTAGTGCAATTTGTTCGGCTAAGGATTAGGTTCATCATGAGAGAATCAAGTACATTGATGTTAGGTACCAATTTCTGAGGTATGAAAGGAGGGTCAAAGTGGAGAAGATCATCACTGATGTTAATCCAGCTTATATGTTCCCTAAACCAGTTCCAAGAGGCAAGTTTCAGTTGTGTCTGGACTTTCTGAATACCCAAAGGTGCTAATCCAAATCTGGGAATGCTCAGCTGAAGGTGGGGGTTCTGCTGAGGTATTCAACTCTGAAGACAAAGATGAAATCTGGCACTTGGTTGTGCATCTGGTAAGTTTGCATGAATTTGAAGTCAATGTGAAGATTTGTAGTGGTGACTTAAACTATGTTGCTGAGGTTGGTCAGCAGAGTATGATACTCTGCTGAATTTGTGTGGAAACTATGGTGTCAGCAGGTCCTGAAGGTATCTGCTGAAGTCTGGTATTCTGCCGAGTGAAGTTAGCATACGGATCATCAGCTAAGCATGGTTTGCGGAGCTGGTTCTCAGTGATACTTGGGGAACACATCTGCATGGTTTTCCATTTTGGATAAGGTTACTTCTGGGGTATCCAGTCATTATCTGGTTTGGCTGTTTAGTCGGTTAGGGTTGGATTCCCAAGGCTATAAATATCATCTGTATTTGTTGTAATTTGTAACTTTGTAGTGATAATAAAATAATCCTCGTTTGTCCGTAGAGTAGTCGGCACATTGCCGGAAACCAAGTTAAATTTGTGTTCTTCTTGTTTCTGAGTTTGTTTGCTTGTTAATTGTTTATCTTTACTCACAATCACCATCACTTCTTCATCGATCCGTCATAACATGTGGTGAGTGTGTGTGTGTGTGTGTGTGTGTGTGTGTGTATATATATATATATATATATATATATATATATATATATATATATATATATATATATATATAAATGGATTTTCGTAGAAATCTGTAAGTATTGCTAATTTTTCGTGGATACCCAATTTAGCAGCAATTTTCCCTACTGATATCTTGCAAGAAAGTGATAATGTGCAACTTCGAGTTGTCAATTATATCCTCATTTGTTTTCTAATTTTATATTATTTTGATCTCATATTGGAGTTGTAGTTATTAGGGCTATACGGATTCTAACCGTAGACCTTCTCGGTAAAACAGATACAACTTTTATTATCAAAATGAGTAAATATTTCATAGTAGCCTCGTTAGACCGTACATCTTTCTTGGTATATCCAGATAATAGGTAGGAGTATAAACTGAAACATTCTGGAGCTATCTTTGTAGCTCCAGAATGTTTCAGTTTATGCTCCTACCTATTATCTGGATATACCAAGAAAGATGTACGGTCTAACGAGGCTACTATGAAATATTTACTCATGTCCACGAAAAATATGAACAATCCACAAAGCATGTGGATTAAATCCACGAAAAAATGCTTTAAAACGTGGATTTTCCATGGAAATAACAAGTAATGAGAAAGGTGTAAGCATCGTGGATTTTTCGTGGATATATATATCCACAATAAAACGAACGATCCATGAAAAAAACTTTAAAACATTGATTGTCATGGAAATTACAAGCAACGTGAAAATGTGCAAAAATAATGTATTTTTCGTGGATACATTCATGAAAAATTAAAATGAACAATCCACGAAACACGTGGATAAAGTCCACAAAAAATGCTTTAAAACGTCGAAATAACAAGCAACGTCGATATATATATATATATATATATATATATATATATATACACACACACACAGAGAGACATACTCCTTATATTAGAATCCATACACACATATATATTTGTATGTATTTTTTTATATGTATGTATGCATGTATACATACACATACATATATAATTGGTTTCCATTTGACAGAGTCAGGAAATTGAACGTTCCGTAAAAGTTAAATGTGTTGTTCGATATCGCCCTTTGGCATCATAAGTAGTTTAGATATGGGGAAGACACAAATGGACTAATTGTGAAGGAAGCATCCAATTACAAAAGAGATTACTACTTTTAAAAAAACATGTATCATCCGGCTAAGAGATTCCTTTGGAGACAGCAATTCAGATTTTGTTGGCAATTTTGTTTTCCGAAGTATAAGACAACATACAACATTTTATTTAATTTGATTTGAACAAACTGGTTCCAGGTCAACACTTTTTTGTTGTTGTGTATGAATCATTTATACGGTGAAGAAAAAGCGCAATTCATGGGTTGAACGTCGTCTTTAGCCAGATAGGGTCTGACGTATATCATCGAGAGTTACTTATGTCGTTAAACACTACTCAAGAATTAGTTGATGATAGGTTTTTGAATCATTCGATTCGGACATCGGGTAATTGAGAAATTAATAGCTAAAGTTGGTGAAATATGGGTGTTGGAGAGGAGTTTATGGGTGTATCAACTCGAGTCTCTGACATTGGTGGGATGAGAGCCGGGGCTCTGTTTGGTTTCGGACTGACTGGATCTATTTGGATCCAATAAAGAGAAAGAATTATAAAATATAGTGAAGTACTGATGATAAAGTTGAAAAGTTGTATTGAAATTTGTGTAGTTAAAGTAATGATTGTTGATTTGAAATATTATATTGAAAAAGTAATGGTTAAATAGTGTAATGAGTGTATAAAGTGATGGATTAATATTATTTTATTTGTTGATGTTGATTGATTGATGAAAGAATTTATAATAAAATAATAGAATTAATAAAATAATAATAAATAAGTTAGTGGGGTGAATAAAATATTGGTTTGGGATCCAAATGGATCAACCTAGTCCCAAACCAAACAAGGGCTTGGGTCTCGACTTAAGAGCTATGTTTGCTCTATTAAAATGTACCCCAAGGGGCAAGTGCACTTTTGTGCTGGAGGGAGGACCTACTTGGATCTTGGCTCACCACACGCACGCCCAGTTGCGGAGGCAGGATTTTGGTTCAGGGGTCACAATCTCCATCAAATGCCACATAATTTAATGAAACATGCTCCGCGGTAAAAATAATATTAGTCGTCTGTTTAAATTTTGTAGAATTAGAAAATTCCCTATATATTATTTCTCTACCTTCATAGAAAATTTTGAGAATCCCACAACCTCGCCCCGTGCGTATATTCACTAGCAGGGCCGGCCCTCGCTTGTATTGGACGCTAAGCACAAGCTCTCCCGACCGGCCTTTTAGTTGAAATTGTTTTTTTTTTTAAAACATACTTATTGTTAGATATTTTTCATAAATAAATATTTTGGTTATCGTTTGCTACGAGTTGCCGTGCATTTAATTAATGTTATCGCAACGAAAGCAGGCGGTGGGTCGAGGCGGCGCGGCGCCCGCGAGGTCGAGGCGCGGCGCCAACTCATGGGGTTCGGGCAACGCGCCCGCGAACCTAAATCAATGCATGCATCAGTTCATGAAGGGATATGCATTTTCAGATACACGCATTTTCGAACTGATATGTACTTACCATTTTGTGTAAGGGTTGCATGCTTTCATCCGGTGCAAGGAGTACATCCATTCGTTTATGGGGTACTTGCAACCTATAAAAGACATAAGTATGAAGACGAAAATCCATAAATTTGACAACATCATTAGAAAAACTTTGAGTGTTCTCGGGTTTGATTCAAACAAGTCACTCTTTGAATCAAACACCCCCATTGTATCCTGAAAGAGATTTTCATTTGATCCCTTAGTGACAAATCGTGTTGGACAAAACATCTCTTAAAAGACAACGTTTTAACGTGCCTTGGAGTTTCTAATTCTCTGTCAAATCCTAAGTACTACATTTTTTCCAACACTTATCGCATTTTTAACATCCGTATATGCAAAAAATTAATAAAACTTGTTTGTATATATCTATTTTTTTGGGTCAAGTAGATTTTTTTTATTAGGGCCTTTATCAATTAGAATAAAAACAAATTTGGGCCTCTACCAAAAAAGAAAATTAACATATTTTTTTAGGTTGGATCGGATTAAATCTACACGATTTTTTTTTTAGCGAAACATGTACCGTTGGGCCTCCCGACAGAATTGGGCCTAAGACCCGGGTCTCGAAGGCCTTAGGGGAGGGCCGGCCCTGTTCACTAGTGTTAATAAATTTATGTGATTACTCGGAATGTTAAATAATGAGTGTCTCTGAAATCATATGTTATACATCATTCTTTTAACTTAGAGCAATCACATCAATATTTTATATAATAATTATTATTTTACAAACTCAAATATCATATTTCTTCACTTTAAAGAATTTACTATATAGAGTGAAAAAATTATCGAAAACATTTATAATGATGAACGGTAAAATAAGTGTAATAAAGTTTGGAATTTCAAATTATGAATGAATAAAATAGAAAATTATGATATTTGAGTTTGTAAAATAATAATTCTTATATAAAATATTGAAGTGATTGCTCTAAGTTAAAAGAATGATGTATAACATAAGAATTAAAGAATAGGTTAAATGTGGTAAATGACAAGTTTTAATCTAAAATAGTTGAGAATGACAAACATGTAGTAACACATGTATAAAAATATAAGAATATTATGTAGTAATGATCATTCTTCCAACCATTTAAGTTTAAAAAATACAGTGAAAAAATAATCGAAAACATTTATGATGATGAACGGTAAAATAAGTGTAATAAAGTTTGAAATTTCAAATTATGAATGAATAAAATAGCAAATTGTAAAATTGAAGATGCAATGGTAAAAATAAATCATGCAATAGTTCTAAATATAAAAATAAATTGAAGAAGCAAAATGGTATAAAAAAATAATACTAACCACTACGCTTGAAATTAACAATAATCAAAACACTGTTTTCTTCTATGGATGGCTATGAAGAATTGCCTTCTGACCACTGATAAACTGCACTTTGATGATAAGGTCTGCTCCCTGTGTGGTGTTATGCAGCTTGGAATCAACAAATCTAACCTCTTTTCAACACTGTGTAGGTGTTAGTTTAGTTCTATTTTCAGTTTAGGATGTAATTTCTAGTACTTTGCATACCTTGGTTATAATATTTTTTTACCTTTAACCAAGAAAAACAATAATCAAAATACTAACCACTACGCTTGAAATTAACAATAAAATATGATAAGCGACCAAACATACCCCCCCACCCCCCCTTCCCACGCTTTACGCAAAAACTAAGTTAATATCAAAATATGTAAGGGTATAATAGTAATTTTTCAAAAACTGAGGAGGGCCACGCGCTCCTCCTCGTGCCTCAGTAGCTCCGCCCCTCGCACGCCAGCCCGCCGCCACCACTGTCTGTCCGGCTCGTGTTCGAGTTCGAGTTCGGTTGTTAACTACTACTCCATCCATCCGTTCCTATTTAACTGTCGTAGTTGCCAAAAACAAAATTTCTTTTTTATCTGTTGTACTCACATTTCCAAAGAATTATTTATTGCATTTTTCTATATCTACCATTATTTATTAAGGGTGGGAGATTGAAAACAACATTGCAATAATTATATTCAAGGGGTGTTAATTTCGATGTTGAGTCAAAGTATTAACTACTCTCCTTAATATGTGTGTGTTTTTGGCAACAGCGACAGTTATATAGGAACGAAGGGAGTATCAATTATTTGTACAAAATTTCTTTATGTAATTATCCATTTAATTAATAGATTATTTAAAGCAGTTGTAGAAAGTTTGTGTGTGAACGGAGGGAGGTTAAGACAATTAAGACCTAATTAACCTGTTTTTTTAGTAATAAAGTCGGACTGATGACTTTCCTTGAGGAAAAGTCAGCCAAATTTAATCTTCTTGGCCAATAAGAATCGAATATTGACTCCTCCTATCCATGATATAAAGAACCTCTGTTAATGAGAATTATATATCCAATTCTCTCTTGTTTTGTCCACTACAAAAGAGTCTCGTATAGTAATAGTTTTTGAGTCGTCCAATAGAATTTTGGAGACTCCGTAAGTTCGTCGGAACTCAGATTTTTGAAGTGCCTCTAAATCCGAGATATGAAACCATTGTATCTTGGGAGACAGTTGCTGCAATCGTGGGCACGAGACTGGGGCAATTTGTTTTAAGAAAGAGTGTTTACTCTTGCTTTGGTTTACTTTATATTCTGTTAGTTTATGTGGTTGGTAATAGTGTCGTGTGTGGAGTGATTTACGGAACAAATCCGTAATTCACGGATGTAATTACCGAAAATTAAATGCAGAAAAATAAATAACTCGAAAAATAAAATTTTATTTTATTATGTAGATCTAACAAATTAAAGCAATTACGGTGTAGATCTAATAAATTAACACAACTATATGATAGATCTAATGAAATAAAACTATTACAATGTAGATATAAAAATTAAAACTATCACAGTACAAATGTGATTTGAAACTAAAGGAAAGTAAAGTACGATGCATAAATAAATGTCAAACCGAGGCGAGTATGTTACTTTTTCCTTAAGACAGATTGCTCCGGTATAGAGACCATGGTACTAGCAACTGCCTCCCAAGATACTACAGCTTACGTCTTGGATTGAGAGGCACTTCAACAATCCATGCTCCGGCGAACCTACAGAGTGCTCCGACTTCTCTTCGACTCAAGAACTAGACTATATGCTCGACCCTTTTAGTAGTGAAAGACACAAGAGAAACTGAATGCCTAAACCTTCATCCTTGGGGTTCTTTATATAGTGGAGAGGAGGAGCCAAAGTTCAAATCCGATTGGCTGATACACGTCATTATGTCGGCTAACTTTTCCCCTTGGAAAAGTCATTAGGCCGACTTTGCTTAAACGCGTTGGTTAAGCTAGACCGACTTATTCACTGCTTTTGATTGGTCGGATGACGTGTCTTCTAAATTCTGATTGGTCGAATTATTTAATCGCTCGACTTTTCCCCCAAGAAAAGAAATTTTTAGCCAAAAATCCGGGCCGACTTTTAATTAATCAAAATTTATTTCCACACTATTCTGGGACCTTCCAACGGCCTCACGATTAATAATTATTTTCTGGTTAATTTCAAAAGAAATTTTGTCCAAAAAATTAATAGTAACACCCGAACCGAACCGAGCCAAGCTCGAGCTCGAGCACGAGCCGAGCCGGACGGCGACAGCTGCCGCGCGCTCACGTGTGGAATTATCTAAGTCCTCCATCTTGCAAAAAAATGCCTTGCCCCTTGAGGCACATCTATAAGAGCCTACACTAGCTCTTATTACTTGAGCTCACAAGCCTCAAGTTACCTATGTGGGAGATTGAGTTGAGGTCCTCCCTTCAACTCCTATGTCCAACACATTTTCAACCAAATTTAGGCATTAATTTCTCATTCACTCGATATCTGAATCGAGTGATCCAAAGCCAAACATTATCTACTCTTTGAGTAGAATTTTTAGATGTAATAAGCTCTTGGTGAAACACACCGGAGCATATCTGAAATTCAAGCTAAAGTTGACTGTTTCAACCCATTTAAATGGGATATCTCCAACAATCCCCCACATGAATGAAATATAAATGCAAATACAAATGCAGACTCTGAAGAGAAGCCATACGGATAAATATTGCATCAGGAGAGGTAGCTTTTGGCCTTGAACCTGCCTTAGTGAAGTACTATCGGATTTACTCGGCTAATCAGTGAACTAGGTCTTGAACTGTTCAGACTTTAGTATAAACCAAGACAATTGCACTCATACAATATTTCCCCTAGCACCTTTCGGTTCTCATGGTTGTGTCCGTCTCGGCCCGGGACAACACTTGGTTTCAGAAAGTGCTTTAGAGAATTCAAGCTTCAAAATTCTCACAGAAGTTGCCCCACTTCGTATTTACATAGGTGGCCTCCTATGAAGGGTATTCTGCCCAACCCCACTTGAATATCAAGATATAGGAATCATTAAAAGCTTTGCTTAACCTCACACCCTCTGCAGACAGTACTATTATTCTCTCAGAATGGGTAAGTGCTAGACTGTTCCTTATAGCTTAGTTGTCTTTTTTGAACCACGATCTTGGGATCTCCAATCAACATGGTTAGGTTTCCATTACAAAGAAACATGGGTAATCGGATTCAGTCTCATTCCGGTTGTCAAAATTGACATTTGATCTCCAGCTAAACGTTTTGTAAGCGGATCAGCAAGATTCTCCTTCGATCTTATATAATCGATGGAAATCACACCATTAGACATCAATTGTTTAATGGTATTATGACTATGGAATATGTGTCGAGACTTACCATTATACATACTACTCTGTGCCCTTCCTAAAGCCGACTGACTATCGTAGTGTATGCTGATAGCAGCCACTGGCTTAGGCAAACACGGAATATCCTCTAGGAAATTCCTAAGCCATTCAGCTTCTTCTCCAGCCTTATCCAATGCTATAAACTCAGCTTCCATTATGGAGCGAGCTATGCACGTTTGTCTCGTAGACTTTTAGGACACAGCAGCACCACCAATCGCGAATAAGTATCCACTAGTGGACTTCGAATCTTTCATATCTGAAATCCAGTTGGCATCACAGTATCATTCTAATACTGTTAGATATCTAGAATATAGTAGTCCTAGACTCATAGTGTACTTCACGTACCTCAAAAACCTATTTAAAGCTTTCCAATGATTATGATCTGGATTACTCGTGAACCTACTCAGTTTATTTACTGCACATGCTAAGTCTGGTCGTGTACAATTGGTTATGTACATCAGAATTCCGATCACTTGAGAATATCTCAATTCATCCACAGGTTCACCTCTATTCTTGGTTAAGTGCATACTTAGGTCAAGTGGAGTGCTCACTGGACTTTCATCAAAGACATTAAATCTTTTCAAGAAAGACTCAATATACAATAGACTCTCTATAAAGTAATAACGTTAGGCCAGCTAAAAAATATTATATTATCGAAATATTATTTAATCGATAAAGTAATAATTTATTATTTTACATGTATAATAATAAAATATAATTTTATTGAATTTTGTTGAATTTCAAAATTCAAATTTTATATACAAAGTATAATCAATTGTTAAACCTTTTCTATTCTCAAAGTCATTTATTGTATAAGTTGTTAAAGTATAATCAATTGTAAAACATTTTCTATTTTCAATGTCATTTAATATGTAAATGGTGTAATTTCCAATTTTAATAAGATGATAGTCGTGTTTTGGAGCATGTTTCTCATAAAGAAGCAATTAAAGCGCAAAGAATGAAACTTAGTAATTTTCTCCTATATGATGAGAAGCACTCACACAACTTCATAAAGCTTTGCAAAAAGTGAGGATGAGATTCAAATGGATATAAATTTTCATACAAAGCGAGACAATGGTGGACTCATATTTCACTTAAAGTGACTCTGAATTATTAAAAAAATAGGATATTATTATATCGATTGGGACCTACATGCGCTAAAATTTTATATTACTTAATGCCTTTATCGAAATTATTACTTTAGCTATTCGGCCCAAGTCGGAATGTAAAATTTATTACTTTATCGATGTTATAATTTTATCGAGTCTACTATAATGAGTTTGTGACAACACAAGTCCATCGGTACTCTATGTTATGATCTATACACAGGGTGATCCAAAGGGGAATGAATGGATCACGGTCACTTTTTAAACTTAATTCATTTTATGCAAACTCAGAGTGTGTTACTACAAGTTAATCCTAATTAAGTAAGTCTCGGAAGCACAAAACTTAATTAATTATTAGACTATCTTGTAATATACCTATGTGATCAAAACACACACACTTAACAACAAAGTGTTATATAACTAAATTAGTGATAGATTAAATTATGTGATCAAAAGCAGCGAGCACTTAACAACCAAAGTAGTAAACCGATTTAGTGATCAAGCAAAATAAGCAGAGTATAGGCTGATAAAATCAAATTTCCAAGCTTATGAATAACAAAAACATCAGGGGCTGAACACAACAAAAAAACGGATCAGCTAACTAATTTGCAGATCACAAAGTTGGGGACTGATGCAATTTGAGTAATAGAGATATACAAAACAACTACTGCAGGTTCATACCAATTTGCAAAAGGTAAAATTGAATACACAAGCACTAAACAGATAATTAAAGTCTGATAAAAAAGAACTGTTCAAAATTTATAATAATGTTCAATTTCAAGAGCAAGTCTGAAGTTTACTAAACTTACAAAACTTTCAGATTACACAAAAGCAAAGAACAGCAGATTAGGATATTCAGCAAAAATGAAAATTACAACCAATGGGGCTGATCAGGCTAAGAGTTGTCCTCTCAGCTGACTCACAGAGGTAATAATCAATGCTAGAAAGCTGAGATTATCTATAAGCTGTAAATCAGTCCTGAGAACACTATGGTACTGCAGATCAGCAGACTGTATATCTAAAAACTATTAGAATGATACTACAGCAGATGATGTATGCACTTGATAGCAGCAGGCTTTCAGCAAATTGACCACAAAAGGTTCAGCACACCAGATGGAATCAAAGGTGCAAGTGCAGGTAGCAACCTTATAGAAATTCAGCAAGGCAGGTGTGCACAAGGCAGTAGTGCAGACTTGTGCAAACACAGTAAATGGAGCAGGTTTGGTGCACACAGAGTTTCAGCAAGGTGAAGGAACAAAGCAGGTGCAGCTGATAGGGTTCAGCAAGGTGCAATGTACAAAGTGTGCAGCAATATAGCAGGAAATGAGAAATCAAGATTAGCACAACAATAAACACCCAATGCACTATACTTGTTAATGCGTAAATCATATAAAAACAATATAATACTTTAATAAAACACTAAAATCAACTATTAAAACGTATATCAAAACAACTAAACCACAACCACAAAGCAATGATATCATCTATAGTCTATATAGTAATTACACTTCAGTGTTATTACTTAACATAATAACATTCAACTAAGTAACTAAATTTCTTGTTGTGAGACAAGTAAGTACCTAACTAGGAAGACAACTAACTAACAATTTAACATAATTACAAATTAACAACAATTCAATAATATTGAATGGATTTTACTAATTAAAGACTTCAAATGGTACTTTCATGCTTATAAAAAAAGTACATTAGCATTGCTAAGTACTACTGCTAATACCTAAGAACCAAAAATAAAGAGAAAGGAAAAAAAAAAAAACAGAAAAAACAGAATAACCCTTTTGTCAGCGCTTTTAGCGACGCTTTTTTTGGACAAAAAGCGACTCTTTTACCGATTTAGATACGCTTTTACCGATTTAGCGACGCTTAGCATGCTATTTTGAAGCGTGGCATTGGCGCTTTGCGCTTTAGCGGCAACTTAACCGGGCGCTTTAACAAGTATGCAATGCACACAGATTCAACACAAACACTGAATCAGTAAATAGGCTTCACTGATTCAGCACCAGAACAGGGAATAAATTAGGACAACAAGAGCAGCCTAATCTTTGATCAATCTTACTGAGACTAAACTGACCATAGACTTGTGTATTAAGACCTATTGTCCGCCCTTGGACCACACTTCTTCTCGAAATGATTAGTCATTGAACACCACAGTCAAATCACAGTTTAGAAACAGTAAATTATCAAGATTAAAGCAAACACCTTAATTTAACACTCAAGCAGTAGAAAAGGCTTAAATTAAGGACAAAGACACTTACAAACCAGTAAGTCAAAACCACTGAAATTATCAGGCATAATTTCAGTCACCAAGCAATGTTCTTATCTTGAAATCCTCAGTTCCACTGAGTTTCTTGATTCCAGAAAATTGCAGACATAGTATCGACATGACTTGGTCCCACCAAGGGCTGATACAACTCACACGGACACTCTAACTTACACAAGCAAGGGGATTTTAGACTTCTACTAAAATGTGGGTTTGCTTTGACTCAAGCCAACACAGTAGGGATTTTGTCATCATATTGGTTTAAGGATTATGTTTCAACCATAGAGATACAATTGAACCATAATCAGACCGCGGGACAGGGACTCTTAATCAAATGATTAATAGGGCTCAGTGACCTAAACCAGCCATTAATCAGATGATTAAACCGGACAGACTATCATCGGGTGTAGACCTTCAGTCAAACCTAAACCAGGCTAGAAATGTAAAGGAATCAGCTATTATAACAGAGCAAACCGGTTTGTATCAAAAGTCTGAACCGATAGATAATTCAATTTCATAGCCGTTAAAAGTCTGACTTTTTACCATCCTCTGAATCCGGTTAGCCACAGACCTAATTCATCACCAAATCGCACAAAATCAGGCAGATATCACATTCATATCAGTAACAAATGATATAGACGATATTAACGAGAAAAAAGATTCACCTTATCAATCGATTTGACTGCGTATCCTTCGAAATCGGGGAGTAAATGCTGAAATCAGCATCGAATCGGTGAAAGCTGGCACCTTTCACATTCAAACCTTCACAAGACGCATAAGGCACAAAATCAGGGAAAATAATCTGTTCAAATAAGAATAATAAATGGGAAACGATATATAAACATGAAAGGATTCACCTTGCCACGAAATGGACTTCGAATCCTTCAAAATCGCGAATTGAATGCTCCAAATCAAGCCATCGTGTTAAGAACACATTGCTGTGAAAATACCGTGTCGAATTACCATCGAATCAGTCATAAAGATGGAACCTTTCATGAATCCGAACCTTCCTTAAACGTTTTCTGAACGTGGTGGCTCGAATGTACGATTCAAGGTAGCACTGTTCTTACCATATATGAATTTAGGCATGTGCAAAAGATGAGCAGTGTAGAAGAGGAAGGGATAGCATGAAATCTGTACACTGAAGGGCAGTTAATGCCATACGGGTTTCAAGGAGCGTTTCACATTTAGAGAGGAGGAGAGCAAAAGACTTAAGGCCGTTTGTTAAATCTGAAGCCTGAAATCTGAAGTCTAGTAACTGAATGATTTAAGTGCTGAAATCAATTAGACTGTTTGATAACACTTTAAATCTGAAATCAGAATATTTTACATATATACATGTATACATATACACACACGTACAAACACTCTCTCATGTACATAAATATAGGTTATTATGCTAGATTTCACATATAGATTTAGTTATTTATGTGAATTTCAAATAATAATTCATAAAGTATTATCTATTTACATTATTTTTTTACAATAAATAAATTCATAAGTATACTTTATTATTTTTTTTTGATAAAAATATACTTTATTATGAGTAGCATAAAAAGAGAAGAATAAAAAGATTTTATAATAAAAATGGGAAAAAGGAAAACTATAACGTCTGATTGAAAATGGACCGTGCATCTGTACAAGGAAAATGGGGCAGCACTTTTATTTTCAGACATAAGCATGTCAAGAGGCGCAGAATTTTTTTTGATTTTTTGAATGAAAAATGAAGTGGTACTTAATTAGTTAAGATGTATAGTAACAAACACCATTAAATATAACCACCACTTAATACATTTAGAATAAGTGCTTAATTTGTTTACCAAACAGGCCCTAAGCCGAAGTATATGAATGAAAAAGGAATAGAAAATTTAGGGTAAATGTTATGTTGGTGAAAATTATAATAAACATGGGCCGGCTTGAAGAAAGACAGACTTGGATTTTATTAACAGATTAGGCATGCCAGCTTATAAAAAAAAAAGGTCCAATGAAATTAATTAAAACCATTTTATGTAGTATATGTGTTACACATGACTCTTCATTATATAAGTTGCATGGTAATGCCTTCTTATACAATGTAGATGCATTATGTCATCACAGATAGACCATTAGGCTTATAATTAATAGTTTATTATTAATAAAGAACGTTTACGTAATTTCGTTAAAATTTAGAAGTCAGAACAACGTTTGATAAGTCATTAAGGACAAAACCAATTTATTTAGACATATATACCCTTGCTATTGATTTATGTTGCTGAACAAAATATTTCACGGTAATTTCCAGCTTCAAACCAAATCTCCCTTTCCGCTCCTCCTCATCTATCTACCCTTCCGCCGCCGCCGGCCGGTAGATAAAGATGAGTGTTTCTCTTAGAAGCCCTTTCTCTCCTTAAATCGTATCAAGGCGCCGTATGCTTCTCAAAGTAATCATCCTTGGCGACAGCGGGTAAGAAAACTTTCTCCCTGTTATATCTCCCCAAAAATTCTTTGATACTCACGATCAATTACATCCTATTTTATGGTGATTTGTTCAGTTGTTCTAATAATTTGAATTTCAAATCGGATTGTGTTTAATTTTCAAGGGTTGGGAAGACCTCGTTGATGAACCAGTATCTTTTTTTTCATATTCACTAATTTGATCGATTATTCACTAGTTACCAGAAAGGAAATTGATTATTTCTCATATATCGTGAAAATTTGGGATGAAAGTGTTGAAAGCATTTAGCCTTTATAGACTCGCAAGTTCAGCAATCAATACAAAGCAACAATTGGGGCTGATTTCTTGACCAAAGAAATTCAGTTAAAAGACAGGATTTTGGGTCTGATTTCCCTAACTATCATCAAAATTCCCATTGCCAAGATGTCCAAGCTCAAAATGGTACGAATAATGCTTTACTATGCTAATTTACTGATACATACTTGTGTTATTTGTGTATTTGGATGATTTTTGAGCGGGTTGTTGCACTGATGGCGTGCCAAGCAATAGCGAATATCGTGAAATCGTCGTTTGGACTTGTGGGATTTGATAAGGTTGCATTATGTGTTTTTTTTTATTAGATTTAGTGTTTGTGATTCTGGTTGTTAAAGATTTTTGGAATGAACGTGAAGTGAGGGCATATGAAAGTGCTAGTGTTGGCCGCTGGGGCATATGAAAGTGCTAGTGCTAGAGGTTACTGTGTGCATCGACTGTTGGGTGCCAGAATTGTTGAGAAGGTCAATTAGAGTTAGGGAAAAAGAGATGGGGATGGCTTAGCAGTGGGATCAGTTCACAGCAATACACATTGTGAGAGTTCGGAAAGATAATAGCGCCGGTAGATCTTTGAAAGATAATACATTGCTGAGTTGTCTCTCATTGATATTTTCAAGGCCTCTGGCCTCATATATTAATTTGGACATGTGAATGCCTGCTTGAAATCTTCAGTTGACTTTTATGACTGTGAGAATGTATAGTTCTGCAAATGCGAAGCACATCCGGCAGCCTTTAGCCCTTCAATCTATGGCGCGGAAATCTCATAGCTCTCCGGCGATGCTTGGATGTGAATCGTTCTTTATGAAATCAGCTCTCAAATTAAACCGTTCTCCGCTTCATTGTATTTGGTTAGAGTCTGGTTTTACAGCCCGGCGTTTGACACTTGCGGGAAGTGGCGGAAGGGGCGAGAGGTAAAGAACTTCATTGTTCACGTATTTAAAGCTTTCGAAACTCAGCTTTTTTTGTACTGATTTTGGGTCTTTTTCTTCTCAAATGTTGTTTGATTTGGATAGTAGATCAGTGCTTGGGAACAATGAAAATTCATTATGTGATGCGCTAGAAAAGAGATAGGATTGTTGTTCTGCGAACAATGGCTTGAAAATTGTCATGATGATGAACAAGAGCTGAATTAATATAGAAGTGCCTTGGCTCCACTGACTATTAAAGGATCACTTAATGCAATTGGATGGCTATTAAATTGGCGCTAGTGGTGGTTCTGCCTACAAAGATTTTACTACTTAATAAGGAGGTAATGGGTTCATGTATGAGGGGATTTAATGCCAATCCTGCTTGTTTGTCATATTATTACTCCATTTTGAATTTGAACCCTATATTGCCGCCCCTTTGTTGTCGAATAAATGTCGATGGAAGATTGCGGTTTGCGCAAAGGTTGCAAGGGGGTAGTTCTGCTATTGAAGATGGGGGAGGTGAATAGGAATGATAGTGTGATGTGGGAGGAGGAAGATCGTTGTTTTCGATGCCACCGGGGTTTAATCCGGAATGCCAAGAGATTATGAATGAGGTTGGTGAAGTTCTGGGTTCAGCAGATTAGATTAACGTGGGATGGTGATGGACTAATTGGATTACTAGGTTTGAGACTATATAGCAAACAAAAAAGGGTTGGTGAAAATTTTCATGCCAATTAGATTAACTTTACTTCTTTTCATTTTCTTTAATGTGAATGTGGATGATTTTTAATGCTGATAAACCATCCTTCACTTGATGCTTAAACAGTTCCAAAACTTGGAGGGTCATGTTTCTATGCAAGGCCAAATCCTGGGGTTTTAGGCCACTACACAAGGTCCTTCTGTAGGCGAAAGTCTTTTGTCGGGTTGCTTGTGCTACTCTAGCTATTGTTGTTGCCCAGTTTCTGATTCCATTTCACTTACTCGAGGGTCGATGTCCTTGTTTCTAGGGTTATTTCTATAGTTGGTGTACCTTGCAATAAGCTGGTCCATGTCCATGCAAGAACTTTTACTTGGTAAAAGAGGTTCTTCTAGAGTTGGATTTTCAATGCTTTTTGGTGTGAAATGCTATTTTGAGCGCGTAACATTGAATTCATGTAGAGATATGACTTATGAGTAATGTTTCCCTGTATTTTATTTCTTAGTTGACATGTTTTCGGTGTGGCTCAAGTACATATAGTTGTATGTTCTATGAAATAAGGTTCTATTCTACCTTTTTCGATCTGTGTGTAATGTATATAATATTTTCTGATTGTCCTGCTACATTGTCAATCAAAGAGTTTTAGCAGATGGAGATTGTTGTTCATTATAAGCTAACTGCCAGAGCAAAAATAAACCACATATGCTTGATGCCAATCACTTGAGTGACGGACCATGGAAACGTCAATGAAACTTACAGATAATTGCATGTTGTATGCATGTGGAGTCTGTGCATAAAACAACTTTATAGGCTGGTTTTACTTTTTGGATGTCTTTGCAACATTACATAGATGGGTTATGTTGTGCTTCTCTGTTTTTGGATGAGTTATCTCTTTAGATGGAAGTTGTTCTTTCTTTATATCACCTTGTTTGATTCATCATTGGTGCTTGCTTCTTATTGTATCTCTTGTAATTTGTTTTTGGATTCACCATCTTTGTGGCTCTTACTAGCAATATATTAATTTTCCCTTGCCTTTCAAAAAAAAAGTTGTTTCAACCGATTGTGATTAATTTAGCTTTGTAGTTAACTTAGTAGTATGATCAGTGTAAACTCCCAATAGCGAACTACAAGAGTAAACTCATGAAAGTGAACTACATCATTGAACTACAGTTGTAAACTCCTAAAAGTGAACTCACAAAAACGAACTCAGAAAGTGAACTAACAATAATAAGAGGGAACCACAACAGCGAATTACAAATAGTGAACTACGACATCGAATTATAATAGTGAGCTAAGAGTTTGAGTACGATCATAATAAACTCCTACAAATAGTGAACTACGACGTCGAATAGTGAGCCACAAACAATGAAGCTACAAACCGTAATGTGCATATGGAAACCATCAATTGACTGGTTTATGCTTTTGATTGCTCTCTTCAAACTTTTCAAGAAATATGTTATGATATGGTATAGTGAATTTTCGTATTGAGTTTGATTGTTTAGTGAATTTCAGTAGTGAGTTTCATTGTTTACTGTCGAAAGTCACTGTTTGTTCAATTGTAAACACTTAAAAATGAACTCACAAAAACGAGCTGATAAAGTGAACTAACAATAATAATAGAGAACTACAATAGAAATTACAAATAGTGAACTACGCACCGATTTTTATTTCACGCCAACGACATCGAATTATAAGAGTGAACTAAGAGTTTGAATATGATCATAACGAACTCCCAAAATTAGTGAACTATGACATCGAATTATAACAGTGAACTAAGTGTTTCATATTGAACTCCCATAAATAGTGCACTATTGCATCAAATTATATGAGTGAACTAAGAGTTTAAGTATGATCATAATGAACTCATAATGTGAATTACAAAAACGAGTTTCGAATAGTGAACTTAAAAAAAAAAAAAAGTGAACTAACAAAAGTGAATATACAAATAGTGAGCTATGAAAGTGAAAACTCAAAAAGTGAACTCACAAAACGAACTTAGAAAGTGAACCAACAATAATAATAGAGAACTACAACAACGAATTACAAATAGTGAACTACGACATCGAATTGTAATAGTGAACTTAGAGTTTGAGTATGATCGTAATGAACTCTCATAAATAGTGAACTACGACATCACATTATAAGAGTGAACTGAGAGTTTGAGTACTATCATAATGAACTCTCATAAATAGTGAACTAGGACAGTGAACAAAAAACTGTGAACCAATAAAGTGAACTCTGATAAATAAACTCTAAAAATGAACTCAAAAAAAATAATGATAGTAAATTTCCAATAGTAAATTACTGACAACGATGAAACTACAGTTGTTGAGATGAATTAAAATAGTGAACAACAATAACAGTGACCACAAATGCATTCTTTCGTTATTAAATGGGTAGTAAACATTATTTTCGTAACACCTTTTATTGCTTACATCTATGGACATATTACGTCTATATACCGCCTATTAGTCATCGTGATGGTAAAATTTGCAAGTAAAATCAAAATGGTAAAATTCAACAAGGAAGTCTGAAAATGAACACACTTCTTTTAAAAAAAATGAACACGTTAACATTTTTTTTTGATTCGTTTATTTTGAAACAATGAACCTGAACAGTGAACTACAAATAGTGAACTACAACAACAATTATAATAGCGAGAAGAGAACTTGAAATTAAAAGCAAAATGGTAAAATTCAACAGGGAAGTCCAAAAGTGAACACACTTCCTTTTAAAAAAAATAAAGTTAACACACTTTAACATGTCTCTTTGATTCGTTTATTTTGCAACAATGAACATGAATAGTGAACTACAACAACAAATTACAAGCGCGAAAAGAGAACTTGCATTTAAAATCAAATTGGTAAAATTCAACAACAGGGAAGTCCAAAGTGTGAACTATGCCATCAAATTATAAGAGTGAACTTACAGTTTGAGTACGATCATAATGAACTACTATAAACAGTGAACTACAATTGTAAATAGTCAACTATGACATAAAATAGTGAACTCACAAAAATGAACTCAAGAAATGAAGTAACGATAGTACACTTCTAACAGTGAACTATAATTGTAAATTTCTAAAAGTGAACCCACAAAAATGAACGCAGAAAGTGAACTAACAATAGTAACTTCCCACAGTGAACCACAAACAGTGAACTACAAAAGTGAACTAGTAAAAAAGAACTTAAAAAGTGAACTAACAACAGTAAAAACTTCCAATGTTTAACTACAATAGTGAATTACAATTATAAACTCCTAAAAGTGAACTTTGGTCGGAAGTGAATTAGTAATGTGAAGTAGGTGTGAAATAGTGAAGAAGAGTGTTTTGAACTCAATGAAAAACATTGAAAACCAGAATAATTTGCTAGCTAATAGTTAAGGAACTCAATGAAAAACATTGAACCAGAGTATTTTGCTAGCTAATAATGAATAAGTCGATTTGAGGATCAGAGTTACCCAATAACATTGTATTACTACATTGAAACATTAGATCCAGTCATTAAAGTGGACAAGAACATGTTGTTATTTATGCTTAGGTGTGAAACAGTGAACCAGAGTGTTTTGAGCAAAACAGTGAACCAGAGTGTTTGGAGCAAAACAGTGAACCAGAGTGTTTGGAAAATGGAGGAAACAGAAACTAGCCAAATTTGATTCTTTGCTTTAAATCCACATCTTGAAATTTATTTGCTTTCTCATGTACACCACCCCAGGCATTTTATTCTTCGTATTAATAATATTAGCACCAAAGTTTGTTAATTACTATCAATTCTGCAAATCATAGATCAAGTTATATCTTCTACGTAGCATGTAATGCAAAATCAGTCTCAAAGTCAATTGAATCGGGCCTCTTCCGGTGCTTAGCGAATCAACCTCCAAGTATATGTCCATCCCCACTGCCATCATATCACCATCCATGAGACTGCAAACGAGGAGTTTGGAGTGTTACATGACAGCAACATATTGCAATCAATCATTTGGATATAATCATGTCAAAAGAACACTACCTATAATATCAACGAAAAAATAGCAGGAGAAATGAATATGCATACTTTGCAAACCAGTTAAAGAATACCAAAGAATCCTATGCATTGCATACCATAAAATGTACACAGAAACATATCTATTCAAGTGCTTGGCCAAGACAGCGCCACCAAGCAAAGGTGGGGTATATCCAGGATACTTCAACAAAAGCACAAATAATATGCCTACCAATTACTCAAATTATGGATGTGTGTTCTTTATGTTTTATAAATCAAGCCATCGATGCTTACAGTGCATATATTATATTTGTGGATAACACATCAAATTAATGTGATACTGAGGGTGGAACAAATTACAATAACCATTTATTGATCAACACATTTAAGAGATTGGAATGATGTAATTAGAAGTAAGAGCAAGCAAAAGAGATTAAAGGAGCATTGATCGAAACTGAAACCATTGTAAAAGATGATTTAGTAAGTGTTTAAGGTAAACGAAATAAGGAAATAATAGGAAGCTTTACCTGCTGAATAACATTACTGAATAAATTCTTCCTAAGCCGAGTAACCACCCATTCACTTGCTGATCAAAACAACCAAGACGGAAGTGTTGTGGCTGCAGAACTTCAATAAACAACAACAAATAAGAATGTTTGTGATGACATCCAATGATATTATCGATATCTGTTATGCATTGGCTTAGACTTCGAACCATATGGTTTCTAATGACTAGTTAGTTCATCAAAGAACTAGTAAAATTCAAAATTTAAAGATGAGAGTTTCTAGTTTAGTAACTATGCTTACCCAGTAACGACAATCAAAGCAATTGTAAGAATGGTGTTCTTGATGGCATCCATTAAAAAAAAAACTGAAGCCTGCATCACCACCTAAAACTACTTTATACTACTTCAAAATGGTTGAAACATCATTCCTCTAACATATACAATTTACTGCCCATATGCTTATAACAAAGAAATCCAATGGTTATATACAAAATGTTGAATAAGGTCCAGCAACTAAATTACTCTTTACCTGACCACAAAACGATGCCATATCAATTGATCGCTCCTCCAGATAATGTATATACTCCAATAAACCACTCAAAAGTTCGACCAACTTCCTCATCGGTCCAAAGCCATGATTTGGCAAAAGAGTGGAATCTTCCGCAATTCCGTCATCCAGCTCGATCTAATTCATCATCGGTCCAAAGCCATGATTTGGCAAAAAAAGTGGAATCTTCCGCAATTCCGCCATAGATTTGGCAAAAAAAGTCCTCAATTTGACGCAATTCCGTCATCAATCCTTATTTCCAGTCTGTTCAATTTTTTTTTATCTATTTGAGAAAAAAACTTTCAAAAGTGCCACCATGAACCACCACAGCACTAATATTGATTCTGACCACCTGATTCTTCTGATTCGATGATTCAATGTGATATCATGATTCCGGCGGGTCATCAATTGTAAGTACCGTGTAATTTTCACAAAATTATGGATAAATCTAAGAAACGATTAGGTGTTAATAGTTTTGGCACAAGAAGTCGTGAATTGCTCGAGAACATGGACGTATTTACATTCGCTAAAAAAAAGCAACCAGATAGGCTTCAGGTGGTCAGATTGATACCGACGAAAGAAGGGTGTTTTGGGAAAAAAATATTATGTTTTGTCTTTAATGTCTTATGTAAATATATTTGTCCTTAATGACTGTTGAAATTATAATAGTGTCCTTACGGGCGTTTCTCCCTAATTGCCAAAGAAAATAGTTTGTTTGTCCGGTTGGCCCCTTTCCCTTTTTTATAACATAAAAAAAATATATAAATTCATTTGAATTTTTGTTTTAAATATCAATAAAATATTTATTATGTTTTTTTCTCTCACCCTCATTTATTAAATATTCATATATTAGTCTCTCTTTCTATTATTACATTAATACTTATTTAGTCGAAAGTTATTTAAGACTTTTTAATTAAAATTAATGAAATAAGCTAATTTAACAAAACTTTATTAATCGATCTAAAAGTATAAATTGATTTATATTTTGGGACGGATATTACTTTTGATTGAAGCTAAACTGATTTGTTTTTAAACACCTTTTCCATTGATATTGAACCAAAATCTCTTGGTTTTGGAGTCTCAACAATTAACCATTGATGATGTAAGCTTCATTGGCATTGTTGTGTCTACTTATTTTTAGATTTTTGTGTCATTTGTTTCCACCTCTTTGTTGGAATTAGAGTTTTTGGCTAAATTTGAGCGTTGGAACAAGTGGCAAACAATCCATTTCAGGCTCGATTTTGAATGACATGCGAAATGAATTTTCGCGAGCTAAAAACACTTTTAGAAACTACTAAGATAGTAGTTGATGTTAGACTTTTGAATAACTCGATTCCGATATCAGGTGAATAAGAAATTAATGTCTAAAGGCTGAGTGATTTATGTGAGTGTTGTAAAGGAAATGCGTTCCATTTGTCTCACATATGTAATAAGACTCAAGTGAAATCCCTACTTAAGAAGTAGTGTGGCACTTAGAGGCTAGCCCTAAAGGGCAAAAGAATTTTGTAGTGGAGGGAGGATGTAAATGCTTGTTGGTTGAGAACCACACGCAGCGCGCGCTTGATCTGCTCGGTTCGTCTCGGGCTTGTGGCTTGGGCTTGGCCTGGTGTTAATATTTTCGGGCCATCCCAACAGTTAATATTCTGAATCAAAGCAATTGCATCTGGGGAATAAGTTCGAGCAAATTTGAACCTTTGCATTAGTTAGAATTACGACGAGTTGTAACGAATTATGTTCTTGATGATGCATAAATCATCACGGTTGTTTTAATGGTGGATATCTGGCTTATTTTGGGGGGTGATCGTGTGTACTAGCCGGAGATGTGCGGCGGCAATGGGAGGATGGATAGGGAGGCATTGTTTTTTCAGAACTTTGGCATGTTCTTAGATTAGAATGTATATCTGATTTAGGTTACACAAGACTTCCTTTTATAGGAAGAGTAAACTTAAGAGCTAAGTAAGAGACTGGCGGTGTGAAGCAGCTTAGTCACTAATTATACTTAATAGCTAAGTAAACATTAAGTATCTAATCTGCAAGTGGATATAATATCTGGGCGGCGATCCTTTGGTGTCGCAAGGGCCGCCAGCACTGTTTGTCTTGCCTTTGCTCTCTGTTTCCTCTCAAATCTTGTGCGGCCCTTTGAGGCCTTTTACCCAAGGTCGCGGACCGGCCCCCTAGCTCTGGTGACGCTTTAGGCTAGGTCGATCTCAGCGACCTTGACTTGGTATCATATGGCGTCGCCGATGATGTACTCGCGGACCTTCCTCGGCGATGGGGGGTCAGAGGCTATTTCCGGGACTAAATGGTGGTGATATTATTTGTATCATCAATGGCCCCTTACTCCATGTCTTGGTCATTTTTAAATGAAAATGTCGGCGTGGAGTAGAAACTTGATGACGATCAAAATATACCCGTAAAAGTCATCAACATTATCCTTAAATCGAGCCTAATAATATATATTTTATATTAAATCATATGGATATATTTATTATTTAATGTATTGTGATTTATAAAATATAATTTGGTATTTATCCATTTTATTATTTAAATATGATTTATTTGGGATAATTATTTATTTTGTAGATTGAGATAATTTTGGAGGATAATTATTAATGGAAGAATTAAACTACAAGATAAATCCAAGCAAATATGGATGCATTGAAGATAAAGATCGGATAAGCGGGAAAGAGGAGTAAGGCAAGACAAAAGCCGGCAAGCCAATCCAATGAAGATTGGCGCGACATATGGAGGCCGCATGCAAAGCGGGCGCATTTTGTGACCTTATCCTAAGATTAGCAGGGAATTATCTAATGTGTTTTCAAACTCCTTTTGAATTTAGGAAAACTATTTGATTGGTTTAGGTTTATCCTATGTAAATTTCTCCCTATACATTTACATACACACGCCACACACAAACACATCACAATACACACAATTCATAATAAAATCTTGATTTTACTTGGAAGCGATTTTACAAGTTCTTCAATTATGTAAGTTCTTGTATTTATTTTCTCTTAGTTTCTTTTAATTAATTTTTCCCCAATTATTAGTTATCGTTTGAGATTGTTATTTCTTAGTTAAATGATGTAGATCTAGGATTACGACGTGAGGCGGTGGGGATTCCTAAATCTATAAGGATCCGCATGCCCACGTCTACGTTTGTGATCTATGTATGATTTTATTTCGATTAATAATCATGTTTCTAGTGAGTATATATAGTTACTTTATGAGCTTCTATTTTATCCGATAAGTATGAAAGCGCCAAGATTTAGTTTTTAGCCGAGTCGATCTAGCCCACGTCTTTATGGTGTGATTGTCCAATTAAATTTCTTGTCTTAGTAGGTATGGCTACGACTCGTTGCTCGTCTGTTTTAATTAAAGCGTGTAGTGAGGAAATACCAATATGGTGCTCGTGGAGTCGGCTCATGAATTGATTTTTCAGGAATTTCAATGAGATCTGGATACATGTTGTATTAGGGAATTCTGCGCTTTGATTATCGTAAATCATAGATTAACATGATACAAAAAAGTTAGTGTTAATGGGGCGGAGGCGTCGATAGCTTAGGAAATGCCTTTGAACAAAGGAATGTTGCCTAGGTGAGGAATACGGTTAATATCGGCATCCCTAGTTTTGTTAGCGTGCGAGTCATATGAGATGGAGGCCGAAAAAGCGAAGTCACGTGATGTAGCATAGTGATCTGGATGGCCTACCCGGAGCTAGATCTAGTTTAGGGGATGACTCCCGTAGCCAATATAAAAGAGATACAAATCGGATTGATAGTTAGTGAGTCTAGTTTACTATATATACTCTCTGGATCCAAACGATAATGTAATGATTGGGGAGATTAATTATGTTGTATTTGAGTTGTGTCGAGTCGTGTCAATTTATCCTTTCCGTTCTTTGTTGGTCATAGACCGTTTTATGTGTTTGACATGATTAATTAATTATTTATAGAATGACCCATAATTTGGTTCCTGTGGGATCGACGCTTGATTATTATAGGTTATCTACGATGGACTGCAGTCCTCTTGCTAGTATTGGTTTTGGTGGTCAAGTATTTTAATTTCACTTGATCTACGTCATCAAGTTTTTGGCGCCGTTGCCGGGGAGCCAACGGTCAATTATATAAATAATTATTATTCATGTCGTATTTTATGTTTTTGAATTTGTTTTTAGAGTCCATCTGGCTAGCTGTACCCAAAAAAAAAGAGTAAATTGGCGGGAAAATTGTTCAAAATTTTTGTCTTTTTTTAATAACTTGTATGTGTCGTAGAATTCCCGTGCAAAATTTGATTTTACAAAAAAAAATTAAAAATAAAATTTAGAAAAAAAAGAGGGAGTAAAATTGGCGGGAAAATTCTGCAAGAGTCGTTTTTTTTCCTTTCTGGGTCGTTTTTGTGTTTGTTATCCCCCGTTTGTAGTCATAGGTCTAGCGGCAGCATGGATAATCATGCTGACCGTTAGGATACTAACATTTGTATATTCTTTTCCACAGCAAGCCAGGTAAATTAGTTATTCCACTGACTATCGTTCTAGAAAAAATGTCGACCAACCCGGTTTTACTGCGACAGGAATGATGAAGTCAAAGTCACACGTAAAACCACGCCCGATGCAATTTGGATAGACGAGCGTTAATAGAAGAACGAAAAAAAGAGACAAGAAGAGGAAGGAAAGGCAAAGAAATTCGATCTTTTTGAAGGTATACATGCTAGCATTCCGATTGTTATTTCCGATTCCGATTCTAGCTCAAGTTCGGAGTCTGATTCCGACTACCTACCATCCTTTCCCTCACCTTTTGAATACCCGAGCTCTGATTCCGACCCTGAGTCCGAGTTCAACAATAAACCCATAGTGCCCCTGTAATCCTAAGGCGGAGGACTTACGAGGATCGAGCGATCTACTTCCAAAATTAGGAGATCCTGGAGCTTTTATCGTTGACGTAGTCTTAGATGGGAAGAGAGCTGGCTTAGCATTAATTGATTCCGGGTCGAGTCTCAATATAGTTCCACATAGTGTTTGCAAGAGGATTGGAGTCTACACGGTAATGAACAACACGATGGACATTCGCTTTGGTTATGGTCTTCGTACCGTGCGTACTGGAGCCTTAAACTTCATGACTATAGGAATTGGAAGGCTTCTCTTTTTGGTTGACATAGTCGTGATGGATATGGAGGAGGATCTCAACTGCCCACTAATACTGGGCCGATCATTTATGGCGACCTCGAAGGCAAAAGTAGACATGGAGAAATTTGAGCTCACATTGTTCGATGCCAAGGGCTCAGAAGTTCATACCATTCTTAGACCCCGATTCCTGCTTCCGTCGAGTATTTCAGTTGTAACGGTTCATGGTGCGGGAGAGACTTCTCTAATTCTTAGCCAAGAAGATACGGACATGGTTGACGCTGCCCCAAATGGCGAATCAGAATTCCTGTCTATCTTACAAAGGGATAAGGACGCTCAATCCCAGCGCATAGAACCGGCGGACACCTCAATGCTTTTAGCAGACGAGGCAGAAGCCGTGTTTGGACTCGCTGAGGATCGGGAAAGCTTACAGTTAAAAGATAGACGGAGAGGGGTGAAAAAGCGAACTCGTAGAGTTCGATCAAGAAGATCGCTAGTTTTGGAAGCAGAAGCTGAGGTTGGAGCCTGTTTAGATAGTAAAGATGACTGCATTTTCTTAGGATTTGCACCCAAAGGAAAAGCACGGATCCTCAAAGACGGAAGGCAAATCTCAGTAAAGGCCGACCGGGTGAAGATTTGGAAGGCTAAGGACAATAATTCAGAGGAATAATGATATTTGGAAAGTCGAGCTGAAGACTATAAATTCAGAACTACTTCTATCTCTTAGGTATTTGTAGTATTTTTTTGGATTTTTAGGTTTTTCTTTTCTTTTAGTCCAATAAAAGTAGCGTTAAAACAGTTGAGGTTTTTCTTTTTTATTTTTGCCGTGTTCCGATGACCATGAGGTTAAGGATGTGCAAAAGTTTTTTTTTACTCGACTGGTTATAACGTGGAGTGAGGTTTCATAGGCATGTCCTGCATCGAGTCTATCATTTGTTTTCCAAATCGCAAAAGTTGTACTGAGAACCGAGTTGGGATTAATTCTATTGTTTCGAAAATGATTATTCTTTTTATGAGCTGACGCTGTAACAAATTTCGAGCTGTGTTGAGGACTTATTTTGCAGCGATGGAACTTCGTGTGCGATCTCCGGTTTGCTTATATTTCTCGCCGTGCTTGGACTACTCCGATATTCTGCTTCTTACTCGAGAACCGTTTCCAGAGCTAAGTCTTTTTCTTAAATTCTCATTTTTTTTTGTCATTGGGGACAATGACATATTTAAGTGGGGGGTAGGAGACTTAGCTATGATAAACTACAACTAAAAATTAAAAAGAAACGGTATAATAGAAATTTTTTTGAATAAATAAAAAATTGAATAAATGCCATATTATTTAGCTCGTACCCTTAGAATTGTGAGTTCCTAGCTAAGAATTGATAGGAAAGGAACCAAGTGCATGACTACTCGATCATTTTATACTTATGTGAATGCAAATTTAATGATATTCATGCCGTTTGTTGCAAGTAGTTATTTATTATTCGATTACTCAATCTTTGAATCGAGTTTTACCGCGCAAATAGTAATAACTAAAGAAATTATGTGTACATTGCATAGATGATTGGTTATGTGGACTTAGTGTCTATATTTATCGATTGATGTATTCTATCTTCTAGCCATTTAAAGCGGAGTAATAAGCTTGAGATTTATACGTGTTTTAACAAAATGTTGAACAACTTTGGGCTTGTAGTAACATTACCAAAGTAGCCTCGCGCTTGTGGTAATATTCATGCTATTGACCAATCCGTGAAAGGGGATTCTTGCAATGCATAATTTACTTTTAAAGCAAGTTTCTTTCTTGAGATGTGTTAATGCTTGAAAATATGAAAATGAAAAAAATTCTACTTTTAAGAGGCTTCGAGTATATTTTATCGGTCTCCAAGTCCAAAAACCTCTTAGATAACGCTCTTGCTTATTGAACCATGTCTTTACCCATGCGAGGCTTAAGAAGTGGGAATGCAAATGTTGGTAGGTTGAGATTGCGAAGTTAGCACAAACTCTAATCTTGCCACGAATATATAAAACTGAATGCATATGCACACCACACTTCGGTTCATAGAGAGTAGTGGATAATTGATACCTTATGAGCATGACTGGTATGATTTGACTCGAGTTTCTTGCGTAAGTATGATTTGACCATGGAAAATGTTTTCGTGGGGAATGACTTATGGATGCTTTGTTCGGGACGATCAAAGTCTAAGTGGGGGTAGTTGATGATGGTCAAAATATACCCGTAAAAGACATCAACATTATCCTTAAATCGAGCCTAATAATATATATTTTATATTAAATCATATGGATATATTTATTATTTAATGTATTGTGATTTATAAAATATAATTTGGTATTTATCCATTTTTATTATTTAAATATGATTTATTTAGGGATAATTATTTATTTAAGTAGATTGAGATAATTTTGGAGGATAATTATTAATGGAAGAATTAAACTACAAGATAAATCCAAGCAAATACGGATGCATTGAAGATAAAGATTGAATAAGCACGGAAAAGTGGAGTAAGACAAGACAAAAGCCGGCAAGCCAATCCAATGAAGATTGGCGCCGACATATGGAGGCAGCATGCAAGGGGCGCATTTTGTGACATTATCCTAAGATTAGCAGGGAATTATCCTAATGTGTTTTCAAACTCCTTTTGAATTTAGGAAAACTATTTCAGATTGGTTTAGGTTTATCCTATGTAAATTTCTCCCCTATATATTTACATACAAACGCCACACACAAACACATCACAATACACACAATTCATAATAAAATCTTCAGTTTTACGTGGAGCAGTTTTTTACAAGTTCTTCAATTATGTAAGTTCTTGTATTTATTTTCTCTTAGTTTTTTTTAATTATTTTTTCCCCAATTATTAGTTATCGTTTGAGATTGTTATTTCTTAGTTAAATGATGTAGATCTAGGATTACGGCGTGAGGCGGTGGGGATTCCTAAATATAAGGATCCGCGTGCCCGGCGTCTACGTTTTGTGATCTATGTATGATTTTATATCGATTAATAATCGTGTTTCTAGTGAGTATATATAGTTACTTTATGAGCTTCTATTTTATCCGAAAAGTATAGAGAAATGCTAAGATTTAGTTTTTCGCCGAGTCGATCTAATACGTCTTTTTATGGTGTGATTGTCCAATTAAATTTCTTGTCTTAGTAGGTATGGCTACGGCTCGTTGCTCGTCTGTTTTAATTAAAACGTGTAGTGAGGAAATACCAATATGGTGCTCCTAGGTCGGCTCATGAATTGATCTTTTGGGACTTTCAGCGAGATCTAGATCTGTGCTATATTAGGGAATTGCGCTTTGATTATCGTCGTCATCGTAGATTAACATGATACCTAAAAGTTAGTGTTAATGGGGCGGAGATCGATCGCTTGGGAAATGCGCTGAACAAAGGAATGTTGCCTAGGTGAGGAATACGGTTAATATCGGCATTCCTAGTTTTGTAAGCGTGCGAGTCATATGAGATGGAGGCCGAAAAAGCGAAGTCACGTGATGTAGCATAGTGATCTGGATGGCCTACCCGGAGCTAGATCTAGTTTAGAGGATGACTCCCATAGCCAATATAAAAGAGATACGAATCGGATTGATAGTTAGTGAGTCTAGTTTACTATATATAGTCTCTGGATCCAAACGATAATATAATTATTGGGGAGATTAATTATGTTGTATTTGAGTTGTGTCGAGTCGTGTCAATTTATCCTTTCTGTTCTTTGTTGGTCATAGACCGTTTTATGTGTTTGACATGATTAATTAATTATTTATAGAATGAACCATAATTTGGTTCCCTGTGGGATCGACCTTGATTCGCTATAGCTATACTACGATGGACCTAGTCCTCTTGCTAGTATTGGTTTTGGTGGTCAAGTATTTTAATTTCACTTGATCTACGTCATCAGAGCTCAGGGACAATATGTTTGCGACCTCGTCGTCTGATGCGACTTGTTCACTAAGGACCATGCTTTTAAAGCAAGCGGCCTTCGAAGCAACTCCAGGCCTGTATTTGCGACCTTGTCGTTTGATGCGACTTGTTCGCTAAGGACCGTGCTTTCAAAGCAAGCGGCCTTCGAAGCAACTCTGGGCCTGTATTTGCGACCTTGTCGTCTGATCCGACTTGTTAGCTAAGGACCGTGCTTTCAAAGCAAGCGGACTTCGAAGCAACTCTGGGCCTGTATTTGCGAACTTGTCGTCTATGAGGCTATCTGCTCGTCAAGGGATTATTGGGGCAGTTCAGTAGTCAGATCGTGGCTGACGTTGGCTCCCTCGATAACCACAATTACGTGGGCATTAACCAACTCCCATAATGATGGCAGTTTTTGAATTTTGGAATTCAAATCGACCGCGCAATCCTCAACCGTTGGATGTATCAACTGCCAGCCACACGATCGAAATTCCGTTGCCTATATAAGACTGGCTCCCCTCACACCTTCTCACTTTTTACTTCCTTATTTTCCTCCTACCTTTTCCTCTAGTTTTCTCTCCCCCTTCTGAGATTTGGCTAAGGTTTTCCAGCAAAGGTTTGTAGAATATTGAGTGGTGGTTGAAGCGAACTCGAGGTTTCCGGCAAGAGTTTGAAGGTTCCGGTGTGTTTTAGCGGCTGCTTATTTCACTTTCCTCCTAGAAACAAGTAAATTCCTCCCCCCTTGTCCCTTTTTCCTTGTTCTTCTTTCTGAATTTTGAGCTTTTTATGGAATTTGATCCACTGTTTGGCAATGTGTTTATATGTAAGATGTTTTTCAAGGAAAAATTTAAGGTTTTTGTTGTTCTTATTGTGGGGGTGGTTTTTCTGGAAAAATGGGAGAGGGGGAGGTTGGCGATTTAGCCAAGAAACCCCTATTGTTTGCTTTTCGAATTTGTATTTCCCTTTCTGGCAACTTGCTTTCCATTTCTCCTGTTGCCAAAGATCACTTCTGGCGCTATTTTGATGTGGTTAAGTTTGCAAGGGAGAGGGGTTTAAATGAGAGCAAGGTTGAGGGTGATGGCTCTCTGTTACGGGTGCGGCTCTCTGGGTGGGCCAATTTTGTCTTGCCACCCTCGATTTCCAATGGTGAGGGAGTTTTACTCCATTTTATCTGAAGTTGCCTCCGAAGGGGTAGTTAGCTGTGTTACTCTTCGCGGTGTTGCGGTCACCTTTACGCCAGAAGCTATCAATGGTGCCCTCGGTATACCTGCTATCAATCCTTCATCCCACTATGAGGTTGCTTGGAATCTTGGCGGTGAGTCAAGTAAACAAGCTCGCTTACGCCAAGCCATGCGTGAGCTTTTCCCAGATTCCGAACGGCCTCGTGCACTGGGACCTCCATCCGACTTATCTCGCAGCAACCGTGAGTGGAAAAGGTTTATTAACTCACGTGCCCTTCCGACCATGGATCCCGAGGCTGTTAATGAGGCTGAGGCTCTTCTTTTGCATGCTATTCGTGACCCCCAGGTTGACATTGATTGGGGGATCTTGATTCATCGCGAGGCAGTTGACTTTGCAGTTTCAATGGATCGAGATCGTCGTATCCCATTTGCTTCGTTGATAGCTAGGTTATGTAGTTTAGCTAGGGTGCCGAGGCACTCATCGGATAGTGGAGGGTTACTTTGATTATAACGAAGGCCTTTGCATGTAGTTTTTTTTTTTTTTGGCGGCCCCCATTCTTTTTGGTTAAATCGAAGGACGTTGTAGGCCGCAGGTTTGCTAGAGATGATTGTATTCCCTTTCTTGAATGTAGGTGTTCCTTTATTTTGATTTCATTCTCCGCATGATCTGCTAATATGTAGTAGATGTATATTTTACATATAATATTTTTTCAAATTGTCCGCGTGCCAAGGCCGGTTGTACTCGCGACCTTGGTTATCACTTAGCACATACGTCCCCCTCTTGACTACTTGAGCGATCCTCACTGGGCCCTCCCAGGTTTCCGATAGTTTCCCCTTTTTGGCCTCGTGGCCAGTGGCTTGTCTCTTCCGCAAAACATAATCTCTGATGGTGAAGTGATGACCGTGAATGTGTTTGTCGTGGTAACGTTTGGCAGCCTGTTTGCAATTGAGCAAACGGCCATATGCTTCGATCCGTCGCCCCTCTGCAAAATCGAGGTCGAGATCTCTAGTGAGCGAGTTGTCGGTGTCACTGAAATGGGCGACCCTTAAACTCGGTAGGGCCATCTCTACCGGGGCCATAGCCTCTGATCCGTAGGTCAAAGCAAAAGGAGTTTCCCCTGTAGTTGTTTTTCACGACGTTCTGAGTCCCATAAGGCCGAGGGGAGGTGGTCTGGCCATTTACCCGCCTTTTCGCCCAAACTCTTTTTCAACACGCATACTACTTGTTTGTTTGCGTTCTCAGCCTGACCGTTTCCTTGCGGATAGCATACTGACGATTTCCAATGCTTGACGTTATTCTCTCCGCAGAATGTGTGTCGAACTCTTCTCGGAATTGAGGTCCGTGATGCGATACTATTACTGCAGGAGCGCCGAATCTAGTCCATACTTGATCGAGTAAAAAATAGATTATATCTCCGGTGTTGATTTTTACCAAGGCTTTGGCCTCGATCCATTTGGTGAAATAGTCGACGGCGACCACCACGTACTCGCATCCGGAGCGGCCCTTTTCCAATGGTCCAATAAGGTCGATGGCCCACATGTCGAAAGGCCATGCGGCGACGACGATGCTTTGCTCGACCGAAGGCAGCCTAGGAATATCCGTGAATTTTTGACACACGTCGCATGCCCTAGCGTGTGCCTTGGCGTCCTCTGTGAGTTTCGGCCAGTAATATCCGTCCAATAAGACCTTCTGAGCAAGGGTGCGGCTAGCTGGATGGCCGCCGCATATCCCCTTGTGCAGCTCTATGAGGATTCCATCGACTTCTTCAGGTCGTAAGCACCTTAGTAAAGGCATGGAGAACGATCGTCGGTATAAAACGTCGCTTAAGACAGTGTATCTGGCGGCTCTTCTGATTAGGGCTTTAGCTTCCTTAAGATTATTTGGGAGCTTCCCGGAGTCGATGTAGGCCCTCATGAAATCAATCCAACAAGGGTCGATGGGTCGTAACTCCATTATGTCGACCCTGTTGATAGCGGGCACTGACAGATATTCCACCATAATTGAGGGGTTGCTTATTTCGTCCTCGCTAGTTAGTTTGGACAAGTAATCTGCTCTGTGATTGTCCTCTCGCGGGATGTTGATAAATTTGCAGTATTTGAAGATGCTCTCGAGTTTTCTAACGAGGTTAATATACTTTTGTAAGATTTTGCAATGAATGCCGAGCGACCGGTCAACGATTGACCACCAAGCGTGAGTCGTAGAAAACTTGCACATTTTAGACTTTCATGGCCTGGCGAGCTCAAGTCTGCGATGACCGCCTCGTATATTCTGCTTGTTTGTTCGATCGGTGAAGTTAAATCTTAGAGCCATCTCAATTTCTTCCGAGGTTCCGGGCTCTGGCAAGATGATCCCATGACCGCAACCTTTAAGGTTTGCGGCGCCATCGACATAGAGTGCCAGCGGTGACTTGGCGGCGAGGCTCGTCGGCTGCGCGGTACTTTTATCGAGGGCTATGCTTGGCGTCGGTGCATTCTGGATATCTTCGTTGAAGCTCGTTACTGCGATAAAATTGGGCAATGCCTGAGCTTTGATAGCTTTTCGAGGTTCATAGCGGATGTCGAATTCGGTGAGCTTGATTGCCCAACGCAACAAACGACCTGACAAGTCTGGCTTGTGGAGAACCTGCCGTAGCGGCCCGTCTGACAGTACTATAATTGAATACGATGAGAATTAAGCCCTTAATTTTCGGGCAGCTATAACAACGCAGTAGGCCTTGAGTTCTTTGAAAGCCTGCGAACATTCCTCTGTCCATGAAAAGGTTTTATTTCTTTTCAGGATTTTGAAAAAGGGTAGACTCTTCTCTGCAGATTTTGAAATAAACCTTCCCAGGGCTATCACTCTTCCATTCAACCTCTGTACCTCTTTAATGTTAGTCGGCTCGCTCATGTTCGTCAGCGCCTCGATTTTCTCTAGATTTGCCTCGATCCCCCTTTGACTTACCATGAAGCCCAAAAATTTCCCTGCCTGTACCCCAAACGTGCATTTCACGGGGTTTAACTTCATCGAGTGACTCTTTATATTTGCAAAGGTTTCACGAAGGTCCACCAGGTGATCCTGGCGACTTGATTTCATGACCATATCATCAATGTAAGCCTCCATGTTCTTGCCTATTTGCGTGCCAGAAACTTTGTTCACCATCCTTTGATATGTTGAACCTGCGTTCTTTAGACCAAACGGCATCATCTCGTAATAATATAGTCCGCGGTGCCCCGAAGGCCGTTAGCTCTTTGTCCTCGTCTGCCTTCTTAACTTGGTGATAGCCCGAATAAGCGTCTAGAAAACTTAGCGTTTCAAAACCTGCGATTCCATCGACCATTTTGTTAATTCGGGGCAGCGCGTAAGGATCTTTAGGGCAAGCTTTGTTTAGATCGGTGAAGTCGACGCACATCCGCCACTTGCCATTATGTTTTTTAACCATTACCACGTTTGCCAACCAGGTAGGATATTGAAGCTCCTTGATTATGCCCGCTGCTAAAAGCTTTCTGACCTCAATTTTTATTACGACTTCCTTTTCTGTAGAGAATTGGCGCGCTCTTTGTTGGATCGGCCGAAAGTTGGGATCGATACTCAGATAGTGCAAGGCGACCTCTGGCTCTACACCTCTCATATCGGTTACCTCTCAGGCGAAGGCGTCCGAGTTTTCTTTTAGAAGGTTGATCAGCCCTTCCCTGTCTCTCTCGGTTGTTTGCGACCCTATCTTAATTTTCTGATCAGGGCGTTTGTCGTTTATAATAACCTCGACCAGCTCGTCATCGGCCGTGAAGTCCGGGTCGTCCCGGATTTGTAATGTTTCAACCTCTACTGTTCCTTCCGGGACCTCTTTTACCGTGGCGATCTGATCTGCGGCCATATTGAAACCCTCTACTCTGGGTCGCTTGGAATCGACCCTACTCATGGTCATATATTCGAGGAAAAATCCTGGTCGACTGGTGGCGACCCCAATTTCATCCCCTATATGGAATTTGACCTATTGGTGAGGAACAGACGCCACCATTTGAAATTTTCTCATAGCTGGAATCCCCAAAATCATGTTATAGTATGATGGGAGATCGATAACTAAGAAAGTGACTACCTCAGTTCGACAGGGTTCGTAGTCGCCAAGAGTGATGTTGAGGTCGATGGTGCCATTGACCCGTACCGTATCATTGGTAAAGCCCTCGAGCACCCAAAGGTAAGGTTTTAACTTGGCTTCTCCGAATCCAATCTGTTTTAAACAGTCGAAATAGATGATGTCGCGCCCGGCCCCGGTGTCGACCATTACTCTGTTGACGCCGTGTTTGTCGTTTACCCTGACCTTCAGAATGAGGGGTATTTCCATAGGGCCATCGACTGTGGTCAGCTCACTTTTAGTAAACATGATTCCTTTCTCGTTTTCTCCCAACACTATCTACTTTTCAAAGCCGCGCGTATTGATTTGATGTATCTGGGATTTCAGTTGATTGTTGCTGGGAATATTCCCATGAATTACTTGAACCTCCTTCTGATAGACGCGAGGTTGGCGCCCCTGACTGGGACCGGTGTTCCCATCTCTTTTATACTTAGTCGCTGGTCCCTCGCGGATTAACCTCTCTATTTCCCGTCTCAATGTGAAGCATTCATCTGTGATATGACCATGATCCTTGTGATAGTCACAGTATTTTGACTTATCAAGGTATCCGAATTAGCCCTCGTGGGCCTGGGTTTATCGAAATGTTCGCGGATCTCGAACAATATCTGAGAAGCCTTTGTGTTGAGCGGGGTAAAATTATCCTCGCTGAATTTGTATGGTTTCTTTACCTCACGGTCATGGTTGGCATCTCAACCCTTTTCTTTCTTTCGATCATCGGTGCGATCCTCTTTCTGTGTAAGCTGATCTGTTTTAGACTTTGCTCCCCCAGAGGATGGGGCTTCGCTAACTCCCATCATTCTGGCCCTTTCCAGCATTTCCCTGAGTCCCGCTTTGGGAGGCCGCAGGTTAAACTCTGCCTTCATCGGACCTTTAGCGATCCCAGTGAGAAAACACGTTATGACTGCATCGTCTGGAATGTTTCTTGTCTGATCATATATTCTGATGAACCGCTCGTAATACTCTTTTCCGGACTCATGTCCTCCCATGCGAACCTCATATAGATCCTCAATGGTTTTCTTGGGTCTGCTCGCCGATTCAAATTCTTTGGCGAACTTTTCCGACAGATCCTCCCAACTTTCAACTGAGCCGCGGGGAAGCCCGCGTATCCAGGACGCATCCCTGTCCTGCATGCTACCGACTAAAGCGATGCACCAGGCGGACCTATTTTGAGTTGCTAGGGTGATGCGGCCCTGGAAGGCGGTGAGTCAGTCGTTCGGGCAAGAATTTCCATTGTAATAATTATAACTGGGGTAGCTAACCTTTTCTTTGCTGGTGGGTAATGTTTCAGTGATTCCTTTGGCTAGCACATCGATCCCTGAGATTGGGGTGATTCTCTCGATGGGCCTTGACTTCTTTAATTTTGCGAGCTCTTTTTTCATTATCTTCATCTGTTCTGCCAAGACAGGGTCGAACTTGGGTCGCGACAGGGCCTGCGTATCAGCGCGTTCCAGCCTGTGCTATGATTCCCCAAAGTCTTGCGATCCTTCTTGACGAGCTCTTTTTTCCCTTATAATCACCCGAGCGTCCTGTGCGTTTCTACCTTGTCGGATGGGTATCCTTCCTCCTAGAAGGCTGAGACGACTTGGGGCCGAGGCTTTGTCCTTCTCACCTAACCTTTTGAAAGCTGATCCTTTTTCGAGTGTCTTTTCTTTCCGATGATCGCGATCTGGGAGAGACGAGGTCTGCACAATTTCTTTCCTCAGCCCCTTCCGACCCGAGGAGTGTACACTTTCTTCTATCTCAATCTCGTGGATCTGGCTCTGGCGACCCTTATCTATGGCCGTGGGAGCGATTTCATTTCTGGGAGGATTTGGGGGTCGTATCGACATTGGGGCATGGCCCTTCGCCATCCTGGAATATACGAGTTAGTTAGATACATAGTTTCTGCATACCTCGTATATTCTCTCATTTTTGCGATCTCGGGATCCTCCTGAAACCCTGGACTTGTCTCGAGGGTCGACCTTTGGCTCTGTTGTGACCTCGCCCTCTCTTTGCGAGCCCCATCTAAAGCAGCGACGGCCTCCTTCGACTTAGCTTTTTGGTTTATGACATTCCGGGCGTCGCTAGGCGCTAGGGTTCCTCTTTGCGACCCTTCTCCCTCTGCGGGGAGATTGTCAAGTGTTTCTCTTATGCCCTCTCCACGAGCCTGATGCTGCATGCTCCCCTTTGCAGGGGTTTTGGGCATCAGCTGTCCTTTGCTTCCTGTCATTACTATGATGATTTGTACGTAATAACCCTGGAAAAGTGTCTCCTTTTTCGGCATAAACTTAGACGAGGGGACACAACCGGACGCTTCCAAATCGGCTGAAGAGAGATTCCTTCGAGTTGATGCGTGTTAGCAATTTTTAGATCACTTTTTTCTTTGGAACGAACGTGTGTTGTTCAGCGTGTCCCGGCAACGGAGCCAACTGATGATGCATAAATCATCACGGTTGGTTTAGTGATGGATATCTGGCTTATTTTGGGGGGTGATCATGTGTACTAGCCGAAGATGTGCGGCGGCAATGGGAGGAGGGATAGGGAGGCAGTGTTTTTTCAGAACTTTGGCCTGTTCTTTGATTAGAATGTATATCTGATTTAGGTTACACAAGACTTCCTTTTATAGGAAGAGTAAACTTAAGAGCTAAGTAAGAGACTGGCGGTGTGAAGCAGCTTAGTCACTAATTATGCTTAATAGCTAAGTAAACATTAAGTATATAATCTAAAAGTGGATATAATATCTGGGCGGCGATCCTTTGGGGTCGCAAGGGCCGCCAGCACTGTTTGTCTTGCCTTTGCTCCCTGTTTCCTCTCAAATCTTGTGCGGCCCTTTGAGGGCCTTTTACCCAAGGTCGCGGACCGGCCCCTAGCTCTGGTGACGCTCTAGGCTAGGTCGATCTCAGCGACCTTGACTTGGTATCATATGGTGTCGCCGATGATGTAGTCGCGGACTTTCCTCGGTGATGGGGGGGTCAGAGGCTATTTCCGGGACTAAATAGTGGCGATATTATTTGTATCATCAGTTCTGTACATGAACATAATCAACCACCTTTTCCAACAAAAATTCTGAAACATTCCAACTCTTCCATTTGAAAGGCTGTTTCTTCTGCCTATAAAAGGAAACAATTTGACAGAAAACACTTTGCACAATTTTCATTACATTTTCACAAGTCTGAGATACCGAGACTGAATCAGTTCGACCGCTTCACATTGAAGTGCCACAATCAGAACAAGGTAAAGACTGTTTTATCTTGTGAGAATTTTGTCATAACCTTGGGCATATGATCGGGGCAATAATGTCTTTAAGACAGCGTTCTACGCGCCTCAGTCTAATGAATAAGTTTTCGTTCAACTTTCATTTTCTGCATTCTTGGTTCCATGTGTGCAGTATATGTTTATATGAATATAAATGTTGCAGATTTAAGTTCTTCTTCAAGACTTTACGTTTTTCTAGTTGTACAATTACTTCATGTGAATTTGTCATAATTAGCAAAACAGTAAGCATACCAGTACTATATTTCCAACACTCTTAAGAACTACTCCATTCATCCCAAAATATAAGTCATTCTAGCATTTTTATTGTATCTCATAATATAAGTCATTCACAATACTAAAAGAGCATTTATTAACATTTTTCCATATCTTACTCCTAATTTAAAACCATCAAACCACTTTACAATTGTTGTATTCATAATAGTCTAAAGGTGTATTAAGCATTCTAGCTATATATTATTGATATTTAATTATTTTCTTAATCTGTGTAAAAACTTTAGGATGACTGATATTTTTGGACGGGAGTATTAACAATAAAGTGCCGGTCAGATTGTATTATGTTTGATATTAGTATTAAATAATGCCTTCTAGATAGTAGTTGTTTCGTAAGGCAAAAACATTTCATTAGTCTTCTACTCAAAGTCAATATTAACACAAATATATATTTTATTTTTTTTTGGCTTTTGACAAAATAATAGTTACGACATATTCAAAGTCTTAGAGTTTGAATACCGCGTTCTTTGCAAAACACTAGACCAACAAAGTTGAAATTTTACAACAAAATTTGGCCAAAATGCACTTATCAACAAAATAAATATTGCAACATTTCTGACTTAGTTCAGTTCAACTGTATCCCATGATACTATATATATTGGACTTCCAAACAAGTTTATTTACACTTCAACACAAACTATTTGGTGTTTGCAAGAAGCAAAATTATCATATAAAAAAAAAATCTTACATAGACCCTTTTGAGTAACAGAAAAAATGGTTGGAAAAGCGAACAACGGAGAACAACTATACAATAGAGCTGAAGAAATCAAGCAATTCGATGAAACGAAAGCCGGTGTAAAAGGCCTAGTTGATGCTGGGGTGACCAAACTCCCCAAATTCTTTGTTCATTCACCAGAGGCTTTTAGTATTGATACTAATGTTACAGAGCTTGATCTCCCAACAATAGATTTTACCGGGGCAGAACAGGACGGAGCCCGGAGGAAAGAAATCGTTGATCAGATACGAGAGGCATCAGAGACATGGGGGTTTTTCAGAATAGTGAATCATGGAATCCCTCTTGAAGTAATGGATGGTATGATTGAAGGAGTCAAAGGATTCCATGAGCAGCCATTGGAAGAAAAGAAAGAATTGTATTCTGGTGATGGTAGGAAAAGAGTGAGGTTTAGCAGCAACGGACCGCTTCGTGATCACGAAGCTGCGTGCTGGAAGGATTTGTTGACTTGCGTTTTTGTTGACGACACGCTTGATCCTGAACTTATTCCATCGGTTTGCAGGTTTTTTTCTCTCTACTTCTGATTACTTCTTCTTTGCACCCAAATTTCGGGTTTTATTTATTATTATTTGTTTTTCTTTAGCAAAACTATAAAATCCTGCATCATTAGTTAGTACTAACAAAAACCAAGAAGATGTTTGACTAGTTATTCATGGACAAATGAATTGGATTCCACAAAACAAAACTTTCCACAATAAAATATTGACTTTTGACTTTTGATAGTGTGTTTGGAAGATGCCCATATTTGTTGTCTCCTTTTCATAGAAAATAAAATTTCAAAAAAATTTGTAAGCCATCAATTCAATTTGATTAAAATATACCAACAAGCCAACAAACATGTTTATTGGTGCCTGAAAGAATCTGACTACGTACTAATATATATATATATATATATATATATATATATATATATATATATATATATATATATATATATATATATATATTTTGCAACACATCATCATATGTGTGTGTCTATATAGAGGAGAGATGGAGATGTTTACTTAATAAAACATGATTAGTTTGAAAACATATGATCCAACAATTTGGCATTGCAGGAAACAAGTACAAGAATATGTGAAACACATGATCCAACTTAGAGAGACGATGGCCGAGTTATTATCAGAAGCTCTAGGCCTGAAAAGCGATTACCTATCCAGTATTGAATGCATGAAAAGTGAAGCCCTTGCATGCCTCTACTACCCACACTGCCCGGAGCCAGAGCGTACCCTAGGGACCGCCAAACACTCCGACACAACATTTCTCACTTTGCTTTTACAAGATGCTATTGGAGGATTACAGATTCTGCATCAGAATCAGTGGCTTGACGTGCCTCCATGTCGTGGTGCCCTTATTGCCAACATTGGCGACCACTTGCAGGTCGGAAATCAAAATTAATTTCTACTTCTAGTTCTTTATTTTGGAATTACTAATTAATTATGATGATGGAATATACCATTTTAAACTTGGTAGAATACTATTATTAATATTATTGACTTTGAAAACGTTTTGATTGATTGGGTTATATTTTCCAGATTCTAAGCAATGACAAGTTTAAGAGCGTGGAACATAGGGTGTTGTCTCAAGAAAAAGGGCCACGAATCTCAATTGCATGTTTTTTCACCCCAAGTAGTGTTGCAACAGCGAAGCCATTTGGGCCCATAAAAGAGCTTCTATCCGATGAAAATCCAGCAATATACAGAGAATTTTTGGTCCTTGAGTATATCCAGTATTACAAGGATAAAGGGATGGATGGAACCTCCGCTCTTCCACATTACAAGATTCGTTGACCAATCCTCAAAATGAAGACTGCTAGTTGTTTGAAATTATGCCCTTCAATCAATATTTTGTTTTTAAAAATAATAAATATTAATTTAATGATTCATAGTATTATATGCTTATTGTAAGAACTAAACATATATCGTAAAGTATATGCAAGTTTGTTTGATGTGACAGCTATATTGAATATATAAGTGTTATATTCATGAGGATTATGATTATGAGAAATTTTTTTATTTCAAAATACAACTCATTGATAGAAAGGATCCAAGATTCCATGACTGTCTGATCTGCACCCCAAAACGACTTGAAAATACTTTCAAAATCATGATGTGCGTAAGTATGGAATGGTCAAAATATTATCACACACTAATTGGTATAAAAACAAAGAAACATTCACTCGCTATTAAGTGAAAGCCTTGATATCCTTGGCAAGATAGTCCACAACAAAATTTTCCATTCAAAAAACAAGATTTTAGGTGAGTAATTTTTCCACGTCTTAAACGTTGTGTAGATTCAAGTAGGCTTTTTGAATTTGAATTTGAATTTCTGTGTACACTCACCCCCGTTGAAAAACATGGAAGATCTTGACATCTACATCGCAATAAAGTGTTTAGTGATTGTAATACCCCAAAAATTCCTGTAAGAGTAAAAAAGTAAAGATGGATTTATTTAATGTATTTACATTTTAATTATTTGAGGGGAGTGAGATTTTAGAATTTCTCAGGCTAGTTGTCCTTGGGAAGACTTTTTATGTGAATGAACATAGGTGGTTAGATTAACTTCATAACAAATATATGTGGTGTCTAAAGCTGAAATGTTATGATCTTTAGTGAGGCACATTTTGCGTTGCAGCATGAGCAAGCCCACACGGATGAGTCCGTGCCGTATGAGGTACTGAAGGATATACGTCATGGTGCATACCATCACCATGAAAATTGTCCTTAGATCATGGTGTAACACGTTGATGAGAGTCAACTTTACTACGCTTCGGTGCGTGTTTTAACCCTCGTTTACGGCACTTTTGGCTCATTCCGGGTAGACCTTTTATAGGGCAAAGTCACTTGGAGCGTGCACTTCGAGGCAAATCATCACCTAAATGGTAAACCTAGTCATTTCTGAGTGTTTTTGGCCTATTTCGAGCCTATTTATCCTAAGTTATGCTCGGTATGTTGTGCTATGGAATTGCGGGAATAGGTGAATCGTAAACCCAGGAGTTAAGGCGCGAAGCTTATAAAGAGAAAACCGAGGCTCGAAATGAAAAAGTTGAAGAAAAAGTGAAGATTTGGAGGTGCGACAAAGCAATGTGTATGCATTCAAGGCAATACGTGCGCATTCATGATACATGATGTCTGATTTGAAGAATTGTAGCCAATGTGTGCGCGTGCATGTAATGCGTGACGCGCATCGATGGAACATGATGCTCGATCCGGGAAAAACGAGATAATGCATGCGCATTGTGAGTAATACGTCGCGCATTCCGAGCGGCAAGTTCGAGGATTGAAAGAGCCCGTTGGATGCACACGCGTTCGAGCAATGCATGCGCATTCATCACAAAGAAACCAAAGTCGTTCTCCAACCAAAGACAGGGGTAATGCGTGCGCATTCACTTTGGAATGTGCATGCATTGGGCCGTTTTCAAGTACATTTTTGGGTACGTATAAAGAGAAGTTTTGCACAGATTTTTACATATACTTCTCACACTACACTTTACCTAGACTTTCTTCCTCATACCCACTTTACTTCCCATAGGTCGAAATTCCCTCTTTTCACCGTAAGATTTACTTCTACATTAGATATTCCATAGAATTCGTTCAATCTAGCTCAAGTTTCTTCTTTACTCTTGGATATTGTCATTTTGGGTCTTTATCATCATCAATTGACATTGGGTGGTGTTGGAGCTTGATGTAATCCAGTTTTGCTACGATTTTGGTAATCAATCTTAGTTTCTATCTATTTATGGCTTTAATTTCATCTTTGATTGTTATTTCTTGTTTAATCATGAGTAGCTAAATATTTCATAGCTAAGTCATGTGAAGATTGAAGAAATCACCCCTTAATTGATGAAATTGTGAATGGGTATCGACAGATTCATGTCTTAAAACTTGTTCTTAATGCTTGAATTAGATTGATCACCTAGTTCATAAACTCACACCACTTTTATAAATGTATGTTGCGAAGGGGTATGGAAAAAGGGGTTTTAAGATCATTTCTTATAATCAACTGAGTTTTTTAGATTGATTAGGGAGTGAGGTTCATTTGGTTGTGAAACCGAGCAACTCTTGGGTGCTAATCTTGTTTCGGTTAGTTAAATCCTTATAGGCGGACTGTTGAACCGGGCAAAGGGTGTTTGATTGTTGCATGGCGTCTTACACTAGCTTAGGTGTTTGCACCCGTGAATGAGTCGATGTGATCATTAGATTGGTTGTTTGGTTAAACTCATTCCCGAGATAGTCGATTAGAGGGGTGAAAGTATTCAATTGGATTATGTCTTGGCTATGCTTCTCTCTTTTAAGTATCTTTCGTTTAATTGTCATAGTAGTATAATCGAAACACGAACAACCCTTGATTAACCTAAACTAAGTACGAAAACAACTTTGGTACTCGATTGATTCCTCGTGGGATACAACCTTGTTCACCTATATAGTGCTTCCGACCCGGTACTCTGCCGGTTAAGGTTGGTCGTTACTATTTTGTCATCACACGTTCTTATTTGGTTGAGGTTTTATTAGTTGGACTAGTTGAGGGGAGTGAGAAATTTCAACATTTGTTGTAGCATTGTAGTTCAATAATTGTTAAACATACTTGTTTGTGATACCAATTTTTGTACTCCTTACTGAGTACAATTGTACTTACCCTCACATGGTTCTTGTCTCCACCCCAAGAAGATTGGCAGGTAGATGATTTTGGCTACGATGATAGCTTTGATGGAGCTGGTGTGTGATCTCGGATTTATGATTGAAGACCGTTATCTCTATTTTATACACTTCTAATAAGTTGAGAACTATTACAAATGTTTGACGTTTGAGGGTCTAGACTATTCCGTTTGGTTAATTTCTTCCTTTTCATTTCATTTGGGATTTGTAATAGATGTAAACAACATGTATATTCAGTTGTTTGCGTATTGGTTTTCTTAGACGCGGAGTGAGACATTCGATCCTAGTGTTTGTCGTTTGGCATTCTTGAGTCGTTTCTTTTATTATTTCCACTTTTACTCTGATAACAAATGTCACAGAGGCGTACGTATATATTCTTTTTGTATTAAAAACATATATGCGTGTCGGCGTTCTTTCTAGATAAAGAGTCGGTGTCCAGGAATGGGGCATCACAGTTTGTATTAGAGAAAAATTCCTATATTAAGTCTAAGTTCATAAAATAAGATTGAAACAGTTACGATCCTTTAATAGCTTAGCTAATCATACCTTTTTTCAAATGGTTACAGGGCGTAAAAGAACTCGTGGTAATCCAGATGGTGTCGGTATTTCAGTGAACCACAAGGGAGTGTGGGAATTGCAGTGAGTGAGCTGAATCATGGGTTGGTTTAGGAAGAATAGTGACAATTGGAGATTCATACTAGCCATGAGCAGGTTGTGCAGATTTCTGAGACGGAGTCCTCAAAAGTTCAAACTTCTCATGTGGCGGTTCAATTATTATTGTTGACAGTCAAATTGGCATTGTTTTTCTACCTTTATCTCCCGAAGAATAAGCTTGATTAAAGTGAATTTGCCAGAGAATTATATGATTTGTAGGTCAATTGCATACGATCCAACAATTTCATCAATGCTCAAGCCTTTTCTCTATAAAACTCAATCTCACAAACTACTTATTATATCGTTCCCAAGTTATCCCTTTGATCAAAAGTATTGGTGTTCACCATCACATTACATCATCGATGAAACCTAAGGAAAATACAAAAAACACAGTTGAAAAAGAAATTGACAATCTAGATTTCCATGTTTGGAATGTCAATGATAGGCTACTAGTGCCCTAGTATTAAGCACTATGAAAAAAGTAATTGTGAGTATGATTTATCAGGAGAAGGCCACAGAATACCAGATCTGGATAGCTTTGGACGAGAAACTCCTACCAAATACAGTCAAGAAAGAAGGTAATCAGAAGAACTTAATAATGCGGTTTAAGAAATATAACAAATTCGTTGAAGAATACTTAAAAGAATTTATATCTATCTGTGATAACTTGGCTACTAGAAAGAATTTATATCTATAGAATATATAAGTGTTATATTCATGAGAATATTTTCTTTATTATTCAAAATAGAAGTCATTGAAAGAAAGGATCTGAGACTACATGACCGTCTGATCTGCACCCCAAAAAGACTTGAAAATGCTTCCAAAATCATGATGTGCGTAAGTATGGAATCGACAATTGATCCTCAACACACTAATTGGTATAAAGATAAAGAATCATTCACTCGTTAATAAGTCAAAGACTGACATCCTTAGCAAGATAATCCACAACAAAATTTTCCCCTCAAAAAACAAGATTTTAGGTGTGTAATTTTGTAACACCCCGAATTTCTAAAAGGGGTGATAACATAAAAGGGAATTTATGCATTTATTTATTTAATTATGTTAACCTAAAAGAAAATAATTAATAAGGATTTAATTGTTCCTAAAAAAAATAAGGATTTAATTATTAATGGAAAATATTCCCCTAATCTTCCCATAACATTTCACGGCAATTTTATGAGAAATAAAAGAAAATGGCGAGGCAAGAGCGAGGAGAAGAGGAAGAGAATCTTCAATCGCGTGACTAATCGGTTGCTCGATTGTGCAGCCATTGTAGACAAAGTTGATCAATGTGAGGAGAGGAACGTTTCTACACCAACAATTTTCCATTCCGTAAGTTTGCAATTTAGCCTAAATCTAGAATCTTAATCATTCTTGAGGAAAAATCTAAGTTTTAATAGAATAGAGAGTTGTATTAATCGTAGTATATGTTTTTCGATCGTAGGTTGATCGTAGAAGTTGTAAATCAAAGGATTCTCTTGGGTTTGCTTGTGGTTTTTGCTTTGGATTTGCTTTTCAATCGCTAAAAGGTTAGGGGTGTTCTTTAAATGGATAATTAGGTGTTATACCCTGAACTTCCGTTGTTTAAATGCGGGGTTGTGGTTGTAATAATGTTGGGGATTGTTGATTATGGATTTGCAGCAGAATCGCCTTAGAACAGGCTAAACCCGTGTATTTCCGTCGGTTTGGCGGGCTACAACCTAAGCAGGAAATAAACAGGATGAATCTGCTCTAATTGGTGGACGCCATTGATTGATTTTCGGGCACCAATAATGTTGGCGGACGCAGGTGAGCTTTGGCGGGTGCCAACAAGGGGCGATGAGTTAACAGGATGTTCGGAAAGTTTTGGCGGATGCCAACGGGGTTAGTGGTGCCAAATCAAGCGCATGTGACTCTGTTCACTCTTGGCGGACGCCAAGAGAGGTTTTAGCGGGCGCCAGTGGGAGGAAGAATGGTGTGTTAATTACGGGCAAGGTAGGCAGGCCAATGGATCCTTGGTGGGCATTGATGGGAGTCAACTTTACGTGACTCCGGTGCTTTGTTTCTCCCCGTTTACCACATTTTCAGCACATTTTGGGTGAATTAGACCGTTCTCGGGGTGTTATCGTGAGCTTATGGCACGGGGAGTGAATCCGTTGCTTTGATGGATTATTACCCCTTTTTAATTGATATTGACCCCATTCCCGAGCACTTTTACCCTCCGGAATTGTTTGTATGTTTTTGGTCGTTTATGATGATGTAGGGTATTAGTGTCTCGAAGACCCGAGAGGTGATGATTGGTGGCAAAAGGCATGATCGAGGCAAGAGGAAAGATAAAAAAGGAATAAAAGTGAAGTTTTGAGGCAACAAGGGTTCAAACGCACGTTTGGACCTCTCCAAACATGCGTTTCAAGACACAAAGTTGATACAGAGTTGAAGCCCTCCAAACGCGCGTTTGCAACTATCCCAAACGCACGTTTCAAATTCTCTAAACGCGCGTTTGCACATCCCAAACGTGCGTTTCAAGTACACCAAACGCTCGTTTGACCCACCTTAAACGTGCGTTCAAGATGAAGATAGTCAAGACCCTGCCCAGAATTGAAGCAAAACGCACGTTTGTACCAATCCAAACGTGCGTTTGAAGATTTCAAACGCCAGCCCAGCCCCCCAAACGTGCGTTTGGACCGATTTTCTGCAGATTTTTCCCCTACCTATAAATACCCCCCTTAGACTATTTCTTGAGAGATATCTAGTTTCTTAGCAAAACTCTACCCATTTCTTGCTCGATTTTTGTAATAGCTTAGAATACTTTCTCTTAGTGTAAATCAACTTTATCCTAGCTTAATCTTTCCATTTCTTAGCTTAGATTTCCATTCCAAAGACTAAGAGACCACCTTTTAATTACTTCTTTATTTTGTACTTTTGGATCTCAACTCAATTTCTACGCAAATTAATGGTATATTTCCTTCTTTCCTTTGTTATGGCTTTCATTTATTGTCTTGTGTATGTTTTGATTAGCATAATGAGTAGCTAAACACCAACATAGTCGAATCATGTGAAAATTAGTGAAATCACCCTTTGGGTGATGAAATTTGGAGTGGGTAGTGCTTTTTATTGTTTTATCTTGCATGTTTCACGTCTTAGAACTTGTTATAACAGATTTGGGCTAGATTGATCACCTAGGTCAAAATCACACACATCAACTTTGAGAGTTGTTCAGATAGAGAGATGTGGGAAAAGGGTTCTAGGATCACTTCTTAGAGTGAGGTTACTCGTTTTAACGTTTTAAGCGGCTCTAGTGCATAACATGTCTCGTGAGTGAATCTTACTTAGGGAAGGGTAATTAATTTGGCATAAGGTGTTAGGAGAGAGTTGTTCAGACCTTAGCACCGGGATTAGGAGTACGCACCCGTGAAATTGAATACAAGAGTTCGTTCGTTTAATGCACACATCCGGTTTTGTCAATCCTTGGGGTTGATAGTAGCTATTTTGATCATGCTACAACAAAAAAGACTTTTCGCGACGTGCAAAATGCCTATTGGCAGCGCACTTTGCATGCTGCAAAGTTCAAAGCCGCTAAAAGTTCAAGATTATCCGCAGCGTGCAGTTGTGTGCCGCTGAATCTATTATTGGCAGCTTACACTGTATGCCGCCAAGTCGATAATTATGTTAGATAAATATGTTAAAAGCGTCATACATAAGCACGCTACGAAATCGATTAGATGTCAATGGCAGCGTACATAAGCAATACTCACCAGTATAAAAACAAAACGATTTGCATAATTCAAAACCCTACACGCAAAATATTTTCAATAATACACGATTCAATACTAAATCAGGTAATTCAACCCACATTGAAGAAAGAACTAGGACAAAACAGTTTAACACAGCAATTTAACATCACCATAGCCTCTTTTTGGATGGACCTATTATCTCCTTATATGTAGTAATGTAGATATACTTGTACAAATATGTTCCAATCAGCTTAACTAATCCGGTGTCCCTTCTGCTTTTGCCTGTAAACTACGTTGAGAAGATCACAAATAAACGCAGGATGAAGTGTAGTTAAATGAACCCGCATGCGGTAAGCATCTGTACATTAAAAAACATAATCTTAATGCAATGATGAAGCAATAGTTCCCCACAATACAAAAGAAATTAAAAGTGGGTCATGAAAGAATTTTCAAAACAATCCTTGATTAACAGCTCTAACATATCCTCATGAGAAAATATTGGGTACTGTAACCTTGTACATGTATAAAAGATTATTAGGTTGTAAACAAAAAAAATTGACAAAAACGATCAACCTGTATAAAACACCCTTGATTGGAAAAAATGTAACATCCATATGAAAAAATAATGGCTATAGTTAAGATATCACTTTCTGTAGGTTCTCAATTTTATGTCATTCATTGTTTCAGAAAATATCTCTTAACTTCCTACAAGACACGCACATGGATGTACATAATTTTCGTTACTCCATACGCAAATGAAATAAAAGCCACAAGTATGGAAATTAAATTAAAAGCTATGGCCAACAACTCTCCAAGTTTCCAATAACACCAACATAATAAAGAGCAAACATTATATGAAAGGGAAAAAATTGAAATGTAATGCAAGTCCCAACATACAATTGATACAAATGCGTTCACAACTTAGCAATAGTCTTACCACTTCATAATGGACGGCAGCATCCTCAGAACGAAGCATCAAAATAAGAGTTGGTAGAGCATTGCATTCCACAATCTACATTTCAGAGGTTAATTTAATACAATCAAATACACGAGACAATGTAAGCAACTAGAATGGTGAATGCATTTATAATGAGTATAACATGATTCTTGTTCTCACCATTTTTAAGGCAAGTGTTCACAAAGATCCTAGGGATACTATTTGTGCCTTTGTATCAATAAAGTCAAGCAGTTCAACCTGCAGAAGGGAGGCCACCTTCAATCCTAAAAGTAAAATCAAAGAATTAAGAAGTGAGTATAACACTCTAGGATGAGCATCCACTTTTAATAAAATTAATTAAATCTAACCTAACATGAGATTTTATATTGATATACTCATGAGCCAGCTTAGGTATTGCATCTGCCGCCCTCCTACTGACACCATTGACTGCTCTAGAGTTTAAACCGTCCTTGTGCCTCTTCTGAAGGTCCACTAAATAGTGTAGTGATCCAGAATCAACAATGAGGTGTTGATAGTTGATACTCGGGCTGTTAATGGAACCCAAACAATGAAATCAGTTCATAATATTGAAAAATTCAATACACAAATAACATAAGTTAATTAGCAGATGAAATCCATGGCAACATAAGCTTAGCCACCTTGGACACACATAAATTACTTGAAAGCAATATGAGATAAGTATAACAAAAAACAGTTGCAGTTAATTTGAAATAAAAAAAGGTCCCTCTAGATAAAACAAACACCTAAATGTTAATAATAGAAACTGGAATTCCAAAATAAGTTCAAATGGCTACACTTAGTAAATCAAATAGCATTACAAGTCATTATAAACAACAATTTGAGGACTGTACTTATTCAATCAGGATAACCAGTTTGCTCTTAGAAACAAGAGCCATGCACCAAGAAATTTGAAAAAGCACATGAGTAATGATCCACAACAAAAATTACTAGCGCTTAACACACACAGTTTGTTAAACCAGCTGTTTTATCTAAAATCAGAACTGGAGTAATTTCAAAGAGCAGATATTAAATTATCTCATTTAAGAGCTAAGATATAATCCAATAACTTTTGGTTTCAAAACAACTTCGCAAAATTCATGGGAGAAAAAAGTCCAAATGACAAAGAATTACACAGAATCAATCCACCCCACAATTATCCACCAAAACTAGAGCAATAACCCAAAAGATAAATGTAGAGAATACCTTCTAAGAAGCTAAAACAAATCTATCCCTAAACACCGAAACCTAAAATATTACACAGATAAAAACCGTAAAGCACAAAACAGAACCGACAAGGGAATCTAACAATAGTGTCTCGATAAATCAGAATTCAATCTCGCAACGCTCTTATTAGCTAGCAAGGTAGCAGAGTGTTATGCTTCTCAAAATGAAAGAGTCAAGAAACAAATTCATCACAAGCCGACACTACTATATAGGGACAGATTTATCAACTAAAAAAATGAAATCGATCAATTTACCTAGAAATTCTCGCATAGGTCAGGAAATCGACCAATTCACCTCGGTGACAACCAGATTCCATCGAAGAGCGGCAAGGAAGGAGGATGGTCAGGACATAGAATGGCAGCAATGGCGAGCTCAATTGAAATTTTGAAAGATTAGGGATTTTTTATGGTTCTAATATAAATGGAATTTATTTGGAGTTAGCGCGTGTTTTTCCTTTTTATTGGAAATTACGGGAGAAGGAAAAATGAATGGAAATATTTTATTTTTAGCAGCGTGAAAAATCAAGTCGTTGAAAAGTCTATCAACAGCATATTATTCGTGCACGTTGCCATTAGTACCCGTAATCAATTATCTGCAGCTTTAAAAAAAAAGTACGCTGTGAATTCCCACATTTGCTGCGTGTTTTAAAACGCGCTGCCAAAATGACGCCGCCAAAAGTATTTTTTCTTGTAGATATGGTTCGGCTATGTCTCTTAAACTATCTTTAAAACCTAGTAGTTTAATCTTCTTTCTTTCTTTCTTATCTTTAAACTTGTTAGTAGAGATCACGTTGGTGTCGTTGTAGTTATAAATACTTTAAAAGTTTGATCATCTAGACTAAGCATTACATTCACTTTGGTACTTGCAAGCACGATTCCTTTGGGTTCGACCCATGACTCATAAATTATTCTAAAGAATCGACCGGTATGCTGCTGCTAGGTTAGAGAGTTAGTTTACCCACGGTTTTGAGTCTTTATAAATTGTTTTGTTTGGGTAAATTTCACTCAATCAGCGTCAAAGGTGTATGTTCACCTTGTTTTGATACTTCTTGTGTGCAACATGTTATGGATTGGTATGCATGTGTTTGAGGACATTATATGTTATGTTGTAATATGTAACTTCGATTTACTGTTAGCCTCGCCCAACACCACAACCGAGACCATCTCATGAGGAGAAGGTGGGAGCACCGGAAGAGATTGTTTAGGCCTCGAGGGACGTTGACTTAGTAGTCAATGATCTCTTTACAACGTCTTTAGGTAGTGTAATTAGAATGTCTGCGGGACTAGATGTCCATAAGAAGCCTTTTTGTCAATGAACCAGGAGGTTAGACTTAAACTCGTAAATTACATATGTATGCGTGTCGATATGCTAAAACATCTTTATCATTGTTGAGGCACGCCTCATCTTCACCATGCGCAATGTCCTTTGATCTTGATGTAACAAATTTAATTGTGCAAGGATGTACTATGCGATATAGTAGAGGGCGAGTGTGATCTCATTTACAACCTATTTGGTAGTGATTGTGGATTTTATCATGATATATACGTTATGTATATTTAATGTTGTGCAACTGTTTCTTCTACCCCTTACTGAGTACAATTGTACTTACCCCTATTTATTGTTTCCATCCCGAGAAGGTGATGGTACTAACGGAGTTGATGTGTGAGCTCAGGATGTCATAATGATGTGGACTTTTTATTATGCATTTACATTCTGTTGAGAGATAGACTTTTGTATCTTTTCCATTTCAATTGAGATGTAATAAGTTAAACAACATTTATTTCGTTGTTGTATATTCAATTTTCTTAGACGTAGATTGCGACGGTTTATCCGTTTTGTTGTCCTTTGACATTTCTGACTCGATCTTTAGTTTTAGTTTATTTCCGCTTTACTCTAATTGATTGTTATGAGGCTTACATATATATATTAGTTTTGGGATTTAAAAAAAATATATACATGTTGGGCGTTATTTCCGGATAAGAACTCGGTATCCGGGACGGGGGTCTATGAAGTTGACCGGACCATTTATGACTTATTTAGCGGTATAAAGCCCGGGTCTGAAGGCGTTATGGAATGGTATCAGAGCCGACTATCAGACGGACCCAAGTGCTACACCGTGTGAGATAGTGAGGGCCACCTCTAGACTCCTCTTGTAAGGATGAAACTGGGGCAATGTCCAGTGGGACAACTCTTGGCCGTCATGGCGAGGACGTCAGTCCCTTATAAGGGGTGAAGATTGTAAAGTCCCTTATCGGTAAAGTAGTAGAATGCTCACCCCCATATAAGGGTGAGACATAAAGGTATTGTCAACTCGGGTTAGCCTTTTGATGATCGAAATAGTGACGCCCAACCTTAACCGCGCAATGTACGGGTCGGATGCACCATAGTGGAAAGCAAGGTCGTATCCCACGAGGAATCAATCGAGTACCAAAGTCATTTTCGTACTTCGTTTAGGTTAATCAAGGATTGTTCTCCTTTTAATTATACTACTACGATATATAAACTAAAGATAAAAAGAGCTCTAGCCAAATCATGATCCAATTAATTACTTTCACCCCTACAATTGATTACTTGGGAATGAGCTTAACCAACCAACCAACCTCACGATTATTTCGACATCATTTGTGGGTGCAAACTAGGATAGTACTAGACGCCATGCAACAACCTAGTACCCTTTGCCGGTTCAACAAATTCGCTTTAATGATTTAATCGGCCAAAACAAGATAAAAAAGCTCTAAAGATTCTCAATTAATAATCGATAAACCTCATCTCCTAATTGAATCTAAGAACCTCGACCAATTATAAGAAACGATCTTAAAACTCATTTTCCCACATCCTTCGCAACATACATATCAAAGTGATGTGTGTGATCATGAACTAGGTGATCAAGCCAATTCAAGCATTAAGAACAAGTTTTAAGACACGGATTTATTGATATAATTGCAATTAAACGCTACTCATTCCCAATTTCATCAATTAGAGTGAGATTTCTTCAACTTTCACATGATTTAGCTATGTAGGAATTTAGCTACTCATAATACTAAGGAAATAAAAGCAATTAAGAGCAATAAACTTCATGAAACAAAAAACTAAAAGGAGAAAGTGAGTTTATTACCAAATACAAGAAATGTCCAAGAAAAGGATGCTCCTTAGCTTCAATTCCATGGAGAAACACCAAGTAGATGATGAAATACACATTGGAGAAGAAAACTCAAGCATCATTTCCACCTAATTTCTCCATTATCTAGCTAAGATTGAAGTTTTAAGACTAATTTTTTGCAAAAAGTGTTTTAGAATAGAGAGAGAATATTCTAATTTATCTAATCTATCTCTAAAAATCCATCCCCTTCATTAGATATGAAAATGGAGCTTTTATACTCTTGAAATTCATCTCAGCAAGCCCGGCCTTGGAAAAATGAGGTGCAGGCCCAAACATTTGCTCAAAAGTGCTTGGAGGAACAACAACGTTTCGGGCACAAGCTTGGAAGTTCCAGGCGTGGGCTTGATGTTGTGTGGAATGCAAGTTGAAATTCAGCAATAACAGGTCTTCTGTAATTTCACAATATCTTTGCATGTTGAACTCTGATTTGAGTGATTCAAGTTGCGTTGGAAAGATTATTCAATTATATACAACTTTGATGAAGATAACAAGTCCATAAAATTCCTCCAACATGGATCAATTTTCAGACAAAGTGAATGTAAGGCGAAAACACCAACTATATTTTATCCGTTTCCATTCTTGGGCTTCGGTTATGCCACTCTAAGCCTCATGCCTTGTATCCCGGGATCATAAGACACCTATTTCCTGCATTTCACATAGAAACCAACATACTGAGCGTAATTCTGCAAGAAATATAGGGCTCAAATAGGGTCAAAAACACCTAAAATGTTGAGGTTTTCCATCTATGTGACGGTACACTTCTAAGTGAGCGTGCAATGCATTTTTACCCTATAATCAGTCTAGAAGTACCCAAAATAAGCCAAAAGTGTCGTAAACAGGGGTTAAAACATGCACCGAAGCATAGTAATGTTGACTCTCATCAGACGACGGTCTAAGAAATTGACCGGACCATTTATGACTCATTTAGCGCTATCATGCTCGGGGTCTGGGGGCGTTAAAAATTTTCCCACATCTTAAACGTTGTGTAGATTCAAGTATGTTTTTTGAATTTGAATTCACTGCCGTTGATATACTTGGAATATCTTTGTTGAAAAATGAATTAGAAACAAGAAAAACAAGCTCAGAACAAACAAGCAAGAAGATGAAGAACACTCAAACTTTATTCAAAAATCCCTTTAGGCAGGAAAACCTTTTTACAAGATGATCAGCAGAATTCTCGTTTGTAATGTGGAATAAGCCAAGCTTATTGAATGATCATACAATTGATTGCTATTTTAATAAGCCTAGGATTGCTAGATGCTACATATACTAACAAACTTCTAATTAACTACTCCTAACCAATTTTTGTCCAAGGTGTTAGACCATTTGCCTCTAAGAAGCAAACACCACTTCTTTCCACTTTATCTCGTAATATCTTCTTCAAACTTGACATCTACATTGCGATAAAATTGACATTATAATTTATAATTTATCATACATGAAATATATTTAAAATAGTGATTAATTTTCTGGTTTTTTGTTATAAGGACCAATTTGAGACTTAATTAGGATCTTAGGACACCCAAAAAAAAGATCATTGTTTATAGGAGCCCAATGGATCATTTAGGGACTCCTTTTTGGCTGCAAGATCACAAAACACTAAATGTTAGGACATGAGTATGGTTGGAAAAAATGCATTATGCGATGTATTTTTAAATGGACACATTTTTAGACAATTCTCTTCAAAAGTGAATATTTTTGTGGGACGAATGTAGTATTATTTAGAGTAATTAGGGAAAATGACAAAAATATTTTCTAAATTAGTTAATATGACACATTTTCAACACTTTGCACAAAGGACAAAATTATTAAAATTAAAAAAGGGGTTGGAAGCATCCCAAAATAAATAAATAAAATACAACACATTTTATCTCTCATCCGTCATTTTTAAACACTTATATCTCACAATGTACAACTCTAAACTGAAAATTTATTTCACTAAATTATTTATTTTTTTCATGCTCTTTATTTTGAGACCACATCCACCATATTCCAACGTAATATCTGCAAATTCACGGTCGAAACTCACTATTTTTTGGAATTCACTAGTGGGATTTAGTGAGTGATTTTCGACAGTGAATCTCACGAAAAAACGATGTAATGATATCGAACCAGATACAAAAACAAAGAGCATGAAAGGAAAAAATATTCGGTGAAATTTTAATCACGTTTAGATATCTAGATCAAAACATATGAGTGTTTGAAAATGAATGAGGAACGAGAAATAAAGCAGGAGAAGCAGCGTGCTTTTTTGTGTCCTTTAAGCTATAAATACTATACTAGTTGTCCTTCTGCCGATAAAAATTATTTGGGTATCCTGTTATTTAAAAATATTCCAAAAAGTGTCATATTTCCTAATTATCTATATTAATGGGCTGTGATGAGACCATATTTTATGGGATTTACTGTGCTTATTTTATATCCATTTTGTTGGGAGATGCTTTTTTCCGAGTACATTTTGGATGATTTTCAGGTTTTGGAAAGTCGGGTGAGATTCTAGAAGATTTTGGGTCTTATAGAGTAGTTTCAAGAAGTTTTGTGGGAAATCGGAGACAGCGGCATTTCAAGAATCGTATATTTCACTTTTCGCGTATGTTGGATCCCGACTAGTAAAGAAAAGACAAAGCCTATTAAAGCCATGATTGGATTTCTCTGTATCATTCACATTGGACTATTATTTTTTTCGGACGTGTCCTATTATTTGCCATCTATAATCTATTTAGCATATTTTTTTTGGAAATTAAATAAAATAATACAAATATTGAATAATCCTACCCACAAATCTTATTCTTATACCCACTTTTACTTTCTTCTTAACCATAGAAATCCCTCGCTTTACAGTTGTAGCTTCGAAGAACGGAAATGGGCAGATGACCTATCTATCGATTGTCCGGCGGTATATTTCTTTATCCGGTGGAATTTGTGGATATATGTGTTGGGGAAATTAGTAATCTAACATGCTGTTTAACATGAAATTCAAGCAAAAACGAAAATATAAAATATGACAGAAAACTTATTGACTGAAGCGAGTGCAACACTATATCATTAAGACGTTTTTGCCCCGATTATGTGCACACGGTAATGACAATCGTCTCCCAAGATACAACAGTTATATCTTCTTCGGGTTGTTGCACTTCAATAAGAGGAAGACGGCGAACCGATCCTGTTCTGCAAATCTCTTCTTGACTCGAATATATACAATGTATTTGTATGAGTATTTTAATGCAACTGGCCAAAATTTTGTCTAAGACAATACCTACGAAAAAATCTGCATTCTTTTTCATTGTAATGATGGAATTTATAGGAGAAATGTGTCCGATCATTCAAAGGTTGCAACCTTTAACTGAAAAGTCATGACCTTTAACCGAAAAGTTATTACCTTTAACCGAAACGATACAACATCTTACGTGGTTGTAGCTTTTCACCGAACCTATACAACCCTTTATTATTATAGAATTAATTTTAATTCAAATATTTCCAACAATCCCCCTCATGAATGAAAATTAATGCAAGTGCAATGCAGACTCTGAAGAGGTTACATGCAGAAATATGTTGCATCTGGCGAGGTGGTTTGCTGCCTTGAACCTTTCGTAGTAGAGTACCATCGGACATACTCGGCTAAGCAGTGAACTAGGTCTTGAACTGCTCAGGCTTTGGTGCATGCCTAGAAAATGATACCTACACAACAGATCTCCTAACCTTCTCGAGGTTCTCATGGTTGTGTCCATTTTGGCCCTGGAACACTTTGGTTTCAAAAATTGTGTTAGAGAATTCAGTCCTCAAATTCTCACAGAAGCGGCCCCACTTCCACTTACATAGGTGACCTCCAATAATGAGTACTCTGTAATACCCCACTTGGCTTAACCAAGATACAGGAATCATTAAAAGTTTTATGATTAACCTAAACCCTTCAGCAGACATCACTTTTGTTCTAACAGAATGGGTAAGTCCTAGCTGTCCCTCATAACATAGTTGTCCCTTTTGAACCATGATCATAGGATCTCCAGTTATTATAGTTGGGTTGCCATTATAAGGGAACATGCGTAATAGGCTTAAGTCCCGTTCTGTTTGTCAAAAATTGACATCCGATCTCTAGCTAAACCTTTTTCATAAGCGGATCCGCAAGATTCTCCTTCAACATTATACAATCGAGGAAATCAAACCATTAGAGATCAATTATTTAATGGTATTATGTCTACGACGTATATGTCGAGACTTACCATTATACATACAACTTTGTGCCTTTCCTATAGCCGACTGATTATCACAGTGTATACTAATAGTAGCTACTGGCTTAGGCCAACATAGAATATCCTCAAGGATATTCCTAAGTCATTCAGCTTCCTCTCCACGCTAATCCAATGCTATAAACTCATATTCCTTTATGGAATGAGCTATGCATGTCTGTCTTGTGGACTTCCAGGACACTGCACCACCACCAATAATGAATACATATCCAATAGTGGATTTTGAGTCTTTACAGTCGGATATCCGGTTTGCGTCACAGTATCCTTCCAATACTGCTGGATATCTTGTATATTGTATTCCAAGGTTCATTGTAAACTTCAAATACCTTAACATCCGGTCAAGGGCTATAGATTGAACTTGAAACTTCTTTCTCATTGTCTTTACAGGGAATGATACCCTCACTAAATACAACATTCCTTTAATCAATGATCACATTTTCATGTACACCAGGAATGTCGACTTGTGAACCGTAAACCGATAGACACTCATCATTATTACACATCCAAAGAATATGCAATATTTTGTTTCAATCCTTTATCTTGACTTACTTTGTCTTAGTTATTTCAACCTTTTCCAAGCACCCCCACACTTCCAGGAATTCGTAGGTGGGCTTGTATCCTTTCCACTATTCCATGTAGAATTCTGTTGAGAATAACAGGTGTTGAGAGAATTGTCTGTCTCACAGTTCTGGAAAAATATGAACAAATCAACATGATGCTCGTCATTTCTTTCAGTGTTCTTGTGTTTAAGCAACACCACCACTCGATTAAGGTGTGTATCGTGCAATGGTTTAATGAATGATGTTGGTACTAGATCAAAACTCATTAAACCGTGCTTCTGACTATCCACCTCGATCACTACGAATTGTCTTAATTCGTTTGTCAAGTTAATTCTCAACTTCAAGGGCCTCATTTTTGCTTCTCAACAGATAAACATATCAGTATTCTTGCTATCGTTAATGAAAGTAATAAAATACTTTTAACCACATCTGTCTTGCACAATATATAAATCACTAGAGATTCATATATAGGTTGTGTGTTCCGAATGATGGGGACTTGAGGCAAAGAGTTATGGATGAAGCACATAGGATAGCTTTTGCAGTCCATCCGGGAGCTACCAAGATGTATAGAGATTTGAAAGAACGCTTTTGGTGACCTTCAATGAAGCTGGAAATAGAAAAGTTTGTGTCAGAATGCGATACGTGTCAGAAAGTAAAATGGGAGCATAACATCCCTGAGTGGAGGTGGGATAAGATCAACATGGACTTCATCACCGGTTTGCCAAGAACAAAAAGCGGTCATGACATGATTTGGGTGATTGTTGATAGATTGACTAAGTCGGCCCATTTCATACCTACGAAGGTTGACATGTCATTGAAGAAGACGACCACACTATATTTGGATAATATAGTGAAGTTACATGGAGTACCTATCTCAATAGTCTTATTTCGTGATAGTCGGTTCATCGGTCAATTTTGGAAGAGTTTGCAAAAGGCTTTGGGTACAACTTTGGATTTTAGGTGGATCAAGGGATGATTACCTACCCATGGCTGAGTTCGCCTACAACAACAGTTATCATGCAAGTTTGGGTATGCCGCCGTTTGAAGCTTTGTACGGTAGAAGATGTCGAACGCCCCTGTTTTAGGATGAAGTTGGGGAGAAGCAACTCACCGGGCCAGAATTGGTTGATCAAGCAAAGGAAAGGGTTTTTTGGTGAGGAAAAGCTTAAACTACCGGAGTCTATGTCAAGAGTTCACAATATATTTCATGTCTCAATGTTGAAGAAGTGTTTGACAAAGTTGGATGTTGAAGCTACAGTTGATCCGGAAATCCTTTAAGATAACCTCGCATATGATGAGAAACCAGTTAAGATCATGGATAAGAAAGAAAAGATGATCAAAAGACGGACGATCCCTTTGGTGTTGGTGCAATGGAGCAACTACTCACCAAACGAAGCAACTTGGGAAGTGGAAGCTGATATGATAACCGAATTTCCCGACTTTTTGGACTTACCAGGTATGTTCAAGTTTTGTGGACGAAACTCCTCTTAAGGGGGGGAGGAATGTAATATTCCGATTTTCGAGAAAGGGCAGACGTGTCATTTTGCGAAAACGAAATATTAGATTCATTCTATTTTATGGAATAAAGAAAATATAACCTAATATTTATATATACTCCAAGATATATATATATATATATAGTGTATGGGGCTGAATTGTATTTAAAGGAAAGTGGAGGATTTAAGTGGTAATAGGTTAGTGGGAGGTTTTATTTGGGAGAATAACCTTCCCATTAAGTTGCAAATTTCAGAATTTTGAAAATAGATTTCCGGCAAGTTTGAAAGCAAAATAAAATTTAAGGAGGCTTTCTAGAAATTCTCACCAGTTACTACTCCGTTTTCATATCAAAGTAGGACACCGGAATCGTGAGAGAACGAGGATCGTTTTGATACAAAGATCATCCAGTTTCTTCAAGGTATGGAAGTCGGCCTAAGGGCAGTTGTGATCAAGTTTGGTGTTTCTTGGTTTAATTCATAGTTATAGATGTTTATAAACCTTGATCCTAACTAGTTCTTGAATTGGTTGTGGATCAAATAGATTTTTGTGGAGTTGGAAGGTGTTGCTGCAGTCTTTTCTTCAAGTTTGCTGTGTTTTGGTGCTTGAAACAAGTAAGAGATCTTCCTATTGTGTTAATTCAAGTGTTTTAAGGTTTGGTTGTGAGATTGGAGTTGTTTTGGTATAAAATTTCATGTGTTTTGATGTTGGACCAATGTGCTATGATATGGTATCATAAAGTGTATTATTTGCTGCTCTTTTGATGTTGAAACTGATGAAGAACATGGTTAAAAGGTGTAGAATCGAGAGATGTAATAAAAATCAAGTTTGGGGCTTGTATAGGTAGAATTCATACGCATTGTGTGTAACGCCCCGTTCCCGGACACCGAGTCCTTATCCGGAAATGGAACGTTCGGCACGTATAAAATAAAAGTAAATTCACTTTATACGTAAGCCTCTACTACGTCGTATCAAATTAAAGCAAACGGAAGCAAAAAAAAACTCGAGTATAAAATTTCTAAACGTTTAAGAATAGAAAAAGGAAATCTAAAAGCGGAAATGTAAATTTATTACATTTGAGAAAGTACGAAAATCCCAAAAGAAAAGTACTACACGTCTCGAAAGACCAAAAGTCTACCTCAAAAGTATCAAAAGTAATCCAAATGTATAAGTAAAGCAGTAAATGATAAGTCTTCAACGAGCGCCGTCAAACGTCGTCGTCGAACTCCTCCTCGAAAACCTGTTCATCTTCTCATCCCCAAACACATAGAAAACATGCATTTGAGGTAAGTACAACGTACTTAATAAGAAAGAGAAGCTATGATAACAACTGTAGTTCATAAGGAAAATATATTTAAATCGATTGGTTGTTTATGTGAGACCGACTCAATCTAGGGTTCATTTCATGTCCATCAACATGAATTGACTAAACATTTCTACTTAGCTTATCTGTGTTACAACCGCACTCAAGGGCACTACGCGCATCCATCTTTGGGACACTCTTTTGCAACATATTAGTGACCGGATCACACCAATATCCACGGAGACTAGAATAGGTAGACTCCGATAGCTCGCGCGTCTCAGCAGAGTCCCTCCGTACTTAGGGTCTTTGACCTACGGAGTTCTTCCACCTTCAGAGGTAGCACATGCATCGCGATTTAGCCTGGTTCCTAGCCAAGAGAGACATGTTGTTTAATCTTTTACTAGTCAAGTACGTTGATTATTAGGATGATTAACTAGCCACCTAAGTGTTTTCAAATAATCTCCCTCACACCTACTACTCTCTTCCTAGACCACTAGACACGGACAAGTCCTAGCAATTACACGTACATTGATGAATGCTAACTCATCAAAGCACAAGCCTATCATGCTCTTCCGACGGATCCGAACTTCAACTCCCTTTAAGAGTGCATTCGGTGTTTTAAGCGAACGAATCGAAGCTCAATTCAGGCTTGTTCAAGTTTATACAATGTTAACATATCACGTTTAAAGGTTTAGAAATGATAAAGCGTACTTATAAGGTGAACAACAACCAAACGCCCGCTTAAAGACATGGGCGCCCGTCTGGAACCCTACTGGGCGCCCGTCCCACTTTCCCTGCACGCTCGTCCCCCTAAAACAAACTACATCCTCGAATCCAAAACAACACCTCGACGCCCGTCTGTAATCCAGACGCCCGTCTCGAAATGTAGCAAAGCGCAGGCGCCCGTCCACACGGGCACGCCCGTCCGACCTTCGGTTTCGGCTAGAACCCTAAAATCTCCAACACGATTTCCACATCGTTTCTCAACCAAACATCAAGAAAATTAACACAAGAAGCACGAAAAACCTCATCTAAATGCACCATATCATCCATAGTCATTAACCAAAGCAAAACTCATCTTCCTAACACCAAAACTTCTTAGAAAAAGATCTAATCCTTACAACTAAGAATTGAAATCATAGGAATAGTTTTTCTTACCTATACGCAGCCCCAAAACTGATCAAAACCTCAACAAAAGCCTGCAGCTTTTCCAACCAAATCGGTATCAAGACGATGCTTTCCACACGACGATTCCAACGCCTCGTCTGATCTCGAAAACAACCAAGAATTGCTTCATTATTGGTGAAACTTTCCCAACTCTCAATTTTCTCCTTGAATGTGCGTAAGAGAAGAAAAAACGTGGTCGCTTCTTTTTGTAATTAGGTTATGGGGATTATCACTAATTTTTCCTTTAATTACCACTTCCCATAACAAATCCTTAATTTTCCATAAACACCCTTATTACCAAAATTCAGATTTTCTTTTTCTTATATATATATATATATATATATATATATATATATATATATATATATATATATATAAAAACTCTAAATATATATATGTACACGCCCAATTATTTAACACCGAATAAAAGGAACCGAACCCAATATTTCGTTTTCGCAAAAAAACACGTCTGCCCTTTCCCGGAAATCGGAATATTACATTGTGAAACAATGCGCACACATTGTTGATTCAGAGTTGATCAGGATGTTTCGAGCATGTCGAATGCGTATGCATTCCAGGGAATACAAACGCATTCCTGCTTCAGGTTGTTTCAGGATGTTCACAGCACAGGCAATGCATACGCATTGAAGACAATGCGCACGCATTGATTGAACAACAACATTCAGCATGTCTCTGAATCACTGAATGCACATGCATTCCTTTGAATACGCACGCATTGACCCTGTTTTGGAAAAATGATGTTTTAAGCTAGCTATGTGTTGAGTTTTAAGTGTTGATTCTTGATCTAATAACACTAAATAAATATGAACAAGCCTTGAATGAGTTTCTGATGCGTTTAGTTCCGGCACCGAATGTACTCTTAAAGGGAGTTGAAGTTCGGGACCGTTGGAAGGGCATGATAGGCTTGTTCTTTGGTGGATTAGTATCCTCCAATGTCTGTGTATGTGATAGGACATTGTGTCTAAATGTCTAAGAGAGGGAGTAGAGTTTGTTAAGGTGAGTTTTGCCTTGAAAACACCTAGGTGGTTAGTTAATGATTAATAAATACATAACTGTGTAGTAAAAGAATAAATACCATGTCATTCTTGGTTAGGCACAAGACTATATCGCGACGTGTGGGCGGTCAGTAAAAGTGAATAACTCTACTGGCTTATAAACGGCTGAATGGTAGAGGGACTTCGCCGAACGCGTGCACTATCGGGTTAAACCCGTGGCTATCAGTGTGATCCATTGTTAGGTTTCAAACGATATCACGTGGTGGATGTACATCATGCGTAGAGCTCTTGAATGCGGGTATAACAAAGATAAGCTAAGTTAGAAACGTTTAGTCATGACATGTTGATGGGCATGAAATGAACCCTAGATTGAGTCGGCTTCTAATAAGGACAAACTAATAAAGTAAATTAATAATGTATATAATTGTTAATACAATAGCTTCTATCTTTTACAAAGTACATTTGTACTTACCTCGAATGCATATTGTTTTGTGTATTTGGGGATGAGAAGATGAACAGGTGGATTACGAGTTTGACGAGGATTTAGAGGGCGACCTTTGAGGAGGATATCTTGATGTTTTATTATTTACTCTTGAGTTGTGTCAAACTATGTATCAAGTTTTATTATGTCTGTTATTTAAAAACATGTTGTAACTTTCATTCGGATCTGTTGTAAGATAACTATGTTGTTGTACCTTTGTTAGACATCGTACTTTCGTAAAGTTGTAATATCGGTGATGTTTAAGTTATCTTTCTATCTTTAGTTGTTGCATTTCTATTCTAAATTCAAAAGAAAATTTTACCCGAGTCTTTTAGCTTCCGCTATGCTAAACTCGACACGACGTAGTAGAGGCTTACATATAATATTGAATTATTTTAATATTATATGTGCCGAACATTTCTTTTCCGGATATGGACTCGGTGTCCGGGAACGGGGCGTTACAGAGTGAAGGCCACTTGATTGCAAAATTCTATTTTAAACAACATAAATTGATTTGGGAAATATTGGAAGGGCCGTTGAAGAAAAAAATCGAAATTCCATGGTCAGATATATCGGGAATTACAGCAGATTTAAATTCTGGATTTTTTAAAGTTGAGGTGTATGTTTCTTCTATCAACCTAAATGGACACTTTTTATGGGACAACTAATTAATTTTGAAAATGTTGACACTTTTTATGGGACAGAGGTACAAGGTCGGCCCTCGCATTTGTTGGGCTTAAGACCAAGTCCCCGAATTAGGCCTTTTAGTTGAAGTTTTTTTTTTTTTTTTGAAAAACATACTTATCGCGTTTTTAACATCCGTAAATACAAAATTCAAGTTATTTGTTAGATATTTTATTCACAAAGTCTGTTTTTATTTTTGTTTTGAATGTGTTGTTGCACACTGAGTGCGACAGGTGTCGCCGAAAAGAAACGGGGTTCGACCTGGGACACATCATTGGGATTTTTCATTGGGACACATCATTTCGGTTGTGCATGTTCATTGGGACACATCCCTTGAAGATGAACTGGTTTGTTCTTTCGTGAAGAGGTACAATATCTTTTCGTTGTCTATATATAGAGAGACATCAGCATTCGGTGTGAAAGATAATGAAGTTTTTTAGAAGCATCATCAAGACAAACATATTGTGTCTAAAGTAGTACTTTCCTTTGAATCTTGAGAGAGATCTTAAAACATTTCTTTAAAGAAACGCTTTATACGTGCCTGGAGATCATTCAATTCGTTTGTTTTATCACATTTTCTAACATTATTGATAGTCTCAAAACATGCCTACAAAGTAGTCTTTTCTAGCATATTTAGAAACAAAAACCAAATTTATACGTATACATAAAACATAGTTACATATTACTATTTCAATAGCGCTCTTGCAAAACATTTAGAGACGAAATCACTAATCAAAGTAGAATTGTCAATTTCATTAACCATATTCTTCTCAATTGAGAATTTGAGAATAGAATTTATCATTTATGAATGAGAAATTGAAAGAACGAAAGGAAAACAAAAAACAAAAAACAAAAAACAACACTTCAAGCGGCAGGGAGCTGGGAAACGGGGGCAGCGGGGCTTTTATAGGCGGAACTTAGGAGTGAAAAATGAGTTATATCTATTTTTGTTGTTTTGTTTATTTTTGTGTGTGCTTTTTTTTATATAATATAGATATATATAATAAATTAATAATATAGATAAAGTCATAAAACAAAAAAAACTTGTTTGTATATATCTTTTTTTTTTGTCAAGTAAATTTTTTTATCGGGACCTTTATCAATTAGAGTAAAAAAAAATTTGGGCCTTTATCAAAAAATAAAATTACATATTATATTAGGTTGGATCGGATTAAATCTACACGAATTTTTTTTTCTTTTAGCGAAACATGTACCGTTGGGTCCTCCGACACATTTGGGCTTAAGACCCGGGTCTCGCCGGCCTTAGCATAGGGCCGGCCCTGCAGAGGTAGTACTTTAAAATGGATTGTCCTATAAAAAGTATCTATTTAGAAAACCAATACTCCTTCCGTTTTTTTTATCTGTCACATTTCACAATTTACTCCTTTTTTATTTATCTGTCATTGTACATTTCCAATTCATCATTTTTACTTTTTCCTCCTTTATCAATAACATATTTACATCTCAAATAAAAAAATATACATTTCCAATACTAAAAACACATTTACCAACAAAGTATTTACATCTCCAATAAAAAAAATACATTTCCAACACTATATTTGAGACATATTAATTATTTTCTTAATCTGTGTAAATTTTCTCTCTGCGACATAGAAACAAAAACGGAGGGAGTACATTATTTAATGCATTTTTTCCAAACATACCCCTAATAACATTTAATGTTTTTGTTAGGGAATAATATTTAATATTTATATATTCATTTCATATTCCAAAAAAACATTTATTATTTGACAGGGGTATATATGTCTATCAATACTTAAAATACAACATATTAATTAATTTTTATTAATACATGTACATCATAAAAAATGGATATTTTTGTGAGATGGTATTAGGGGTGAACAAAAAAACCGGAAACCAAACCAACCGACCGAACCAAACCGGACCAAACCGAAAAATGCTTAAACCGTGGTTTCATGGATGGTTTTTATACTTTAAAAAACCAAACTGTTAAAAACAATTTAGTTTTGGTTTTTCAACATAAAAACCGGACCAAACCGAAACCGAATATATATATATATATATATATATATATATATATACATTGTGTGTGTGTTTACAAATATCGACACTATTAATTAAGGAAGTCTTTATTTTCATCACACCAATTCACGCGTATACCACTAAACATGTGCACTATATTAAAACCAAATTTTTTTTACTATATTGTGAGAAATGAACACTAAAAAAACCCGACTTTTCGTCGGTTCCCCTCAATGATCACTGCACGTAGATAACTAATATCTCAATCTATGATCTATTAATAATTCAATCAACTACCTCGCACACGTAGTTAGATTATCATCATAATATGACATGATGAAATAAAACACTTTACATCGTTTTATATGATCATCTTAATTGGAAAATATGATAATATAATTTGTGTACCCATGTATATATATGTATATATATGTGTTTATATATGTTTAACTCAATGACATTCGAGTTATGGAGTATGGTAGATGAAAAATGGAAGTTTTGCATGATTGTCGTATGAATAATGACATTAATTCGTTGAACGATGATAATACTATTTCACTAAATTATTTGTAGAAAAAAAAAGATGACTAAAAAAACCGGGAAAACCGTAACCAAATCGATCCAAACCGAACCGGATAAAATGGTTTTACCTAACCATGGTTTGGTTTTGGTTTGTAAATTTTGAAACCGTAAAAAATAGTTTGGTTTTAAAAGTTGTTGAAAACCGAAAAACCGAACCGTGTGCACCCCTAGATGGTATATGTTTGAAGGGTAGACTTGAGCCCGACAAGTCAACTGTCTGGCGAACAACTTGAATTTCACGGAATATTAGGGGAAACCATTGGAATTTGGAAACAACTGCAAACAGCGATGACGGGTATTTATATATTTTATTCTGAAAGGGGTATTTATATTAAACATATCATTAATTTACATTATTATTCATTTTATCTTATTAATGATCCATAATAGAAATTCCATATGCATTTTAACAAATTAAATGTTTGAAGAGTAGACTTGAGCCTTAAGTCAACTATCTGGTGCATAATTAACTTGGATTTCCCCTCACTTCTATCCCATTCGAAACTCCAAACCAAAACGAAATATGGAGAGAAAATATTCAAGGATAGGTGATGATTATCAAAGCTTAGACCAGGTGACTATCTAATTAATTAATTGTTAAATTCTTATGGTTATTTTGTGATAATTAATATCTTCTTAATTTTATTAATTTTTTATTATATTTTTTTAGGTGATTGAAGCCCTTGCATTTGCTGGCCTAGAATCATCCAATCTGATTGTGGGAATTGATTTCACCAAGAGCAATGAGTGGACTGGTAAAGTTTTTAATTTTTCTTTTGGAAACTATAAGAATGAGATGTAGTATATTATTAACAATTGAAGTCTAATATTATGCTTTGTTTTTTTCATGCAAAAAAGGTGCAAATTCCTTCCAAGGGAAAAGTTTGCATCACTTTGGAGATGAGTTAAATCCATATGAACAGGCCATATCTATAATTGGAAAGACATTATCATCTTTTGACTCCAACAATTTCATCCCTTGCTTTGGATTTGGAGATGGTAATTAATTATTTTTAACTTTTAAGATTCTATGCATCTTTTGTTGGCCAAAAATATTGTGTATTAATTAATTAATTAATTAATATCCAAAGTTTTTGTGCTTTAATTTTAGCATCAACACAAGACCAGGAAGTTTTCAGTTTCTTCCCAGATGAGAGATTCTGTGAAGGATTTGAGCAAGTCTTAACACGTTACAAAGAATTATTTCCTCAGTTGCGACTTGCTGGTAATTTTCAGTATTTTTTTTTTTTTTTTTTTTTAAGGGATAAGTGTCTGAAAGGACACAATATGAAAGATGTCAGACAAAAAGATTTTAAAAAAATATTTTTGTCAAAAATGACATTTCACTAGTGAAAGTGAATTTGAAATTGAATTACGTTGATTTTCAACACAAAACCAATGTAATTCCCTTTCAAATTCACTATCATTTTCACTTTTACTATTGAAATGTTTTTTTTAACAACAATCTTTTCTTATAGTTCTAAAATCTTGACATTAACTGACAATTAGCTTCTTTTTTTTTTTTTTTTTAATTCTTTGTCAACAAAAAGCATGCAATTTTACTAGAGATTTTACCTTTGGTTTTTCAAATACTACCCGTCTCCCAAAATATAAATTTGTTTCGCATTTTGGATTTTCCCCAAAATATAATTTTATTTATATTATCAATGAAATATTTATTACATTTTTCTTCTTTTACCCTTTATTTATTAGGGAATGAGGAGAAAGCATGTAAATATTTCATCAATTGAAATAGAAGGCGACAGTTTTTGAAACTTTTGCGTAAAGAACAAAACTATTTATTCATTGTCGAAATTCACTTGTGTTCAAATTCACTTATTTAAATTCATCTTAAATTCATCGTCGAAATTCACTAATTTTCAAAATTCATTGTCGAGATTCACCGATTTTCGGGATTCATCATCAAAATTCATTTATCAAAATTCACCGATTTTGGGATTCACCGGAAGATTCACCGATTTTCGGATTCACTGTTTGTCTTCTCGCTATAAAAATTATGCAATTGTCCTTCTCCCTATAAAAAATATGTAGTTGTCCTGTTACTTAAAAATATTCCAGATTTTGTCATTATCCCTAATTTTCCATATTTATTATATACTCACCCATCTTTCATTACTTTGAATTAATAACGGTCAAATGTCATTGTAGTCTTTTTCATCAAAATTAATGACACATAATCAATTTAACCAACTTTTTTAATTTGTGTGAAAAAAGACCCAAACGAACTTACATTTTGGGACTCAGGTAATATCGGATTTTCGAAGTGTATTAGATGATTAAGAGTTACGTATGCTTAAAAGAAAACTCACTTCTTATAGAACTAGGATTAGGGATCCCTGGAATTTGAAGGAACATTTTTGACCAAATGCACACACACAAAAATATAGCAATGTAGATTTAGTTGTACAAGTGGATGCAAATCATGAAATCTAAGCAATAATGTGTGATCCTTTTTTTTTTTTAAGCAAGAAAGTTTGATCCTTTTAATTGTATAATTCACAAACCGAAAACTATGACAATTGAAATAACAAACCAAATTTCATAAGTTCATAAAAACTTGAAATTATATTATAGACTTTAATGTCAAAAATATTCAACGGAATTTCATTCATTTATAAATTAAGAGCTAGCTAATACTTGTTGATTGTTCGAAATTAATTTCCATTTATTTCTAAATGTGAACAAAGAAATGATACAACCACAACGAAAATACAGAACTAATTGACACAACTTTGATCTACACTGTTGTGTCAGTAGGTTGTGTATTTTCGTTGTGTCTGTATCATTGTTCATGTGAACAAAGGTCTTACATAAAATGTAAGAGAAGACATAATTACAAATATTACCCTATACGTGTATACTAGCTATCTTTTGGACTAGATACAGACTCTTCAATGTTTAAGTTGTCTCATATTGAATACTTGCTATTGTACCACCCACCATATTAAGAGATGGACTTCCCTCACCTCACAACCTAGGTTTTAGGGATGATGTCCCTCCTCTTATATGGGTTTGAGCCTAGATATTCTACATGGTATCAGAGGCACCCTTTACTGTGCGGCCCCTCTTCTTATATGGGTAGATCCACCCACTACTACAAAATTGGACATAGATCACACTTAAGATATGAAAACAATCACAGTTTCAATAAAACTGAGACAACGAAAATATATATATCACACTTACAGCTTTCTATCACGCTTATTGAAAAACTGAGATAAGTTATATTAATCAATCTCATTTTTAAAGTGTGACTTAATTGATATGATTTTTCTGTCACAGTTATTGAAAAACCGAGATAAATTATATCAATTAATCTCATTATTAAACTGTGGATCGAATTGATAAGATATTTCATCACGGTTTCTAAAAAAGCGAGATAAATTATATATATCAATCTCACATCTAAAATAGTGATGAAATTGATATGATATTTTTATCACGATTATTGAAAAAAAACGAGATAAATTATACCAAACTATCACACTTTTAATCATGACTAAATTGGTATGATATTTTTATCACGGTTATTGAAAAGCGAGATAAATTATATCAATTACTCTCATTTTTAAACTGTGACTGAATTCATGATATTTTTGTCACAATTATAGAAAAAGTGAGACAAATTATTTCCACTAATAAGAAAAGAGATATAGATCACACTTATCTAAAGATAAGGATCACACTTTTAAAAGAACCGAGACAAGTAAAATGTATATATATCACACTTAAATTTTTTATCACAGTTATTAGGTGTGAAAAAAAGAATGATCACACTTTTTAGGTGTGATTGAAATAATAATAGATCTCGGCTTTTAAGTGTGATAACAACTACTAAAATAGATCACAGTTTTTAAATGTGTTGAAATTATATCGATCTCGATTTTTAAGTGTGATAACAACTATAATAGATCACGATTTTTAAGTGTGATAACAACTAAAATAAATCACGCTTTTAAATGTGTTGAATTATAATAGATCTCGGTTTTAAGTGTGATAACAACTAAAATAGATCATAGTTTTTATTATCACGGTTTTAAAAAAAACTGAGACAAGAACATCAATCAATCACGGTTTTTAACTGTGATTAAAAAATATGATATTTTATAATCATATCTTAGATTAGTGTGGTTGAAAATGATAATATAGTGGGCATCAGCCCAGTGGTAATTAGTGTGGTTCCTTAATCCAGAGTATCCTGTTCGAGTCCCAAAATGGCAACAAAAGATATGTGTGCGTATATTTCGTTTTCGAAAAAAAAAAGAATGATCACACTTTTTATGTGTGATTGAAATTATAATATATCTCTCGGTTTTAAGAGTGATAACAACTACTAAAATAGATCACGCTTTTTTAAATGTGTTGAAATTATAATAGATCTCGGTTTTTAAGTGTGATAAAACTATAATAGATCACGATTTTTAAGTGTGATAACAACTAAAATAGATCACGATTTTAAATGTGTTGAAATTATAGTAGATCTCGGTTTTAAGTGTGATAACAACTAAAATATATCACGATTTTTATTATCACGGTTTTTAGGAAAAATGAGACAAAAAATCAATGAATCACGCTTTTTTACTGTGATTAAAATAATATGGTTTTTTATAATGAGATTTTAGTTTAGTGTGGTGAAAATTAGAAGAAAGAAAACATCGGTCTAGTGGTAATAAGTGTGGCTCGTTAATCCGAGATATCCTGTTCGAGTCCCAACAAAGACAAAAAATATGTGTGCTTATATATTGTTTTTGAAGAAAAAAAAACACTTTTATTGGTGTGATTTAAATTATAATAGATCACGCTTTTAAGTGTGATAACAACTAAAATAGATCACGCTTTTAAATGTGTTTTAATTGTAATAGATCTCGGTTTTTAAGTGTGATAACAACTATAATAGATCACGGTTTTTAACTATGATAACTACTATAATATATCACGCTTTTAAATGTGATGAAATTATAATAGATTACGGTTTTTAAGTGTGATACCAACTATAATAAATCACGGGTTTTAAGTGTGATAATTATTATAATAGATCACGATTTATCGCGCGATTGAGTTAAAAATCTTTATGTCACACCTCAATATGCCACACTTTGGAAGCCGTGACTAATGTAAATATATCACACTTAAAAACCGTAATCTTTATGCTTTTTTGTATTAGTGACCTTTTATTGTGCGGCCCTCTTCTTAAATGGGTTTGAGCCTATATTTTCTACATTTAACACACGCACTGTAAAGCGTGAACTGCCAAGTGGTTTGGTCCATAAATCTTCCAATTAAAACGTATATACTGTGTCTTGTCGCATATGCGTTAAAGCTTTAGAGGTATGTCGGAAATGTGTTGAAAATGTCTTCAATAGTATTGTGCTCGGTTTCCAGATTAAATGCCGGTGTAGATTTTCTACATTCAACACGCGGCCCCGGCCTCAATTAATCCTATGTGAACGGAATGAACAAAAAGATTGTTTGAAGTAATGTAAAGCGTGAATTGCCAAGTGGTATGGTCCATAAATCTTCCGATTAAAACGTATTGTGCCTTGTCGCATACTCGTTAGAGCCTTAGAGGTATGTCGGAAATGTGTTGAAAATGTGTTCAATAGTATTGTGCTCAATTTCCGGATTAAAATGCCGGTGTTTCTCACAACATGGGTATTGCAGAATTTCTTTATTTATAGGTTGTTGCCCTGAATTTTTCATCTTACAGGGCCAACATCTTTCGCTCCCATCATTGAAATGGCCATCACTGTTGTTGAGCAGAGTGGTGGAGAGTTCCATGTGTTACTGATAATTGCTGATGGGCAGGTTATTACATCTTTACATAACATTCAAATTCACATTTGATCATTAATGCACTTGCAGATTGAACTCCTTTCACATACTGATTAAATTTTTTTTATTTTTTTACGGAAAAGAAATATACACGCACACACTTTTGTCCCTAGAAGGACTCAGTGGCGGAGGCACATGTTGTAGGGTGGGGTGACATGACCCCACTCAAATCCGAGAAATTTTTTTAGTATTAAAACGATATAGTTTTGTTGTTAAAAAGTGTCATTTTGTTGATAATTATGTTTTAGGTTCCGGTGACCTCACTGGAATTTTTTTGGATAACAAATATAATTTTAGACTCTGGTGACACCACTAAAATAAATTCCCGGATCCGCCATTAATGTAGGGACTCGAATTCAGATACTTCGGATTAAGAGGCTACAATAATTACTTTTGGAACAATGTTTCATTGACCAGACTGATTAATTGATATCTTGATTTGGGAATGCTTTTATTCTTTAATTTTCAAAGGTAACAAGAAGCGCAGATACCATTTCTGGTCAACTTAGCCCACAGGAAAGGAAAACTGTTGAAGCAATTGTGAAAGCAAGGTAATCTCCTAAATGATATTGACGTAATTAATGGGTTTGTTTGTTTTTGGCAAAATGAAAGTACAACTAACTTTTGGCTTTGGTGTGATCAGTGAGTACCCATTATCAATCATTTTGGTTGGTGTTGGAGATGGACCGTGGGATTTGATGAAGGAGTTTGATGATAGTATCCCTGCACGGCTTTTTGACAATTTCCAGGCAAGCACTTTTATATAATAGCACAACAAAATGTGTTTTGTTTTTTTTTTTTTTAAGGAGAAAAATCATTCCATTAATTAATATCCGTCGAACAAGCTAAAATTATATTTGAAGGGATAGACGAGCCTCAAGAAACACTTCCTACTAACTCCAACCCTTTTCTAGCCAACAGATGTACCGGAAAATTTCCGTTTCTGACTTACAAAGGAAAAAGCGAAATAAGAGAAAACAAGCTTAAAAAGTTACGACAATCTTCGACAATATTTCCCAAGCCCGATAAATCTTGCATCTCTGCATTCATCTTCTGGCACATAGTAAGGAAGTCTGTTTCAAAGATCAGTTTGAAGAAGCCCCATTGAATCGACAGAAAAATCGAATGATACTCCGCTAAAGCTTCTCCTACAACAACATCATAGTGTCCTTCCAACTTTCTTGAGAAGGATTGGAGAATAATGTCATTCCTATCACGAACTAATCCTCCAATTGATGCTGAACTTCCACTAAAAGTCGCGTCGATGTTGAATTTAACCACTTCATCACAAGGGTGAGCCCATACAGTCGGGTGGGGCTTCTCCGATTGATAGAGTATATTTTTTTGTAAGAACAATGAAATTCTCTAAGATTATGAAATACTAACTCCGTCCCAAAATATAAGTCATTTTAGGATTTTTCATACAGATTAAGGATATGGTTGAATGTCATTAATTTAAAGATTAATGTCTAAAATACCCCTTGACTATATTAATGCAATAGTTGTTAAGTAATGAAATGTTGTTGGATTCATAATAAATTAGGGGTAAGATAGAGAAATAGACAATTAATGTTGCATTGAATGACTTATATTGTGAGACTAATCAAAAAATGTAGGATGACTTATATTTTTGAACAGAGGTAGTATGTGGAAGAAATTTCATGGGACAACGGTCGTAACATTATTTAATGATATGATGAACAAGTTGATCACGATATGGAAGATAACAAACTTGCATTGCGCCAACCAGACTTGGTTCCGAACAAAATGCACATCTATTTCAATGTGCTTTGTTTAGCATGAAAAGTAGCTAGGTTTCTGATGAAGTGAACCACAAGATCATGGGTTTTGAAGGAACTAAGATAAAGAGTTCTGAAAGGCAAGATTTAAGCCACACATTCTTTGTTGCAATACATGAACTTTCAGGATATAAGTATACATTCCATTGAGAAGAGATGATTAATCAGATACACGTACAACCATCATCTACGACCATTGAACAATGGAAAACATTAGTTGGAATATATGAACTTGAAATACATGAACTTTCATCTAGTCTCGATGTTGTGTTAGGGATATGCTACTTAGAATAAACTAATCAGGCATTTACTTGCGGATATGCGTCATCATTAGAACCAAACGGTAGGTTGGCAATTTGTGGATCATACTGTGTAAAGATCAAGCGCTTACCATTCTAGTAAGACCAATTGGTGTTAATAAATGCACTAATGTATTTCCTTATCATTTAAGAGAGTGGGCAATCTAGCACAACACCCCCCCCTCAAGTGTGGGCAATTTGTCCTAACATTGCATTTTTTATTTTTATTTTAAATAATGTTAACACCCCCACCCCTCAAGTGTGAGCAATCTGTCCCAGAACTTGCATAATTTTTTTTAAATAATGTTCTAACCAGGGTTCGATCTCATGACCTCTGGCTCCGATACCATGTTAAGTGTTGGCAATTTGTCCAACACTTGCACAACTTTTTTTTCCAAGAGTGTGGGCAATCTCTCCAAACACCCCCCCAAGTGTGGGCAATCGGTCCCAACACTTGCATATTCTTTTTAAATGATGTTTCAACCAGGGTTTCGATCCTGTGACATCGATCTGGCTCCGATATCATGTTAAAGATCAAGCGCTTACCATTCTACTAACATCAAGTGGTGTTAATACAGGTACTACTGTATTTCCTTATCATTTAAGTGTGTGAGCAATCTGTCCCAACATACTATAAGATCATATATTGTTGATCTATCAGTATCTGGTGAATGGTCTTTTAAGAAATCTGTTTTTCAAATTTAGATGTCTAGAAATGGGGAAGTTATTGTGTGGTTAGGGAATATGAGGTGAAGTGACGGGTAAAACGATTAGAACCACACAGTTTGAATACAGAATGAGAGTGTGTGGTGTGTAAGGTGCCACACGGTGTCTCCACACCGTGTTGAGACATCACACAATAACTTCCCATAGAAATGTACACTTTGTTATTGGAATCAGGAAAATATATCATTTTTTATTAGGTCTAAGTGTAGAACTAAAACTTTTGTGTGTTGTAGGGTCTCAGAAATGGGTAGCGAAGCACACTCAAATTTGCTTATATCTGGTTTGGCTTTGTGTAACTTTTCTAAGGGTGAAAGGTGCCCAAGAACTTAGTGTTTGTAGGATGTTTATTTATGACAGATCGAACATATGCAAAATGGCAGGGTTTAATATTGAATTTTTAAAATAAAAAAAAAAAAAAATATATATATATATATATATATATATATATATATATATATATATATATATTATAATAATAATAATAATTGAATATCTTCAATACATGACTCAAGATTTTACCAATTAAGGATTTCCTAACTTTATGTGCCAAACATTTACAGAATGATATTTTGAGATTGAACTAAGATAATTAAGAAACAACCAAATGACATGACTAATTAAGACTTGTAAGTAAGATGGATATTGTTCATATGGTGCTGCCTTTCTAGAAGAACTTTCTTGGTAGCTTGATCATGGACATATCAATTGATTGCATGACATGCAAAAAATACAACACGTACTGTTAGTGACCAAAGGAGATACATACCTTGAGGAGGTTCCTTAATTAGGAACATAAAAAAATATGATTTATTTTTAGAACAACATTCCTAGATATTAAACCATGTTTTACTATTGAATAAAACTTCAATGGTAGTCCAAACCTCGAAGTTGCACAACCTATTACTTGAGTGTGATCGAACATATGTTGTTATGGAAGATAGATTCCAACCTAATAGTAGTTGATATATAAATAGCCAACCATTAAAACTGTTTCATTCTGTTTTTAAACTGTGTGGTTCCGATCGTTTCACCCGTCACTTCACCACACAGCAATAAAAAATTTTACTCAAGCTCCTATTATATTAACTACTCTATGCATTGTTTTTTCCCCCTTAGTTTGTTAATTTCACAGAGATCATGTCAAGAGACATGGATAGAACCCGAAAAGAAGCTGAGTTTGCTCTTGCAGCCTTAATGGAAATACCTTCTCAATATCAAGCTACCATAGAGTTCAATATACTATGGTAAACACTTAACAAATTCGAATTATTAATTGTGAACTATATTATTGGGTCCCATTGAATTGATAAGAAACTTATACTTTCTTCGATCTCCAGGGCTTCTAGAGGAATGGAAATCGATAGGATACCGCTACCACCTCCTCAATACGGTGCACCTCCACCGAGCACCAGTCATTATCCAAGTGTTGAACACATAAGTCATTACTCCAGCTATTCTGATGATATTCATGTAATATATTATCTTTGAATCTGGTCACCATTTTTCGTCTAAAATGAAAGCAACAATTTCTATATCTAATTGTTAACACATGCAGCTTTGTCCCATTTGCATTGCTGAACCAAAGGATATGGCATTTGGTTGTGGACATCAGGTCCAATTTTCATCCAACTATGTTTTTCCATCATTCGATATATATATATATATATATATATATATATATATATATATATATATATATATAGATAGATACATTATACGTATATATTATACGTACTGTTGTAATGTGACTCAAGGTTAGGAACCCGGCTGATCCTAAACGATTAATGTTAGAGCATCTGTTTGTTATGCAGACTTGCTGCGATTGCGGTCGAGATCTTCAATGTTGTCCCATTTGCAGGAAGACCATTGATACAAGGATCAAACTTTACTAGACAAAAGGAAACTCGAAACTGTCATTAACTGTGCATTTTAACAGCTTGTAATAATTCATAAAATGATGGACTTGCACATAGTTGCTTAAATTGTTTGATCTGAGTACATGCAACGCTTGAAGGACGTATTTCTGGATTTTTTTTCATCGTTATTGTTTTGTTGGAATTGGCCTTCCGTTTGATGATAAAATACATTAAACAGATCTTATATACAAAGTAATGGATCATTTAATACAAAGTTGCCAATCATGGGTAGAATGAATCTTTAATTCATAGTAATAGACAAAATAATAATACATAGTTGCCAATCAAGTAATAATGTTGTGCATTAATAAGTGGTAGATATTTAGCATAAAATAGAAACATGTTCTCATTGATGATTTAGATTACGACTGATTGAGCCAATACAGTAAAACCTCGATAAACGAATATTCGATAAATGAATAACCTCGTCAAATAAATAATTTTCTCAGGTCCCGACTTGGGCAAATGGGCTAAATGAATAACCTCGCTAAATGCATTAACGAATAAATTTTTTTGAGTCCTTAAGGACCCCATGTAAATATAAATGAATAATCGATAAATTCCATATATATAATAAAAAAATATTTCATCCAATCAACAATGTTCATATAAGATGTCATTTCTTCTCATAAAAATGCATCTAAAGTTGTGTGTTTTTACCTTCCACCAAAATGCATCACATCCTTAATTTATCGTAATGCATGCACAACTTCTAGAATACTTTGCTTGTGTTGTAGCAAATAATTTTCTATGATGACTACTGCTTGGAAGGCTTCTTTTGACGACATATTTGGTATGACACTACTATCGTCTGGTTCAGGATCAGTCTCATCATTTAGTATGGACTCAATAATTTCTTTGTCTGTAGGCGATTTCATAACTGCATGATTCTCGTTAGGATAGTTCAAAAGATGTTCGACGTCCATCACATTTGTATAGCGTAATTTAGAAATGACATCACTTAATCCTTGGATATCTTTTTCTAATTCTAATTCAAGAACATCAATTTCTTCAGACCGTATCTTGCAATGCCGGAAACAATTTGCAATTGTTTTCGCCGTCACATCAAATCTCGAAGCCATGGGAGCAAAATTAATAGCATCCAAAATGTTAATCTTTTCATGATTTAGTGAGCCAACTTCAAGGCTCTGCAAGATTCTAGAATAAAAACGACGCCGGTAATGAACATTGAATGCTCGAATAATCCCAGCATCACATGGTTGAATTTTAGACGTTGAGTTATGAGACAAGAAAAATAACTCTACATTTCTCATGCCTTCGGCAGGCTTTGGATGAGCTGGGCAATTGTCAAAAAAAAGTAAAAACACAATCTAAATGAATAAATATTCATTTATCGATAAATAAATAAACTTGCTAAACGAATATTTTTTTCTGGTCCCGAGGGTATTCATTTATCGAGGTTCTACTGTATATAGAATACAATAACTTAGGCAATAAGAAATATAGAGCGAGCAACAAATAGTAATTAATTTGGGATGTTGGAGTAATATAGGGAAAATTAGTCTCATCGAAAACGATGTCTCGGAAAATAAATATTCGGCCCGTGGAGAGACCAAGACATTTATCTCCTCCGTGGATATCATTGTAACCTAGAAATATGCAAGTCTGTGTTATACGGACAAAGATACGGCCAACACACACACCCAAAAACTTTTAAATACTTATAATCCGGAATGCGACCATAAAAGGACTCATACAGACTCTTAAATTGTAAGACTTTGGTAGGCATACGGTAGATAAGATAAACGGCCGTAGTGAAGGCATCTTCCCAATAAGGAAGTTGTAAGTGAGAATGAGCCAATAATGCTAAACCTGTTTCAACAATGTGTCAATGGCGGCGTTCAACAGGCCCCCATTTGCTCGTGTGTGTGTGCACAAGCATATTGGTGAACAATACCAGTACACGAAAAATACACATCCAATTTTTGGAATTCACCTCCACGACCAGTTTGAACAGCCTTAATTTTAGTACCAAAAAGACGTTCAACAAGAGCTTGAAAATTAGAAAAAAAACACGCTCCACATTAGATTTTAGTGCAATAGGATAAAACCAAATAAATTCATTGCAATCATCCAAAAAGAAAACATAATATCGAGAGCCATAAATTGAAGCCTCGGCACAAGGCCCAAACATCCGAATAAATAAAATCCAAAGGTTTTACGAGAGGTAAAGTCAGTAGTAGCTAAGGAGAGACGATGACTTTTAGCAAGCCGACAATCAAAACAAATAGAGGACAGGAAATCACGGGAAGAGGGAATATTTAATTGACGCAAAATAATATTACTAATTCTAGGGGAACAAAGACCGAGACGACGATGCCAATGAGAGGTGGAGGCACGAGTAGCAATGCAGGAGGGGGCAAGAGGTTGAGTGAAATGATATAATCTATCTTTGACGTAGCTTTTAGGATGGACCTGGCTCGAGTAATCATTCACAAGGAAATAAGTGGAGTGAAATTCAAAGTAAACATCATTATCACGTGCAAAATTTTGAATAGAGATTAAATTATTTTGGAGGGACGGGGTGAGGAGAACATTGCGAAAAATAAAAGAATGCGTAGGATTATAAATAAGGGAGTCACCAATATGAGTAATAGGCATACCAGTACCGTTGCTAGCATGAGCGTTATCATCGCAAGAATAAGGAGCAGGCGGAGAAGAAACTTTGTGCGGGTTGGGCGTCATGTGGTGAGTGGCACCGGTGTCAGGAAACCAAGTAGATTGATCAAAGGAGGTGCCTGCAAAGTTAGCCATAAGAGGATGGGGAGGGGGAGCAGGATTGAAGTTTCGGGGTGGGGAGGGATGAAGTTTGAGTCGAACCGATACCAACACGAAAGAACCATGTGACCAAACTTACCGCAAAGTTGATATTGAGCGGAAGGATTAGCAGGCTGTTTTTGTTGAGGGTGAGGGCTATTAGATCGACCTCGACCACGGCCACGATAATTGGAACCACGGCCTTGGTTATTGTTGGACCGGTTATTATTGTTTGCGGCTTGTGAGAGGGCTATATGTTAGGTGTAGTGCCTCGAAAGACAATTTGTGTAATTGTTTTTAATAATGAATGACAAATTTATCTCACCTTATTACTTGCTTTGTGCTTGTAAAGTAATACATCTACCGCAAACCCTAAGTATATCTCAGATGTAACCACTTAACTTTCGGTGTATGGATTACACGTGAGGATTGAGTTAGTGGTGATATACTTAAATCTGATAGTCCGTGGTGAACTTAATCGAGTTTAGGGTCTCTTGATTAAAACACCAATAATGCGCCTGCAACACCTTAGGGTGTGATAGTCTTATCCGGATTGTCGGTGAGAGTACCTACGTGGGGCATTTATATATGATGGCATTCATATAGGATCGACCGATTTAATCAGATTTCTCGGTATAATTCCGTAATCGAGGAATCTTATTAAATCATTAGATGATCATATATGGATCAACCTTAATCCTGAGGTGATCACGGGATCTTCGCTTGTCCCGGGTAGTGTTTGATGTGTTAGTTACGGTTCACTTTAATATGTGTTCCAAGCCACTTCTCATTGGCACTATCTCCAGATGAGTGAGTAGTTCTGATTTTCACAGACATGGAATCCATTCCTTCCTGCGGGAAGTAGAGAGACAGTCCCCTTGTTTGTTAGCCCTAAGAAAGTGATCGATCCCGGGAGTTCACATTTGACTAATTAGCTACTAGTCAGATATGTGTACTAATTGATCATTAGGGGGTTAATGGTAAATAAGGATAAGATATTCGAGTCGGGTTCACGGAGACTTCCCACCTCGAAATGGACAATCTATGGAGGTTAATCCGTATGTAGTGATTATATCAATGGACGCTTATTCGCTCTATGGGTTGAGTATAAGTATACATCTATAATCGGTAGAGTTCAGTTTCGGGTTTATGGTGGCGTAATCCCGGAATTAATAATTAATGTACTTTCTGTTCGATGAATAATTAATTATTGGAAATACTTTAGTTATAGGTCCATGGTCCCCGATGTAGCACGTAATTCGGACTAGTAATCTTGTTACTTGGGCGCCAAATGATAATTAATTGGTTTGCTAATTAATTAATATGCATGGATATTATTTAGTTGGCTTTAAATAATATAATACACATAAAAAGACATTTTATGTGGGCTTTTTGACCCAATATGTGGCGCCATTAATGTCCTAATAATTAGAGAGAAATTAGTTTTCTTGGATAATTATTTAACATGTGATTTATCTTTTATTTGTTAAATGATAATTCATGGAATAATAGATAATAATATGATTTATCTTAATTTGTTTGGGATAATCATTTTATTTATCTTTTATTTGGAAAAGGATTAATGTGATAATTATCACTTAATTATTTAATCCTTGGAGGACATTGATTACTTCTCCATATAAAGAGAGTTCTCTCAAGTCTAATGGCAAAGGTACTATTCACGTCACTATTCACCGAGAGAAATTGGCCAAAAAAAATTGGGCCTCTATTCTTAGGGTTCGAGTTGGAAAAATCTTCTGATTTTTCCGTTTGCATATCAAGGAGGCTCGTGTATCAAGAAGGGTGTCCACCAACCGCTTTGGAGAACACATCGGAAGATCAAGGCGACTCTTCCCGTTATTGGTAACATAATCTTAAACCCCCTTGTAGTAGTTTAAGTCCTTTAATTATGTGTTTTGATATATAAATCGTGATCCGTCCGCTGCGCGTAGATCTAACTCGTTTAGATCTAAGAACCTGCATCCTTCATGTGGTATCGGAGCCAGGTTCCACGATTTATATAGTCATAATCGTAATTAAACGACTTAAAGGAGTGGAATTGCATGTAGGTGATATTTTACTTATTATTATGCATTAATAATTTTTAAATTGCTATGGTTGAAGAGATGGATTGGGGTTGGCACCGTTTTCCCGTTAGAACTATTGTAAACTCATATAAACGATGAAAATTCGTTCATATGAGTATAGGAAATTATGTAATTTATTTATTATTGCAAGTTTAATTTCCTGTAAATAGATCTGTTTAGTAGCTGATAGTGTTTTCGTTTTTTCCATTGTTTGAGCCGTTAAAACGAAGATCCCTCCGGTCAGAATCAAGATTGAAAGTTGATGAACAATCCCACAAATTTTGGTGTCGATCAGAGTCAGTTTGGTTTTCCGTTTGTTGCTGCGAAGTGGCTGCTGTAACAGAAAAACGCAGGATTCACAGAAACCCTAACTGTGACTTCTTCGATTTTCTGGGAACAATTGGACCGTTCAAATTAAAATCCGACCGGTCAGATCGATAATTCTGGAGTTTTGGACGTGAGATAAAATTTTCAGGACGATCGGGATTCATCTTCATCCCCGATCGATCTCGGGAAGTAAATGATGCGCTTCTGAAAGAGTCTGTTTCAGCAGCAAGTTGGGCGGCTTACTGGAGAAAATTGACAAGTCAAAGCTCCGATTCAACCGTCCATATTGAAGCCCGAGGAGAGAAGAACAGATCTGGAAAGTTTCGTCGCGATCCAAGTTTGTTTGGTTTGCCGATCATCGAAGATTTTGAACAGCTGTAGATTTTGTTAGAAAGTAGTAAACCCTAGTTAGGGTTTCGTTATTTATTATCTAATAGGTTAGATACGGGGGTGCCAACGGTCCATCTCGGTGTTTATTTTACGCACTAGAATACATGTTTAGATTGTATGTGTAGAACCGGAAAATTGCCATGACATGCATCATATCATGAATTCCACTCCATATGCATACATGTAGAAATTAATTCGAGGAATTAGTTAGGCATGTATAAAACACACGATTAGTTTTAATTAATTGTTTGATATTAATTAGAAACTAATTAGGGTAAAACCGAGGAACACGGGTTTTTTCAATCGTCGAGGTTGGGTGATGGATTCTCGGTGAATCCCACTCTGCGCGAAAGCATAAGGAGTAAAATCCGAACCTCGTGGTTAAGGTGTTGGATTCTCGGTGAATTCCACCTTACCTAAGACGAGATTACGTTTTGTTCCGTAGTGTCTACGTGAAAGTTTGATGTTTAAGGATTGGATAATCACGGGCAAACAGGTTCGAAAGTGGTTTAACCACGGTTGGGTGGTCAGCGATGAGCTACGGCTCAATCGACTTCACCTCTCCACGTGTGGCGTTTGCACGGGTCCGCAATCTTGAGCCATCCGAAGAGCCACTACGGCTCAACGGACCTCTCCTAGCCTTGACCCGTCCGGCACCACATATGTTCTAACGAATAGGTCGGGTGGGCTAGCCCACATAACCGACAACATTCGGGCCTATGATTTATTGTTCCTTAATGTAACATCAAGTCCAAAAACGTGATCGATAAACCCACCACTTTTTCAAAATATTGAGTGGGAGCGGGAGAGGCGACGGCCGACCCCACGGCCTCTATCGCTGTTGACACAAGCAACGTGAGAGAATGGTGACGCCGTCGGCACCTGGGACCGGCCTCCTAAGGAAGGCCTTCACCGCTATCAAAATTCAAGGCTTGGTCTCTCAAAGGATAGGATTTTGGGTACTCGTCGGGTCACCGTCCGACCCTAAGCGCAAGCACACTCGGGTCTACCTAAAAATCTGAGATAGTAGGTCACACTCATAAAGGGGTATTTTTGGTAGTACCTTGGCTGAAAAAGGAAAGGTGATTGACGATCACAAATGAGATGTTCGATTCTCAATCGATCTTCAATATTAATCGAAACCTCTTTGACCTACCCTAAGGCGGCATCGAGGCATTAGATTAAATCCTTGGAACGCAGTAGGATAGACTATAAGTACTTAGTTTATGTTCCTAAAATTTATTAGTAGTGTATGATTTGGATTTATTTTCTCATCAATTTTATTTACAACTATTTATATATCTCTAGGGGTGCTAGATCGCTAGTGTAAAATTGACTAATAATGACTTCGTTAAAAAGTGGTAAGTAACTAGAACGTTGTACTTATTGATCTTACATGCAATTAATTTTTCAAAAGAGATATTTCTCTTGAGCCTTCAAAACTTAAGTGACGTAAACAAGTATGTCACTGCTGTCACTCGTGTTGAACGAGAGACAACCATAGTTAGTTTGAAAGATGATTGGGACGATAAAATTCTTCTAGTGAATTTTAATTGTGTAGTGTCTACACGAGAAATTTTCTAATAGAAAATCATCAATTAAAGTGTCGCTAGTTAGACGGTATTTGGAACCGATAAACTAGTGGGAGCTTTTATATTATGTTTTTCTAATTTATTAGAAAATTAGTCCCACTGGGTAACGCTTTCATTAGACATCCCACAGTTCACGAGTAGTGTCTACTCAATTGAACTGCTAGTTCAAGACTATTTCCTTTTAAGGAAAGTTGAGAATGGGAAAGAATGTCTATAAGTGTTAATCATCTTAACTAAAGTTTTGAGGCTAAACCGAAAAATTAATTACAGAAAGTATAGGATAAGGAAAGTGATTTCGGATCACTAACCAATGAATCCTTAGCGACTTTCTTAACCGAGTAACTTGACTCAGTGGCTTAGTTCTTTGGAAGAACAAGGAAGCTGTGCATCAACGATTAATAGAGTAACAACGGGCAGTAATTTCAGCTATAATAGTGGGAGTGATATAAGGAAATGAATTTCGGATTCTATCCTTGAATATCACAAAAAAAAAAATAATTTATTTTTCTGTTTACAGATTCGTTGAAACAAATGGATTCACTTTCATCTCGATACTACGATTTGCCTTAAACAAAGTGAAGATGACATTTGTAGTACGAATCATGACTCGACTTTTGTTTGATAAAGACAGAACCACTAAGAAAAGTTTGAATAGGTATGTGTAACACGCCTAAAACTATTAAAGGTAAAAGGTTTCCGTATTAAGATAAACGACCCTTCAATATCTATTAATTAGTGCATATATCCTAGAGATAAGACTCGACGATCGGCTAAGGGTGATTCCTATCTCCCAGTCTAGGAACACTATCTCAAAGGAACAATGACTAAGTTTCCTTTCAATCGGGAGAGGGTAATAGATTTGAAGGTGTAACATAGCTTGTTCATCATGACCTTCGGGGTCTAGTGAGAGACACAAGCTAGTGGGAGTTTTTGAGTGGTGACATTTTGTCTGATAACTACTCGAAACGCGATTTAGCTTATCAAAAGAATACGAGGAGGTGTCTCTGATTTTAGCAGAGAATAGAGTATTCCATGCTCATAAATAGGCTATCGCATAGTCTTGGGACTGATGCTCGACCTGCCTCCTAGTGGAATGTTTCTCACTGAGAAAGAAACCATAGACTTGCCCTATATAGTTATTGATGTACTACAATACACTGCTAAACTCGATTAAGATAATTGGTTGCAAAATAACGGTTAACATTATTATGTAAACCGAGAAGTCTACCTAGAAGATGCTAGTGAATTTATGGATAAGGAGTGAATTCGGTTCACACCACTTCCGTAAATATAGGCATTTAGCATTTAATGCTTGAAGGTAGGGCTGGGATTTTGCGATATACGTCAGATTGTGACTGTTCGTGAAATATCTTAATGAGACGAGTGAATATTGATTATAAGATTCTTGAGATCAGAAAGTGACGGTTGAACTGTCACAAGCCTTCTGATAGAATCTATAAGAAACAGCCTTAAACCTTGGAGTACGGTTACCCAAAGGTAGTTACTATCTGATTTAATCAGACCACATCCAACATTAGTTGTTGGTGATTACACTGATAAATACTACTAGATCAGAATGTCAATCCATCCAAGACACAGTGGGAGTATGGTTTAACCGTTGACCCATTGTGATTTTGTGGACTTTATAATCTGCTGGGGTGATTGATAACCTATGGCTCTTGGTGGGCTGTATAGGATTCTGATTATAGAGGTTGGTTTGAAAACCTTAACCCTGTGAATGGAGTTTTGGTACTCCAGGTTATGTTTCGACCTCTTGTAGAACCACCTGAGTGTCTCAGGCCCAGTGGGAGCAATTGGATCTACACGGAAAAGAGTCGAATGAATAGGAAAGTTTAAACTTTCAGCGCAAAGTTGAGTGGTATAAGGGTGATTCCCTGACAACTAGAGAGTTAACCAGACCTTGAACTCTCTCACCACTCAGTCTTGCTAGATTTCGTTAGAAAGCAGAAAATAGGGGTGATTCCTCGAGACTTTCTTGCCGAACAACGGAATCGAATTCATTCGAGAATAGAAGGGTTTTAGTGAGAATGAATAACGGATTCGTTACAAAGCAAAAGATAGGGTGATTCCCTAATACCTTTTTTGCGAGACTAACGATATCTTAATTCATTTAGAAAGAACCTTTGGTAGGAGGCTCTCGCCATGGCTTATATCCTTTGTGGATTTAAGAGAACCTCTCGGTCATTTAAAAGTCACATGTTTTAAAATATGTGGACTTGACCAGGCAGTATTGATAAGTCTTTCGTAGACCGGATATCAATATTGGTATAGTAGTAGTATTGGTGTTCATAAATGATAACACTAAAACAGATTGGAAACAACATGGGTGTGCTATCTCGAAGTCGAAATCGACACGCCAAGATTCTCTGGATGAGAGAATTGGACTATGTTCTAAGAATCGATTCGGTCAAATTCACGAGAATGAGTCATTGGCTATCCTACCGATCTTATTGAATAAGATGATTATGCATATATGGTTGCAAAGATTCATCGAGAGTTGTCCTACCCTACCTCTCGTGAATGATTCTCCAAATCTTCGGATAAAGAGAAAATGGGATAGAGTCTCTGCAGGATAAGGGCAAGTCAAACGAGTCAATTGCGCTGAATCTTGGATTCAAGCAATAAGTAGCGGTTTAGTACGTCTGAAGTATCGTTAGAGAACGAGGAATCATATGCTTGTATATTCAGTGCAAACTTGAATATGGTTGACTACTACCGATTCGACTTGTAGTCGATTAATGATGATCATTAAGTTGATCTCGGGCTCGGTGTTTACTCATAGTGCTTAGAATTTCCTTTTTGGTGCCGGGAGTAATTCCGTGTCGATAAGCCGATATCACTTCATTGTGAAAACAAGAAAGAGATAGCTTAGAAGGATCTTCTCGGTCACCAGAGGTCAAAAGCATATTGAGAGAGTACCGCTGATTGGAAGGACCGGCGGCGATTCAATCCTAAAGATCGTCTCAGTCGACAACCTAATCGATCGAGTGTACCAAGTCGAGTGCTTGGAGGGTACGGCATTGAGGATATATCTCAACCGCTTTTAGAGCAAGTGGGAGAGTGTTGTGAATAAGATGAGAAAGGGTGTGCTCTAAAAACAATCGCTTGCTTGTCATTTCGTGCAAGTGGGAGATTGTTAGGTGTAGTGCCGAAAGACAATTTGTGTAATTGTTTTTAATAATGAATGATGAAATTTATCTCACCTTATTACTTGCTTTGTGCTTGTAAAATAATACACTTCTTTGCAAACCCTAAGTATATCTGTATGTAACCACTTAACTTTCGGTGTATGGATTACACGTGAGGATTGAGTTAGTGGTGATATACTTAAATCTGTTAGTCCGTGGTGAACTTAATCGAGTTTAGGGTCTCTTGATTAAAACACCAATAATGCGCCTGAACACCTTAGGGTGTGATAGTCTTATCCGACTTGTCGGTAGAGGGTACCTACGTGGGGCATTTATATATGATGGCATTCATATAGATTTGGACCGATTTAATCAGTATTTCTCGGTATAATTCCGTAATCGAGGAATCTTATTAAATCATTAGATGATCATATATGGATCAACCTTAATCCCGAGGTGATCACAGGATCTTTGCTTGTCCCGGGTAGTGTTTGATGTGTTAGTTACGGTTCACTTTAATATGTGTTCCAAGCCACTTCTCATTGGCACTATCTCCGGGATGATGAGTGAGTAGTTCTGATTTTCACAGACATGAAATCCATTCCTTCCTCGCGGGAAGTAGAGAGACAACCCCACTTGTTTGTTAGCCCTAAGAAAGTGATCGATCCCGGGAGTTCACATTTGACTAATTAGCTACTAGTCGATATGTGTACTAATTGATCATTAGGGGTTAATGGTAAATAAGGATAAGATATTCTCGAGTCGGGTTCACGGAGACTTCCCACTCGAGAATGGACGATCTATGGAGGGTTAATCCGTATGTAGTGATTATATCAATGGGCGCTTATTAAGCTCTATGGATTGAGTATAAGTATACATCTATAATCGGTAGAGTTCGATTTGGGTTTATGGTGGCGTAATCCCGGAATTAATAATTAATGTACTTTCTGCTCGATGAATAATTAATTATTGGAGCTACTTGGTTATAGGTCCATGGTCCCGATGTGGCTTCGTAATTGGACTAGTAATCTTGTTACTTGGGCCTCATTGATAATTAATTGGTTTGGCTAAATAATATAATACACATAAAAGACATTTTATGTGGGCTTTTTTGACCCAATATGTGGCGTCATTAATGTCCTAATAATTAGAGAGAAATTAGTTTTCTTGGATAATTATTTAACATGTGATTTATCTTTTATTTGTTAAATGATAATTCATGGAATAATAGATAATAATATGATTTATCTTAATTTGTTTGGGATAATCATTTTATTTATCTTTTAATTGGAAAAGGATTAATGTGATAATTATCACTTAATTATTTAATCCTTGGAGGACATTGATTACTCTCCTATATAAAGAGAGTTCTCCCAAGTCTAATGGCAAAGGTACTATTCACGTCACTATTCACCGAGAGAAATTGGCCGAAAAATTTGGGCCTCTATTCTTAGGGTTCGAGTTGGAAAAATCTTCGGGATTTTTCTGGTTGCATATCAAGGAGGCTCGTGTATCAAGAAGGGTGTCCACCAACCGCCGTTTGGAGAACACATCGGAAGATCAAGGCGACTCTTCCCGTTATTGGTAACATAATCTTAAACCCCCTTGTAGTAGTTTAAGTCCTTTAATTATGTGTTTTGATATATAAATCGTGATCCGTCCGCTGCGCGTAGATCTAACTCGTTTAGATCTAAGAACCTGCATCCTTCACTATAGGTGCTGGAAGTGTCGGCGTGGTAGGTTAGAGTAGAAGCATATTGGTTGACTCTTGCCTCCATGTTTAATAATAGGGAAAACAGTTCTTCAGTGGTAATATCCGGCCTAGAAGAAACCATGGAGACCAAGGAATCGTATTCGGGTTCCAATCCGGCAAGCACGTAATTGATAACATCATTGGTGTGCAAAGGTTGTCCAGCCAATGCAAGATCTCCAGTCAGATGTTTGAAGGTCATGAAATATTATGTAGCTGTAGAGCCGCTTTTTCGAATGGTGGCGAGTTGAGATCAAAGATGAATAATTTTTGCACGTGATTGCGAGGCAAAGCAACGTTCAATTGCCGACCAAATTTCAGCTGATGTTTTGGCATGATAAACGTGAGTGAGAACTTCCTCAGACAAAGACGAAGTAATAGCGCTTGGAATAGGGGTTGGACCATTGTGGGAGTACTGGATTTGGCTGGCCGTTGAGGGTGGCCAGTTGCTGGTGGATGATGCCGTCGACGAAGCCGTAGACTTCTTGGCCCTTAAGGTAAGCAACAATTTGTGCTTTCCAGATCGAAAAATTCATACGGGTCAATTTTATGAGATTGATAGAGTTAACAGAATTGAATGAGGGTTAGAGAGTAGAGGGAGAAGAATCAGTGGTGGTGGTGGTTTGAGAGATGGTTGTCGTAGAGGTTGACATGGCTAACTAGGGTTTATGCGAAAAAGAGGAAAAAAAAACTTTTGTGCGAAGAAGAAGAATACAGGAAAAGGATCAGAAGAAAAGATGTATTCAGATGTAGGGTGGTTCAACCTAAAAGCTCTGATACCATATTTAGCATAAAATAGAAACATGTTTTCATTGATGATTTAGATTACAACTGATGGAGCCAATATATAGAATACAATGATTTAGGCAATAAGAAATATAGAGCGAGCTACAAATGAGTCGAGCCCACTTTATGTGTATGACCATTTTATCCGGACCGTCAATATTGGTTATAAATATTGGTTATCTAAGTGAGACATTTATAAATGATGTAGTCATATAGGACCTGAATATGCATTTCTCATGTAATTTCGTGATTGATAAATCTTATTAAATCACAAGATGATTATATATGGATTAACCTCAATCCCGAAATGATTTTAGAGACTTGGCTGTTTCAAGATAGGGTTTGATGCGTGGTGATCGAATCACTTTCATGTTGGTACTATTTGAGATTGAGTAGACGAGTTTGTGTTTCATAGATACAAAATCCATTCCTTTTTACGAGAATTAGAAAGACAATCCCCTTATTTAATAATCCTGGAAAATGATCGATCGGCGGAGTTTGTATTGTTTATGAACTAATTGACACTGGTGAGTTAATGGTAAACATATAACGCTCATGTCCTGGACACCGAATCCTTATTCGGAAATGGGACGTTCGGCACTTGATGTTTAGAGTAAACCCTAACACCGACATAAGTCTTCTGTCATATCAGAGTAATTAAAGAACGTGCGGAAGAAGAGAAACAAGCAAGAGGCTCGGGAAATTGACCCTTAGGTCTTCCAGTAACCAAATTAACCGTAATACAATTGCTGTCAAACTAGAATCATAAATAAGTAGTAACAATTATTACAACTCAACTTGACTAAGAAAGAAACTGTTGATACACAGAGAACTTCATGACTTCATTCTTAAACTTGCTATCGATCTATGCTCATCATCCAACTTGTAACATCCCAAATTTTGGGTTGATACCTTGGTAGCAAGTTGATATGTAACATCCCGATTTTTAATTGATAGTATAGGATTTGAGAACTAATAAATTACAATATCAAATGAATTATATGAGAATTATTAATTTATCTATATTATATGTGTGTATAATTATTTTGACTACTTGTTCAACTATTGTATAGTGAACAATCATCTATAATTTGTCTAATATACGTAGGCATTATTTTTCCCGTAACTCATTTATGATATGAATAGAATTAAGTATATATATAAACACACGTATAAAAGTATGTATTTTTTTTATTAGGATATTTAATCTCTAAATTTTTCCTACACATGTGGTCAAGTCAGTAGCCTGTAAATTATGCTGCCATTCAATGTTGAGCAATTGATTATTCATTACCAATTAATTACCATAGAATGCATTGGTTGACTAGGCATTTGAAATCATGGATATATTTATGCACATACTATTTCCTTTATGCATGTGCTATCGATAGAGAAATGAATGTAATACCTTTAATCCAATTTTTATTTTTTGAGGGGACCTTTAATCTTTTTTTTTTTTTACGGTTTCAAATGCAAACTATCACGTGGAAATACTATTATTATATATCATTATTATTGTCTTTAAGACAGAACGGAATAACGGGCTTAAATGGTGGAAATCAAATATAAATTATGCACAGCCACCCACATATATATATATACCTATGCATGTGCCTTTCACCACCACAATATATCGTCTTGTTAGTTTACTTACAAATTAGATACAGGCTAATCGTTCAAATTTTTTATTTTTATTTTTTATTTTTTTAACAACAACTTATATATTCATATATATAAGTTGTTCAAAAAAAAAAACTTAGAACGATTAGCATGTATCTAATTTGTAATTTTTTTTTTTCATTTGTTAAATTGACCTTCCGCTTGATGCCATCTCTCGTCAGTGATTTCAAACTACCTACAATATATTTCATCACATAAACTCTTCTTTAACCCTACTTATTATTGAATGGGAGGCGGATGATTTGAGATATTAACATGAAGATGGAGCAACATTGCCGGATGAGGAAATATATGTGTGCGCAACATTTCTTGGGTTTTAGGCGTATAATATTGGTTGAGGTTATATAATTGATAGTGACTCGAATTAAAAGTGAGTTCATTCTTTTTCTTTTTTTTTTTTTTTGAGTTAAATGGTGAGTTCTTATTCTTTATAAAATCCAAAGTGTGTTTTTTTTATCAAAGTATTTTAATTGATTATTTTATTGATATATTATATATAATATGTATCTTGTTTTTTTTTTATTGATATATAATATGTATCTTGTTAAAAATGATTCGAGAATTTTCTCATTTTAAAGATAATAACGTGATGTAACAAATCTTGTGCAAACGACATTGCATGTCCCAACATGGTGGCAAGATACCGTACTACCCGCTTCGTGCGGTATGGTATATTATACTTGTACCTTTCACGCTTCGGAGGCACTGCTTGTTCCTGCTTGCTTGCTTGCTTTATGGGCCTACTGAGGGTTTCACAGACGGGTTAGCTGCGTATCGGGCTGTGACCGCGGTTGTGGGATTTGAGGCAAGTGGACTCTCCGGAAGCCCCAGGAGATTGGGTGTTGGAAGGACGGATTTCACCATAAAAATTACTTATTGTGGATATAAGGTGCGTGAAATGGGAGTCATAAGAAAGAGACTATCGTATCACCTGTATCGATGTCTAGTAAAAAAACTTCTGGAATTGATGGACTTGTCTGTACTTTCTTGACTGATAAATGGTACACAAACGATGTTGAACAAGTAAACTATTGTTTATATATATATATATATATATATATATATATATATATATATATATATATATATATATATGACATGAATCTTTCTATCTATGAAAATATTAATTCTTTCATGATTTTGACTTGTTTAAAACGTAACACACTCACACACGGCTCATACCAGCCTTTTGCTGACGACTCTCTTTCTTTTCCTTTTGTTCTTTTGTTTGATTTGTTTTTCTTTTCTTTTATATATATACCAGGTCGTGCATACAGAGAAAAGAAAGAGAGGTGACCGACGAGATTGGTCAAAAGGTGTAGCTGATAATACTCAAGGCACGAGATGATGAAGATCACCCTATGCCTTTTTTTTTCTAGTTAAAGTTAATGTATTTTTGAATTTTGTAATTTCTTTAACAAAATCAATAATGTAGAAATGTACACTTACTAGTCTGCTCCTAGAATGACCCCAGTGGACATAGGGGTCGGGAGTGGGCCGTTACAGAGAAAGGTTTGTTATAGGAAATGGAACCTTAGGGACTCAATATTAGACGATGAACTTAGGGTCAACTCGTTTCAAGGTATTTTTTAATACATACATATAGATTAAGTAAATATAGTATTAGCACATATGTTTATATATATATATATATATATATATATATATATATATATATATATATATATATATATATATATACGATTCTATGTTGTATTTAAAAATTTTGTTATGTAGGATATGGCGTCTCTGCAGAATCAAGGTGTGTACTACGGCCATGGAAGACCAGGAAGGAGGCCGTTCGCAGTTAGGACCTTTCCTCATAACCTATATAGGCCGATTAAGAAAGATGCTACAAGAACTAATGGTCAATGAGAAGGTAGTAACCCACCTACCAAGTTTTCCAATAGTGGCCATGGATGTAATGATGAAATCAACGAGGACCCGAAGGTTGTTGTGGTTGAGGACGACACTGAGGAGGAAGAGGACCCTGAGGAAGAAGAGGACCCGGAGATATATGAGGATTTAGATGGGGATGGCAATCCAAGCCAAGAGAATGCCCCAAATGTGCAACAACCAAAAGTCATGATGGAGGATCCACCCGTGATACTTAGAATAATTTCTGGGAAAACATTTTTTAGTACATTGAAGATTTTCTTCTGATTTTCAATACAATACAATAATACAATCTAGACTATATCCTGGCGGATAAGGATAATGAATCTGGCACGCTCTCCCAGGTGGCACTTGTCTAGCTAAGAGACAACTAGACTTAATTACCAAGATACCCTCATAAGTAAATATAACATGTAACATATAACTCATCTAACATCCCCCCTCAAACTAAACGTGGTAGGGAGCACGTTTAGTTTGGTTCTGAACTGAGTAAACTGAGCTACAGGTAGAGCCTTGGTGAACACATCAGCAATTTGGGCTGAAGAGGGTATATAGCTGATCCTGACTTCTTTCTGAAGCACTTTGTCCCTAATAAAGTGGACATCCACCTCTATGTGTTTTGTTCGGGCATGGCAAACAGGATTTTGTGCTAATGACGATGCTCCCAGACTGTCACACCATAGAATAGGTGGAACAGACAGTTTGATTTTCATTTCAGTGAACAATTGAGTGATCCAGGTCACCTCAGCTGCTAGATTTGCTAGAGATCTGTACTCAGATTCTGTACTAGATCTTGCCACCACGTGTTGCTTTTTGGAACACCAAGATACCAGAGAATTTCCAACATAAACACAGTTACCTGTGACTGACTTCCTATCAGTAGGAAAACAGGCCCAATCTGCATCAGAAAACCCTTGAATATGAAGATTACCTCCAGCTGGGATCAGCAGGCCATGAGAGATTGTTCCTTTCACATATCTTAGAAGCTTTTTCAGTGCAAGCCAGTGGTCTATCATAGGACACTGCATAAACTGGCTGAGGTAATTGACAGAGTATGTGATGTCTGGTCTAGTTGAAGTCAGAAATTGTAGGCCACCAATGGCACTCCTGTACAGAGTTGGATTAGACATAGGTGTGCCCTGATTTGGATTTAGGTGCTGGCCCACTGTGAAAGGAACCTGACTTGGTTTGAGGTTTTCGAGATCTGATCTTTGCGTGCTTGAGCGAAGATAGTGTTGCTGAGACAAAAACAAGCCTGTGGACTCCCTTTTAGCCTGCATACCCAGAAAATGAGCAACAGGTCCCAAGTCCTTCAAGGCAAACTTGGCATTCAACATTGTAATGAACTTTTGCATCAGAATCTGTGAACTCCCTGTGACAAGAATGTCATCAACATAAATCAACACATACAACAGGTCATTGTCAGTTTGCAGGACAAACAGTGAATTGTCAGCTCTAGATTGTTGGAACCCCCAAAGTGTCATCTGTTGTTTCAGAGCTGCAAACCAGGCCCTTGGAGCCTGTTTAAGACCATAAAGAGCTTTATTCAACTTGCATATGTAGTGAGGTTTTTGTGGATCCTCAAACCCTTCAGGCTGGGGCATGTAAATAGACTCATTGATAGGGCCATTCAAGAAGGCATTGTTGATATCAACCTGCCTAATGTGCCAATTTTGAGTGACGGCAACTGTTAAAACTATTCTAATAGTTGATGCCTTTGCTACTGGACTGAAGGTGTCTGTAAAGTCAACTCCATATGTCTGATGAAATCCCTTGGCAACCAATCTGGCCTTATGCTTCAAAACTGATCCATCAGGTCTCAACTTCAGTTTGAAAATCCATCTATTACCCACCAATTTGTATTGACTAGATGGTGGAATCAAGTCCCAGGTATGGTTCCTTTTTAGAGCTTCAAATTCTTCTGCCATGGCATGTTTCCATTCAGGTATACCCACAGCATCTGATACTCTCACAGGTTCAGATAGGTGAGGAGGAAGATTGGAGTTGGTGATGGATGAGTGATACACTTTTGGTTTGTAGACACCACTTTTAGACCTTGTTTGCATGGGATGACCAACAGGTTGCTGAATAGGTTGTTGTGGTGAAGGTGATGTTTCTGGATTGGTATTGGCAGGAGAATTGAAGGATGGAACAGGACTTTGTGGTTCTGGGACACTTTCTGCATTAGGTGAGTTTGGAGTAACATGACCAGGGACTAGTAGATAGGAAGGAGGAGCGATAGGAGATCCAGGAACAGGGCTAGTGTTGGTAGATGGAACAGGACTGTTAAGATTGGTATTGTCCATAGTGTGTGTGTCAGGAGAAGCAGGTGGAGTGTGAGCCTGCTGTGGTGCTGTGACATTGTGAGTGATACCATCAACAAAAGTGTCATGCAGCAGACTGGTATCTATAGGTTCTGGAACAACATGAATGTTTATATGGGGTCCCAAGGGGTGAAACCTACCTTGAAGGGAAACTCATGTTCATTGAAAACAACATCCCTACTTATGTAGATTCTTCCAGTAGGTCAAGACACTTATAGCCTTTATGTTGTGGACTTAGGCCTAAGTTAACACATTTGATAGAGTGGTAACTAAATTTGTGGTTAGAATAAGGCCTAAGGTTAGGGAAGCAAGTGCAATAAAAACCTTGTATCTAGAGATGTCAGTTTGAGTTTATATAGGACTTGAGAGGAGACAGGACCATTAAGAACCGGGTAGGTAAGTTATTTATGATGTGGACTGACTGTTGGAAACTATCCCACCGTAACTTCAAGGGCATGGATGCTGAGCTAGAAGGGTGAGTCCCATCTCAAGAATGTGTCTCAGTGTTTCCTTTACGCCCTCCTCTGTGACCATGAGCATGAGGCGGGGAGTGTCTAAAGGTGATCCCATTTTCTAAGACAATTTTCAAAACTCCTATACTCTCCCCAATCAGATTGAACACACTTAATCACCCCTGAAATTGTGTTTCAACAAGTTTTTGAAGAACAGGGAAGGTAGAAAAGGCTTCGATTTGTTTCTCAAGGGAAAGATCCAGGTGAACCTAGAGTAATCATCAAGGAAATGGATATAATAGGAGTAGCCAAACATCATTTTTAACGAGGGAAGGTCCCGGACATCGGTGTAAACAACCTCAAACATAGACTTAGCATGAAAAACAGATTTAGGATAAGGTAGGGCATGCATCTTACCATATTGACAGGCATCACAAAAGGACAAATCATCAGTAACACATAAACCATAGTTTTTAAGAACAGAATGCAAAACTTGTCTGGAGGGATGACCCAACCTCCTATGCCAGACACTTAGGGTTTCATCAAGATTCAAAGAGCCAACAAGAGCATTACAATTATTTGAAAAAAGACTGAAATCAGAAGGTAAATTGGATTGAAGGGAGCTCATGTGGGCAGCTGGTCTACATGAGTCTTCAAAGCTGGTGTCACCATGAACAGGGATTTGATAGAGGCCTTGCTTAAGAATTCCTAGCTGAAGGAGTCTCCTTGTTGCCTTGTCCTTAACATAACAATATTTATTGTCAAATTCAACTATAACAGGAAAGTCTTGGGTTAATTGAGAAACACTAATCAGATTTTTTGTCATGGTAGGGACAAGAAGTGAGTGTTTTAAGTGAAGAGGAGTGTCTGTGTGTGTTTTAAGAGTGCAAGTTCCAGTGTGTGTAATGGGAAGAAGCTCACCATTCCCAACGCGACAAAGTATCGATCCTGTAGTCCAAGTCAAATGCAGATTGTTGATATCTCAAGTGATGTGGTTTGTAGCCCCACTATCAATATACCAAGCCGAGTCCATAAGTGGTGCAGGAGATGCAACAAGAGCGAGTCTGCCTTGGTCTTGGGCTGCTAGGAACAAAGTCCTCTTCAAACCTGTGCCAACAATCAATAACAGTATGTCCAGACTTCCCACAAAGTTGACAAACAGGCCTATTGGACGAGTTGGTAGAGTTCCTGCCCCCCCTGCCTCTGGTTCTACCTCCTCTCCCTCTGTTCGGAGAGGATTGAATGTTACTTCTTTGAGTCTAGCACTGAGTCCGTCCTCTTGGTGCAGGGGATCTGGCTTGTTGCTGATTGAGCACTTGGATTCAAGTTTCTGTCCAGGTTTCCACCATAGTTAAACCTGGCCAACAACTTCTCATGTATCATCAATTGGGATTGCACTTCCTGCCATGACAGAGAACCCACTCTAGTTGTTAGGTTAACAATCACAGCTTCGTATTCTCTATCTAGACCCCCCAAGGTTGCCAATATTAGTTCTGATTTAGAGATTGGATAGCCAGCAGCAGCTAGATTGTCTCCATAAGACTTCATCTGAGATAGGTAGTCTGCCATGGATTTGTTCCCTTTAGTGGCTTTGGTAAGAGCAGATTTGTACTCCAACATTCTTGATTCAGATGGTTTGTTGAATAGAGTTTCAAGAGTAACCCATATTTCTCTGGCAGTGGTGCAGCCAATAATTTCCTGTAAGGCCTGTTCTGTCATTGATGCCATCAACCAACCTATCAACAGTTGATCTGAGAGGTTCCATTCTTCAGCAGTTTGAGGCTTTTGATATGGTGAAACATGTCCTCCCAACGGTGACAAAGCTGGATCTGCACTTCATCTCCTAAGACATGGCTTTCCAACCGATGTCCTCTAATGATAGGCAAAACCATAGATTTCCAAAGGAGATAGTTGTTGCGATCCAGTTTAACAGAGCATACCCGATTCAAGGTGGTGTTATTGAACGGTAAGATAGGGACACTAGATCCTCCAATGGTTCCCGGAGATGGAGTGGGTTGCGTGTTTGAGAAGATAGGGTTTGTGCCGGCTCAAGAAAATTTGGGCGACCAAATTCTAGCCTGTGAAGGGCATGCCAAAACCAAATGGCATTGTGAACCCAGAGGTTAAACCTGTATTTCCCAATGGTGAAGAAGGTCCGGCACCGATCGTGAGTCCACCAGACAGCGGCAGAGTTCCTTCAACATTAACTCATATGCTAGCAGTTGTGGCTGCATTTGTGGTGGTCCCTGCTGGTTGACCGACCGGTGATTGATTTCCGGTGACACCGATGGCGGAGGAATCAACTCCTATGGTGTTCATCGTGAAGAAGACGAACTAACCACCAACCGTGCTCTGCTACCAACTTAGAATAATTTCTGGGAAAACATTTTTTAGTACATTGAAGATTTTCTTCTGATTTTCAATACAATACAATAATACAATCTAGACTATATCCCAGGATAAGGATATGAGATCGCACGCTCTCCCGGGTGCCACTTGTCTAGCTAAGAGACAACTAGACTTAATTACCAAGATACCTCATAAGTAAATATAACATGTAACATATAACTCATCTAACAATGATCAATGAGGTATCACCCTTGGAAGTGGTCTCAAATCGCTACCAGGGGGCAATAAAGGCCGAGTACAATTTGGATGTAGGTTATGAGAAGAAAGTCCGGAGGGAGTCCTTAGCCCTACGTGAAGAAATTAGGGACTATTGGATTTTGTGGCCGGCATCCCATCAAACATCAGAAAGAATGGCGTCGTGTGCAACTTGAACGTCAAATTTGGACTTCAGAACGGAAAATGACGTCGTTTTCAAAACGCCGGCAATTGTGACGTTTTTTTTTTGCAAAGCAAACGTCAATGTTTTTGATGTTATGGATTCCCTCCAGACTTTCTTCTCATAGCCTACAGCCCACTTGTACTCTCGACCTCTTATTGCCCCTGGGTAGCGACCGTAGACCACTTCCAGGGGTGATACCTCATTGATCACGGATGGATCCTCCGTCATGACTTTTGGCTGTTGCACATTTGGGGCATTCTCTTGGTTTGGATTGCCATCCCCATCTAAATCCTCATCCATCATCGGGTCATTTTCTTCCTCAGGGTCCTCTTCCTCCTCATTGTCGTCCTCAACCACAACAACCTTCGGGTCCTCGTTGATTTCCTCATTACGTCCATGGCCACCATTAGAAAACCCAGTAGGTGGGTTACTACCTTCGCCTTGACCATTAGTACCTGTAGCATCTTTCTTTATCGGCCCATATAGGTTAGGAGGAAAGGTCCTAACTGCGAACGGCCTCATTTTTGGTTTTCCATGGCCTTAGTACAGACCGTGATTCTGCAAAGACGCCATGTCCTACATAACAAAAGTTTTAAATACAACATATGATCGTTATATATATAAACATATGTACTAATACTATATTTACTTAATCCATCTATGTATAAAAAATACTTTAAAAATAGTTGACCCTAAGTTCCTCATCTAATATTGAGTCCCTAAGGTTCCATTTCCTATAACAAACCTTTCTCGTCTTCAACATGCATATATTCTTATTCCAAATAAAAGAGTGAGAACTATCTGGATGCTCAGTAAGGAGTAGAGGATCAAAAAGAGATTCATCTTTGTCAATCCATAAGACATGACTTGAATCTTCATACCAAACTTTCGAAAAACTTTTTAAAAGCAAATATTAATATAGAAAAGTATTTGATGAAAAGATCTTGTAGTGCACAAAACGAGATCATACATCTAACGTAACCAATTAATTAACATTCTTATTACATTAAGATTTACATGTATCTTGTTACAGAAACAATCATAGTTTAAATATATCAGATAGCAGAATATATTCATAACTAGCCAGAAACCCGTGCATAATGCACGGGGATTTTGAAACTAAACATTTATGAAGATGAGAACTCATGATATATTTAATGACAAAAAATTGATTTCAATAAGCAAATTGTGCTAAATATTTACAAAATGCCACATTGAGCATGGGGCTAAGCAATTGTTACACATATTTTTTTTCATTGAAACCTAATATTTAGTCACGTGTCCTCAATTGTTACAACTCAAATGCTTAAAATTGGAAAGTGACGCAAACATATATTCTATTACAACAGAAAAAAACAAAGTAGTTAACTAAAAAGTATTGTGCAGCATAAAATTTGCAAAAATACTAATATGCAACGTATAACTTACCTACTCAAATATGAAGCAGATGAAGATTGAAGCATCACTTGAAGTACCATTGGAGATAAGTTTTGCACCATTTTGTTGTTATTGTGCAGGAAATCAAATCCCTTGGAGATATCATAAACACATCATATCTTTGAATTTTCTAAAAGCATCAAGTGAATCACTACAAATTTGGTGAAAATAGGATTATCCCCATTTCTGTTTTATTTCGTTTCTTCCGGTGGTGGTGTCCAGCTTCTAGGCTGCTGTGGATCTGGAAATTATCCAGATATCTTTCGATGGTGGTCCGATTGTAATACGTTTGTTTGTTTTTAATTAAATAATTTTGTTTCGAAAAATATCCCTAATAAAGAAACTCTTAGAACCCACAATACTATCTGATAATATATGCAACAAATGAGAATAGTCCGCTTTTACACTTTTGATTGTTATTGTCCTACCTCATATCAAATGGAGGGCATTGAAACACATTTTAACCCTAATAAAAAAAAAATAAAAAAAAAAGGTAAAAAAAAAAAGTTGGAATCTACCGAGAAGTGTCTTTTGGACATGTTTCACTTTTGATTCAACTTGAATAAAATAATTCTTTCCGATATTTTTCCTAACAAATATCACTTGTTTTATTTGATATGAAACCTAACTCAAAAGTTGGCAACATTTCAACCTATTCAAATATCCACGGTCATACATCTTGGGGCCACAATCATGTAAGGAAAAGAAGCCCAATCTGTTTGCATTATGTTTAATCATGCAAGCCAACGTAGCACCGTAAATGACTCAAGTGATAAGTGACTTAAGAATGTTTAGGATGTCACCGGTTCGATTCTCCTCTGAGACGTCATGTTGAAAAAACTCTTGGCGAGCCTTACATACGAATAAAGTTAAACTCTGAGACAACGGCCAGGCGATTTGGGTTTAGTCGGATGAGTTGATTCAGGATCTGAGAGGCTTGATAATATATGTTGTTGGCGTGTTTATTTGAACCACATGCAAAGCACATACATCAAGTACAGGTATTATAAGATTGTAAAGAGGTATAAAGCATCAATGATAACCAATTACGAAGAATCATAACACCTAATTTAACATTCATAAGATATCCTAAACATTCTCAAGCATCAATGAATCAATTGAAAGAAGCTCTCCCTGTTTCAAATTTCTCTTTGTTTCCCTCCATCACTGGCTGCTTTTCACACATTTATTTTCTTCATCATCTGTCACTACAGGCAGCCGATACACATTGATTTAATTTCTTTCACCAAAAAAAATTATTGTCAAGCTTTGATCTGCAAAACACCCTACATGCTTTAGTATTAATGAATACCCGGGCTCATGAACATTCAGCGAGATTCAAGAAACTCACCAAAAATGGTTGATAAATTACTTTATGGGTGCGTCTTTGGTGCTTGAAAATGTCTTTGCATAAATTGTCTGTTGACATTCATTCATTCAGAAGACATCAATTATAGTTAAGTTTTGATGAGAATTTTGGAAATCCGGCAGCCCCTTCACAAATCAAGGAAACATATCAAAATGAACAGGTAAATAGTCACATAAAGTAAATAAATCAATTCAATTTCCATCAATTAACCCACTAAGGAAAATATGATAAATGTTCTTACATGAATTCAAACAATCAAACAATCATCAAAAAATAATCTTTAACCAAACCATGGATTAACAAAAAAAAGAGTAGGAAAAGAAAACATTAAGATACTCATCGGAAGAGAGGAGGAAAAGGTAAACAGGGAAAGGAGAATTTGAACAAATCATACCAGGGCTCTTCATATTTGGCTTGATATTCTTCGTCATCAGCATAAAGGCCATGGTTGACACCGATTTTTCACCACTGGAAAAAAAAAACTGCGACCCGATCCAGACCGCAAATGCTATCTCCCCCGACTGTTTCCACAGAAATACTACCGAAAATGAATCCAGGCCAATGATTGGAAGGATTCAACCAATGAAAAAAACAGAAAAAAAACAGGTGCTGTAGCAGCTTCCATTGATCAGACTGTGGATGAATCTTTCAACAATCAGTATAAACAGCATAACAATCAATATAAACAACATCGAGTTCAATAGGAACATCAATAATAGGAAAATCAAATCAAGAAACAAAAATTACCAGAAAATTTTGAAGCTTTAGCATCAGATCGGCATTGTCGGCACCAATTTTCCTCACTCCGTTCCTCTCTTTTGCGTCGACGGAAGGCTGCAGAGAGGAGTTTGCAACGAATTCTCACTTGGGTTAGTTTTTTGCCAACTCTAAATCGGTGCTGATACAATTCGCATTCATACAAAATTTAAAATGATTTCAAATTATGAAGAAGGATGCTGATTGATTTGTTACAAATGGAGAACTGTTAGAGGAGATTTCGGAGGAGATAATTCATTTTTGAGATTTAGATTCTTTGGTGAGGATTTTTAGGAGATAAGCCGCAACAGGTTTTGAGAGAATTTGGCTGATAGTAAATCGGGTTTAGGTCGGGGTTTAGACCTCTCTGTTGCGTATATCGACAATTCAAATGCTGGGAATCATAGATTCATTGATTTGCCGATGAAGAAGAACGGCAATATTTGAAAATGGGATTCGATTTATTATGGTTAGATGGGTGAAAACTTGAAGATAATCCGATTCTGGTAACTGATGGCGAACAATGGGGGTTTGGTGATGAAAATCGGAGTTTCACTCCATTAAGGCAGAGTGAGGCAGAGGGTTAGAGGGTTTTTTGTTTTTTTACGAAGAACGAAACCGGAGGTGGTTAGAATTTGAAATGAACAGGACTGAGCATAATAGTTGTGTAATTTCCGGTAGTTTATTTGTTTTGTTTTAATTTTTTTTTATCGGATTTGGGTCGGGTAATTGAAGGAAACGGGTTAAATCCCTTCCTCATATATTATCTTGTAGTTTAACCCAAGCATGTCATGCGGGTGATATAAAATTAAGAGACAACTTATAAACTTTAATACTTAATTGAAAAATAACGCAGCCAACTCGATACTATAACCAATTTAAAATATCATCGTTTATCGAGGCATCTCCAAGGAGGAATGACCGAGGACTATTGCACCATTTTAGTGCAATGGTGTTACTCCAATGTACACTTTTCTCCCCATTTTACCAAATCCCTTTCTTCTATCACCATATTTGCTGTCGGGTTGATGCGACACCATTTGCCACTTTAGTCACTGCAGCCTTTTTCTTTTTCTTTTTTATTTTATTAATTCAATGTATTAATATAGAATATTCTTGGAATATTTTTTTTTGGTGTAAGATTTGGTATAAACGGTTGGAGAATAATGAAGTGATTTTACACCATTTTGGTGTTTTGGTGTAAAAAAAAGAGGGGAAAAACCCTTTGGAGATGCCCTTAGTTGAAACATTTCTACAACACCAACATTCATAATGAACATATAATCATTTCTTCTCCAGACATGAAGTAGTCTGATGCTATTAGTAAGTGAAAAAATAAACCTAACAGTGTATTATACACTAAGCATGCAGAACTCATTACCGGTCTCGTATAAAGATATATAGTACAACAATTTGACATAGCTACGAAACCATAGCAAGAATGATCTATAATGTAGAAAAAGTTGGAAAAGCGGTTTTGGGATCAAAACAACTCGAAAGCAAATCCCAAACTTCACCTTGATTAATTAATAAACCCCAACATGTTCCGTGATTAATGATTGATACAATGGTTCAAACTAGAATCAAAACTATAGAGTTCAATTATTTCACTTTGATATTTTCACTACAAAACTTAAAAAAACACTTCAACACTTGACAGGTTTTTCTCAAAACATATACACTAATTGATGCTTCACTTTTCTTCGGCTAAATGTTTTGCCTGCATTGAAACATACACAATTTAACATCGTGTCAGTTGGGCACATGAAGAGGGAGGGTTGTGTACAAATAGGGATATAAAACTGAATGAGCAAAAAATATTTCTCGCATTCTTAATGGTATAGAACTTTACACTCACAACTCGGATACACATTTTTCTCACAATTTACTAAATTACACTCACAACAATCAATGCAAAAGTTTCAAATGTTTGCACCAACCGCTTGATTTCTTGCATAATGAGGAATATTCATCGCCTGATGGAAAAACTCACCATACCATCATTGTCTCTTCATCCATAACCGCATGGTCTGCACTTGTTATTACATATCCTGTCAGCACGTGTCTAAAGCATTGCATAATTGAAACAAATTGAGTGGCGGAAAACGGTGAAATTTGTGACCGTTTAAATATAGCAAATATTTAATGGCATAAGTAACTCAAAGTGTTCAGATATGACTTATAACGCTCCTAGCAATTGATTTGGGATAAGTGGGTAAGCCTCAGATAATCTATGTCTCTAGGGCCACACATTAGTTGTTATCCAACCATAACAAATAGTCTTCAACCCAAAGAATCTCGCCTTGAATAAATTTGAATTTCCAAAACATCCCGCACCATAAAAAAGCAATCATAAATTTATAACATCCGTACCATGATTACACCAAACAAAAGTCCATACTCAAACAATTCAGAGCTTGATCCAAACATTTTAACTATATCACATAGAACGGATTCCCAAATGGATTTGGTTGCGGCGCAGCCGTAAAAGTCAGTGGTCTAGGCATACCAGGTTGCACCCCGGGTTGTGGTCTTAGATTATCATACATTTATGCATCAGAATACAATAAAGGAAAAGAAATTTGTTACCGTCTCTTATCTGAGAAAAGAAAAATCAGTCAGGGATTCGAAAATGATGTATAAATGCAAATCCTAATACTATCGATATACCTCAAGTATAGTTGCGGCACGTATATTGCTGCACGGTTTATGCAACGGCAGGCGGAGGTGGTAGCGTCGGCAAAGATGAACGACCTCGGCCTGCTTGCACATGGTATCAATATTATGTTCGATCCAAATGACCTGAGAAAGCAACCATCACACATGACCCAAGCTTCATTTGCTGTAGAACGATTTGAAACCTGGGAGAGCAACACCCTAGCGCAAAACACACACTCAGTATTAATAGACATTTCTAAATTTGATCAAGGTGTAAACAGAGTCTGAACTCTTGCTTGTTGAGATGTAGCCAATCAACAGTAACTAATCTAATCACATTTATGACAATTTACATCCAGCATTATCAATTCCTGCAAGTCCAATATCCCTTTTTTCACCATTTTTATTTGAATAGATGAGTCACTATATAAGCTATTTTAGAACCTTAGGAGAGAATGTAACCTATTTTAGAAACTTATATACCGCGTGCATGTATCATCATAATCTCAAGCCATCTTTCTGATGTATAAGAGCAGAGCGGCAATGTCGGAGGGGGCCTATCCTCAAACATTTCAAGAGCTGCATAAAATCAAAGGATATATCACAAAATGCCAAGAAAAAAGAATTAATATAAAAAATGATTAAAAAAAAAAAAAAAACTCAATTGAAGAGATCGAACATATCGGAAAACAAAAGTCGGCCCTATTAGCTATTAAACAACCAGCAGTTAAAAAAAAAACCGGTTTGTAGTGGCAAAGTGGCTAGGACAAAAAGGCAACAATTAAGTTTTGATCGATAATAAAGCAACAACATCAACAAATGGATCAAGGAAAAAACAATGTCTCACAAAATCAAATAAAAATAGTACCTTTTAACGATAAAATAAAAATAAAACAATGTTGTTACCTCTATCGTCCGATAACCGTGTTGATTTAAAATAGAAGATATTACATGAAAGAATAATGAAAGAAACCCACGATGCATCAAAGTAATTGAGTGGGAAAATAACAATAATTCATAGTACAAACATATGCAACTAAAGGAACTAAAGCCTCTAAACAACAACAACAACAATGTCTAACAAAACAAATATTTAATACCTTTATCGAAATCAATGGCTGAAATGTATCTTTATGAATAACAAAATGTGCTAAAACTCAAACATCGATTGTTGTCGTGAATGGCAAAAATGAATTGAAATGGAAAGGAAAAGAAACAATTCAAAGCACCTTCTACAAAGAATATAACATAAGTACATAACGCAAGCATACGATGATGTACACGGTGCCTCCGATTGTGAGTGCTGATTCACCAGCGGGCATTTGAACAGTTTACTCATGATGAAACAACACAATAGCCCTAGCCAAATCGAACAAAAATCAAAACCAATGTTGAGATATGTGAACTGATAAAGCGAAAAACCAAAATCAAACTTGAGATTGTTGGGAATTCTACGTAGCAAAATATATGAACAATACCTACAAAAATTTGAAAACGCATACAGGATCATCAGTAAAAAGTGAAAAATGAACAGGATCTTCAAGGTGGAAGCAGAGAGGGTTTGTTGTAGTGATCTGATTTATTTTTTGAAGGTGTGATCCGATATTGATCTGATTTATTTTTTTAAGCCGTGATATATTTGATTTGCTGTTGTGATCTGATTTTTTACGCACAGGATCTTCAGTTTGAAAGAGGAGAGGGTTTGTTGTAGTGATTTGATTTTTTTTTTAAGGTGTGATCCGATATTTGATCTGATTTTTTTTTTAAAGCTGTGATCTGATATTTGATTTGTTAGAGTAATATGGTTTTCTTTTTGTGATTCAATATTTGAGTGGTTGTTTTTTTTTTTTTTTTTTTTTTTTTTTTTGAAAATAAAATGGGTTTGGAGCGAGTCAATCGGGTAATTGGGTTAAAACAGCTCTTCTTTATATTATAGTATAGATATATATAGATGTCAATATTTGACTCATACATAGCGGGAACTGAGGTTTAACCGAGTTTTCAATGGTACAACGCCATAGTGAATCCCCATCCGGAGGCCATAAAGTGAAACATGAGTGGTACCCTCAAGGTATCCAGACAATGCATCGTATTTCTGATCTTATACCTAACCATGAATAATAGTCTTCAGAAAATACATAATAGCACACAAGCCAAGTTCATTGTTTACACCTTTCAGACCACCTAATTTATCACAGAAAAGGCAAGAACCATAACAACACCAAACTTCAAAACCCTATCCCCATCTACTAAACAAAATAACCAAAAAAAAAACGATTTACAGAAATTTCCATAATACTTGAAAATATTCATGCAAAACTTGGATATTGATTTATTCAAAACATTTTAACATCAAAACAAGTCTTTTTTATACGAAAACCTCATTTACCTTAGAGACGAGTCGAACTACAAACCTAACCACAAATAACTTTCAACTTTACAGGAATCTACAAGCCAACAATGGATCTAACCACGATTACACTTTGAATCTAACCTATTTCTGATCGAATCCAAGAACTAATCCGAACATATTAGATCTAACCTTCACAATATTAATCTAAGCAAGAAAATGTTGTTGGAATCAAAACTGCTTCAAAATCACTGATGTGATCTGCCAAATGAACCCAGAAAAGCTAGTCGAAGCTCCTAGTGACACGTCTAGTGCGATTTCCGGGGAGAGGGACCGGGACAACGAACCAACATTCCACTGAAACCCTTGAAAACACTAATTTTGTGAAGTCCAGGGCTATGTGGAGGCTTTTTATAGGTTTTTCTGAGCCTGGGCTGGTTTTAAGGTCATTTGGAGGAAACGTAAAGCATAATTATCCTCAAAATACTAGGAAAAAGAAAACCTAATTGAAAAAAGATGAAAATACCTTAAATGATACCACACAAGAAGTCGGGGTTTCACAAAATAAGGATAATATGTATTGAAGAAGGTTTACGGTAACTTTCCAACTTCATGACGGATAGTCTATGGAGGGTTGGTCTATATGAAATAATTATATATGTGGACACTCAATAAATTTGACATATTTAGAATAAGAAGTATCTATTATAATCGATTGAGATCAATTTCAGATTTATGGTGGCGTAATTCTGAAATTAATAAATTGAATAGAAATATTTTGTTCGATAAATATTATATTCAACTATTGCAGCTACTCGTTATGAGTCAATGGTCCTCGGTTTAGCTCCTAATAAGCGAATGTATTCTCATATTTTAGAACCTCAATAATAGACTAAGGCGGCTTCTATCGGTACCACGGTTGTTCTTCTGGCACCACGATTACCTTCGGCACCCTATAAATTACTTTTAGGACCACATTGAATATTTTATTAATTCTTTAATCCAAGCACCACAAAAAAATGAAAAACTTGCTTCTCGTACCACAAGTCTTATAAAATACAATTTTGTCCATTGATAATTAAAATAAAATATTATAGTCCACAATTATTCACATATATCCATGACAATACACAAACTTATTCTTCAACCAAATCATCATCAATATCCAAAAATTCATCCTCATCTTCATCATCAAAATTCATCTTCCTTTTAATCATCATCTTCATCTTCTTCAAACTTCTTCTTCATCATCAAAATTATTCTTCATCTTCTTCAACCATCTTCATCATCAAAATTCTTCTTCATCGTATTCAACTATCTTCATAATCAAAATTCATCTTCATCTTATGAAACCTTATACTACAACCTTTTTCATTAAATCAAAATCATCACCCAAATATAATTTTCAAGATATATGGAAGCACAAATGGAATACAAAATTGATAATCTTGGGCATGTAATAAAATAACACTTAAACACCATTCTCAATTGCTTGAAACACCATGAATTATAGAAAAAATGAAGTTTTTTAGAGTTTTCCGTTTGCCTATTGGATTCTGTGGCCGGCATCCCATCAAACGTCAGAATGAATGACGTTCGTGTGCAAGTTGAATGTCAACCGATATGACAATTTGGACTTCAGAACTGAAAATGTCGCTGTTTTCAAAACGCCGGCAACTGTGACAATTTTTCGCAAAGAAAACATCAATGTTGGTGACATTATGGACACAGAACTGAATATCATTTTGTTTATAAAATGCCAGCTCTTTTGATGTTGATTGTGAAACATAACGTCATCCCTGGTGACGTTTGTGACGTCAGAACTTAATGTGGTTCTGTTTTAAAACGTCACCATATCTGACGTTGGTCTGGCTGAAACAACGTGCATACTGTTGACGTTTTGGACCCAATACAGAAGACACTTGCGTTAGTGTATTCTCATTAACCAAACATGATTCAAACAATGATCCTAACATTACACAAACAAAGATAACGACAAATATTGATCCAAAACAAAAATATCCAAACTTTTGTCCAAAACAAAAATCATCTACAAGTAATCCAAAAGTACTTCAACATCTAATACAATGATTTAAAATGTTCAAAACAAAAATTAATAAAAGTTATAATGACAATGTCCCTAAAAATGGATTTCAGCTTCTACTAATCCCCACTTCCAACACGATATGATCTCGTGTCGGCTGATCAATGAGTTCAAAGGTACATCTATCTCCAACTTTGAGATCATTCAATACTACAAAAAGCATAAAGATCACAGTTTTTAAGTGTGATATATTCACATTTGTCACGGTTTCCAAAGTGTGGCATATTGAGGTGTGACGTAAAGTACTTTCATTCAATCACAATTAAAAATCAGTAATCTATTATAGTTATTATCACACTTAAAACCGAGATCTATTATAATTTCAACACATTTAAAAATTGTGATCTATTTTAGTTGTTATCACACTTAAAAACCGAGATCTATTATAATTTCAATTTGAGATCTTTTATAATTTCAATACATTTACAAATTGTGATCTATTTTAGTTGTTATCATACTTAAAAATCGAGATCTATTGTAATTTCATTCACACCTAAAAAGTGTGATCATTCTTTTTTTCGGAAACGAAATATACGCATACACATTTTTTGTCCCTAGTGGAACTCGAATCCAGACACTCCAGATTAAGGATCCACACTAATTACCACTGGGCCGATTCCTTCATTCTTCTTGTTTTCGACCATTTCTAAAAAAAAAAAAAATCTATTAGAGCATTTTAATACCTGAGATCTCATTATAAAATATCATATTATTTTAATCACAGTTAAATTGATTGATATTTTTGTCTCAGTTTTCCAAAATTCCATGATAATAAAAGGTTAATGTGTTTGTTTTACTTTCTTTGTCTTGGTTTCTTAAAAACTGAGATCTTTGTCATTTTAAAGTGTGATATTTATCCTTTTTTAATAGTAAAGTAAAATCGATCACACCTAAAAACCGAAACCTAAAGATAAAATATCTAACCATTTTAATCACAGCTATAAACTGAGATTTATTGGTACAATACATCTCGGTTTATTCAATAATTGTGATAAAAAAATTTAATTGTGATATATACATTTTCCTTGTCTCGGTTCTTTTAATAGTGTGATCTTCAATATTCAATAAGTGTGATCTATGTCTCTTTTTGTATTAGTGGATATAATTTATCACACTTTGTGTAATCTTGTGACAAAAATATCATATGAATAATCATATTTTGTAGTAGTGATTGTCCGTCGAAAACGTTTAACCATGTGAAGCGAGCTTGTCGATAAGGTTCGGCACAAGCTACAAGTCTAGCCGACCATGAATCCCCTGTGGCACTTCGTAGCTCCACGGTCTTGCCTCATAACATGTCGAGTCATAGCAAATGGTGCTGGAATATTCTACCAATCACAACAAAATTAAATAGTGTTAGAAAATGCAATGAGGAAAATCATAAAACAAGAAAATAACTAATTTTTTTTTAGAATATCTCACCACATAACCATGTGAAAAGGCCGAGTTTGCCAGCATCGTTGCAAAATAGGGATGTAGAAAAAGTCTTCTAACATGAAGTGTGATCCATCACAATAGTATCAAAAGTGAAATTCCCTTTGTGCTCAAACATTATGAACTCCTCCTAATTCAAGTCATGAGCGGCCACATACTCCTTCCAACCGTCTCCAAAGAAACATTGATGTCCGTCGTCATTCATTCCAACCCTCACTTCCCAACAACCTAAGAGGCTATTGAGAACAACCGTATTTAAGTTCCGCAGCGCGTCGTTCAAACTTTCAACGAATGCTGGAGGTAGTCTATACGAAGAAAGAAACACATCAAGTAAGTTCAATCGTAATATAGGCGATAAAAATGTAAGTTATTTAATAAAGACGTACCAAACTTGTTGCGAAACTGCCAATAAGAACTTTGACGGAATGCTTCATTTTGCTTCATTATAGATTAAAAAGGAGGAGGAATCAGAATTTCAATTAGAATTAGTCCGCATGCCATTCCAAAACAAGACAACAAAGATACTCAAGCCAAACATAACCAATCACACAAGACAAAAATAGTACCTTAATCCATACTACATACATGAAGTTCTTGTAATATCAACAAGTATTGTTTTAATACCTGAAGCTTTTCTATTCTGAGTTCTTTTAATTGTTGAAGGTGAGTGAGACATCAAGCCTTTTTATGTAAAAATGTCTAGCATGAATAAGTCCATTAAGAAATTGATTTATTTGGCATATCTACTTATTGTAGTTATTAAAAAATGGATACCCTTGGGTCAATTTCTTAATGGAACTCATTCAGGTAAGCCAGTCTACAAAAAGCAAAGAGATCCCAAGGTTTTGTAATTGGGTGACAATCTGTTAAAGTAAAGATATCCCACGTCTTTACATTATTAGGTCTAAATAACATACATAATGGGAAAAACACATATATGTGTACGTTTAACTAACATGCTTACATTGCCAAAATTAGTTTTGAAGGCCCCTGCTATGAGTAAAAATGTAACTAGATTACTTTTCATTTTAACACACTTGCATGGCAAAAGTTCATAGTTGGAAAGTTATTTACAATGTGAAGAAATACACTAATTCATTGTTGGGAGTAAACGAATTCATAGGTGTACATTTGTTTACAAAGTCAAGAAACACACTAATTCAAAGTTGTTATATGCACATTACTTATGCGATTATAATGAAATTCAGCACATAACGTCAAACATGAGCACAAAAATGACAAAATCGTTGACCTTCTTAATTAGTATGAAACGTCACCTGAGAAGACGTTGCTTAGAACGTCCACCACACCGATGTTCTGAGAACAAGATAAACATCATCTGCACTGACGAAGGAACATGTTACCCTAGTGGGCTTCTGTGACCTAAACGTCAGATGTTTTGACGTATAATCCGCATTAAAACATCACTGTGACTGACGTTATAAACACCCGTTCATCTTTCCCAACACTCCGATCGGAAAACGGCGGTTTGAATGAAAAACACCCAAAAATCCTCCAATTTCAACCCAATTTCAGCCAACAACGAATGCACATTAGAATCAAAAGATACAATGAGGACACATAACAATACACAATTTCGTTTGGATTATCACCTATGACAGAAAATCAAACCATTGCCACCTCCGATTTCTACCAAATTACAGCCAAAATGCAATCAAAACAACATACTTACATGATTTGGTTCAAAGTGATGTTGTTCTTAGCTTCACTTGAGGTTTCCGGCGAAATTTATCTTCGCCGGCATCTTTTCCGACGAGTCTCTGGCGAATTTCCTAGGTTGGTTTGTTTCAAATGAAAAAGAAGAAGTATTGTGGGGGGTGTTAAAACAGTTTTTAAAAGAGATGTAATGTAGGGGTAGAAATTAGAGGGACTAAAGTGTGTAATGTTAAAAACATTAGGGACTAAAGTGTACAGTTTTTAAAAGTTATTAAATAGATTATTTTTAGGTGGTGCCTTGAGTGATTAGGTGGTGTGGTAAAGTGAATGAAAAATAATAAATTAAAGGGTGCCGATAGTATTTTCGTGGTGCCGATAGAAGCCGCCTAGATTAAATAGCAGGACAAGATCTTCTGAATTCCTCTCAGAATTGAGCAATGTTAGGGACATCCTAAGGAGCAGCTCAGCAGGGGGATCCTTGTAAGATAAACTGGGTTGTTAATGTCCATGCTATAATCCAAAGCTTTCTGGTATGCTTCCTCCAACATAACAAGTTCACCAAGGCAAGATGAAGGGTCCCAATGCATGATAGCCTGCATTGAGGTCTAAAGAAATGCAGCATCCAAAAATTATAATTCCCAATCCAAAAAGATAGTCGGTAAGGTACAACCAGTTTGCACCGTTCATTAAAATGAAGGGTGCATCCAAGATGAAAATGCGGCAGAGTAAGTGGTCCATATCAGCAAAAAGCATAGGGGTGCAACAATGCCTGCACGGAATATTGGTTCCTAGAAGTAGCATCAAAATAAACCCAACAAAAAGCCTTATAAACGCAATACATAAAATGTGAAGAAACAACCTGTTTGCACCCATCATATCCATGAAGGGTGCTTCTAGATGTGTCCATCTCTGTGTAGTCATCTGGATTTTGTTCTAATAATTGGAAGTCAAGAATGCCCTTTTGAGAAGTAAGCCAATCTCACCATCTAGTTGAGGCCCATTACAAACACTAGAGTTTTGTGTAGAATGGCCTTTTAGCCAAATAGTCGGCGGGAGAGTTTGCCTCTCTGTAGTTTTGATGAAGCAGAAATGGTGTTCGAGAGATCAAACTTTTGATGTGTTCAATATCTTGTTCATACTTCCAAGGAATTAGGTGGCTCCCATTAATCATTTGGACCAAGACTTGAGAATCAGTCTCAATCTCAACATGCTGCAAATTAAGTTGGATGCACAGATTGATTCCAGACACCATTGCAAGATCTCAACCTGCATATTAGTGGTTACTCCATAAGCTTCACAGCCAACAGAAATAACATGTCCCAAGTGGTCCCTAATAAGAAAGCCTCCACCAGCCACCCATAAGTTACCAAGAGCTGAGCCATCTGTATTAAGTTTGTAAACATCATCAGGGGAAATACCAAAGGACAGGGCTGTGAAAAGTAGATTGTACAGTTGTGAAGTGCTTGAGAATTCCATTTTGAATCAGTATATCATCATGTTCAGCTTTTCTTTTCAAATGCATTGAGCCACATATCATTTGGAGGTGATCCATAACAACAAAAATATTATGCTGACAATTCACAGTTGCGTCTTCAGAGTAGACTTTATTCCTAGCTTTCCACATCCCTCAACTATTAGGAAAAACAAAACGAGTGATAGCCCTTAACGATGGTAACAGAAAATAATAAACGAAAGGAAAAAGACAAAACACCAAATTTATGTGGTTTCCGAAATGTGCCGACTAGTCCACGGGAGAAAATAGTGGAGAAATACAAAAGATAAAACTCTCCTGAAGCCTAAAAGACAATATCTAGCCAAAATAGCTAAGGCAATTAAGAGTTCATCTTAATTGATACAAATCGGTATATCATAAAAACAATAGGCTAAGACCTATTAAATAGTTTACTAAGTCGGCTCCAAACTTGCACACTTCCGATGTGGGATGTGCAATTTAGAAATCCCAACTCATTGACCTTATGTCCCCAAGTTGATTAGACTTAGAAAGAATTTGTATCCCTCTTTCACCCATATGACCCAATCTCATATGTCGCAGCTTGGTCTGCTATGACTGGTGAACTTCTGATGATGCCACAGCAGCGGAAACTGATACAGTAGACCTTTGTAAGATATACAAAGCCCCCTATCTAATACCCTTAAGAATCACAACTGATCCCTTATAGACATTCACCACTCCACCTTCACCCCTGAGCTTGAACCCTTTGTTGTCTAATAGACTAAGTGATATCAAATTCTTGGTCATCTGTGGAACATGTCTAACCTCATTTAGTGTGCAGAAGTTACCATCATGTGTCATCAACTGAACCGATCCAATCCTAACTATTTTGTAGACCTTGCTGTTAGCCATAGAAATATGGCCTCCATCCGCCTGCTGATAAGTTGAAAACCACTCCCTATTTGGAAACACATGATAAGATGCCCCAGTTTCCAGAATCCACACATACTTGTGCCCTGCTGACTCTGAATTGCTAAGGCCATATCTTCTTTAGAGTTGGTGTCTTGTTCTGCCAAAGCAACAGTACCTGCTGAGTACCCTGCTGCTTCTTTCTCTTTGGACATTCATTTTTCCAAAGTCCCTGCTCCATGCAGTAATTACAGACATCCTTAGCTTTAGGACCCTTGGAACTTCTCTTGGATTTCTTCTTTCCGCAATTTCTAATCCTCGCGACTCCATCGCCACCAATCTAATAGACTGCCTGTCTGTCCTAGAACCAGATGCCTTATGACATAGCTCTCGAGCATGGAGTGATGATATCACATCCTCCCATGATACTGAGTCCTTCCCAACAATAAAAGACTGCACAAAGTTCTCATATGATGCAGGCAATGACACAAGTAGGATCAATGATATATCTTCATCTTCAATCTTTACATCAATATTCCTTCGGTCAAGCAATATTGTGTTCAGCTGATCTAGATGATCCCTCAGCTGAGTGCCCTCATGCACCTTAAACTGAACAGACGTTGTTTCAAAAACAACTTGTTGGTTAGTGACTTTGTCATGTACAGACTCTCAAGCTTGGACCACAACGTCTCTGATGTGTCCTCTTTAGCAACCTCTATGATAATATTATCTGATAAGCACAACATAATTGTTGAATGTGCTTTCTCCTCCAGACTGGGTCTCTCAGCAGCACTTCCTTTTGTTGATTTAGGCAAGGGACCGTATAATCCATGTTGTTTCAACAAAGCTCGAATCTTAAGCTGCCACAGACTAAAACTGTTTCTTACTGTAAACTTGTCAATCTTCACATTTAAAGCAGACATCTTTATCACTAGAAAAGGTTGCATAGATTCCAAATCCTAGCGTCAATTATGACCTTGGTGCTAATATACCTTCTTAAAACAGATAAACAGATTTCTTGATGAACATGAACGCTTTGATACCAGTTTGTTATGACGGATCGATCAAGAAGTGATGGTGATTGTGAGTAAAGATAAAGAATTAACAAGGAAACAAATACAGAACAAGAAGAACACAGATTTAAGGTGGTTTCCCACAATGTGCCGACTACTTCATAGACAAACGAGGATTATTTAATTATCACGAGAAACTTACAATTTACAATAGCTATAGATGGTATTTATAGTCTTAGAAATCAAAACCTAACCGACTTAATAAATCAAACCAGATAATGACTAAAATACCATACAAGTAACTTTATCCAAAACAGAAAACCATGCAGACGTGTTTCCCAAGTAATGTCGAGAACCAACTCAAAGAAACCATGATTAGCAGATGATCATCTGCGACCTCACTCAATGAAACACCATACTTCAAAGACACCATCAGCAACAAAGTATCATACTCTGTGACCAACCTCAAGCAAAGATAGTTTAAGTCATCATTACACGGATGTTTGCCACGTGCACAAACTTTACGAAAAAAAATTTTTGACTTTTATACACATTGCACACATCCGGACGTATAATCTAAGAAAGACTGCAACGTCGCTGTAATTTTCTCGGCTTTTGTGTGCTTTGCAAGTGTATTCATTTTCTTCCGAACTGAACGGCCATCTGCTTTTGTGTTTGAAGAAAGTGGCCAGCGAGCTTGAAAATTATATAATTTTCAGGAAATTCAAATATAGACCATTGATCGGAAATAGTTTCTCCCATATACCCTGATTTTTGGACATAAAATTTCTAACCTCCACACTTCTGATCAAATAATAATATCATCACTATCTGAAATTCAATCAAGAGAAACAAAAACGCCGAAACAAAAACATAAGTAGTGGAAACAAACAAAAAGCTTGGATGCAAACCAAAGCAGAAAGGAAATAAAAACAGAAACATCAAACAGTGGATATATATGGCGGCGTTCATCCCGCCTAGCCTACTCTTGAGACTGGTTGTACTGCATGCCACAAACATTTTGTAACGAGTATCCGATAACAGCGCCTTTGCAAGTGCCAACGAAATTCGCGGCATCTTGAAGGCATGTTAGGCATGTCATGTCTGCTTATCGTAATGACAGTAAGCAGTACCGGTTACCACAACAGAATCCCCAGTATTGACATGAACAATAAAAGTCGGGGCGTTGGGGGTGATGGTGACTAAAGCGCTGACGACCCAAGCTACATTACTGCCGAATGCGGCGTCACTGGACTTTAACGTATCGCAACTTTGTATAGGTGTAGTGTTTCCCTGAGTTTTGCCAAATGCGGCGTTAATGACAAAACAGAGCGGCCGGCTGTCTTATTTTCTATAATGACATCAAAAAATTAAGATAAAGAAAGTTAATAATTTAGATTCTCAACAAAAAAATTATGTTAAATTTTGCAACTGAATGTATCAATGTAACAAATATATAACGAACATTTTCACAACTTCCCAATGATTTTGTGATGAAATTTATATTTCAATATTTCATTGATGCATTCGTTATTAAAAAGATTGGACAATTGTACAAACATTTTATAAGATGATGAAAGTGAAACCAATCATGTTATTCATTATTGATTCAAACTTGAAATACATAATTTCACCCCTAAAAATATACATAAAAGCTCAATTATTCATAATTAACAATTGCATTTATCTCTAAAAGTGACCTCGATCACCTATCCGTCGCGTTTGGAATCTCGGCAATCTCGTTCAACATCACAACGGTGGTTTACATCGAATTACAAAACATACTTATTCATCTTTGATGGCTCGCTCATATATCTAGATCAAAAATTTAAGATAAAGAAAGTTAATAATTTAGATTCTTAACGAAAAATTATGTTAAATTTTACAACTGAATGTGTTAATCCGGTCTGTCAGTGTCTAAAATCAAATGGTATTTATACATAACAAAAAATTATGTCAAAAAATCCGGTCTGTCGATGTCTAACACCCACTGTATGCCAAACATCGATAGAATGGATAATTTAAACACTCTTAAGTGTTCAGGGGCAACAATGGTATTTTAATTAAAAGATCTCATACTTCTAATCAAATTCACCACAAATTAAATATTTAAAGTGTATCTCCATAATATAACAATTTATATAAAGTAGTATATCGTTACATGCATATAATTTTTGGATTTGCATAATGTATATTAAAAGCATACTTTATAAAATTAATATTTAAATCATAAATTTAATTTTTTTATGGATACGAAAGAGACACACGACGCACACTTTTTGTTTCTTTCTCAACCCAAGACTTAATGATGTTAACGACCACAAAGATTTATCACTACGATGCCATATTTGCAATAAATATCAATTTAATTATCAAAACAATACAACTTTTCTTTTTCAACACCATGCCTAACAATTTATCCCTAAAATATAAAAAACAAAATACATTGTGTTCACATTAATTTTGACCTAATGACTTTTTTCAACTCCTCCCAATCATAATTGGTGTTCCTATTACAACTAAAATTAAGAGCCTATTACAACCAGAAATGAGAGAAGAATATAATTTTCAAACACTCTAATAAGGAGTAATATTCAACCATTTCAAGAACGCAGATTTCAGTGGCCACCTACCGTCATTAAGAAAGAAACACACCCTAAAAGTTTAGAAAAGGAAGAAAAATAAAAATATAACACCCTCGGATCTTTTTTTTCTTTCAGAAACAAAAGATTCACACCCACACACTTTTTCACCCCAAACAGGACTCGAACTCTGGTCTCTACTGGGTTATAATCTAGAGTAAAGCACTAGGCCTATACCTTGTTAGTACTCTATGATCTCACTAAGCACCAATTTATTTATCCTCAATTAACCCCCCCCCCCGTCCCCCTCCCTCCCCCCCCCAACCCCAAAAAAATCCTAGTAAACTCAAATAAAACAATACACCCTAAGACCCTATATATGTTTATCCTCAAACACTTCATTTATTCCCAGCCCTCTAATCATTCATTCCCCTTCCAATTTAATTATCCCGGCACCACCTCTACTCTATGCTCTAAAACACATCTAAAATAATCCACTACTCTGCAAAAGTCTCAACTATACCTTCAATTCATTTAATAGCTAGAATTGGCATTTAGATGAAGTAGTGTTCAATTTCTTTCCCCTCCTTATTATTGCCTTAAACAATACTCCTTCCATTCCACGATAACTGAGGCAGTTGCCAAAAACACGCATATTAAGGATGTGAGTTAATTCTTTAATTTGAATACCACAATAACTAAAAACTCATAGTCTATAATAAATGCAATGTTGCATTTATTCTCTCACTCCTTAACAAATAAGGGTAGATGTTGCATTTATTATCTCACTTCTTATTTCCCAGCTTGCAATTGGACTCAATGGCATCTGAATCCTATGTTGGGCTGCAATGGTGGATAGCTTTAATCTTCTTGTGTTCATGTTAGTTCTTGAAAGCAGCGGTCTTTTGTTTTTTAGTCGCTGATGTTGTCGCTTTCTTCTACTCGCTGTTGTTTCTATTTTCTTTTTTAGGCTCAAAATCTTGTACTTTTTTCTCTAGCATCTTGCTAGAAGCATCTAATAAAAACCTTTTTGTTGTTCAAAAAAAAATAATAATAAGGGTAGATGTGGAAAAAACACAATAAATGCTGCATTGAAAATGTAACTGCCTTAGTTATTTCGGAATAAATCTTTTTCGCCTCGGTTATTTCGAAACGGAAAGAGTAGAATGGATAATTGGTTGAAGACACCATGAAATTCGTCCCATTTAACAGTTACCTACAAATCCTCCCAAAAAAAAAAAAAAAAAAAAAAAACAGAGTTTCCTACAAAAATAAAATTGACATTTCTCGAAATATCTTTTCTCTACCCTTCAAGATTACATACATTCAGGTATCTTGATTTTCAAGTAATTGGTTGGAAAATAAAAACATACCCCGCGTCTTACTAAGGTGAGAATTGTGTAGGAAGGTATTTCCCCTTTAGTATACCTCAAAAATAGTCATTTTTATATATATTCATGATGGATTTTATTTTTATTTTTTTTCCGAAACGAAATATGTACACACTCATCCTAAAGTAAACTATGCCCAAGCGAGGCTCGAACCTGGGTCTCCCCACTAGGGCATGTACCTGAGTACTCATGATGGATTTAATAAATGTGTTTTCTTAACAATTATATGAACATATATAATTTTTATTTGATGCTTTGTTTTGGATACGATGGAATATTATGAATATATATAATCATGGATCAGCTAAGGTATATATTAGGAAGAAAAAGATGTATTGGTTTCTTAAAGTCCACATAAGAAAACTGTAGGACAAATTTTTTTTTTTTAAATGTGCAAGTTTCAAGGAACGGATGTATATTATATAATTGGTTGATTGGGGTTGTATTATTTTAGGGTTAAAAAAACGTTTTTAAAACAATGATATTAGATCAGGGAATACAAACATATATACTTAAGAGTTTTAAACAAACCGAATATAGGGTTTTTTTAAGAGAATTAAACTTAAGTTATCATCTCGGGGCGGGCAGAGAACAATTCTCTTGTGATAAAAGAGATAAACATGATATTAGTTATAACATTTCAAAAAAATATATTTATATATGGTATAACAAATACGGGTCGAGGTATTAGATTTTTGTTCATTTATTAATTAAAAAACAAACGTGTTGAATTAGCAAATTTTACATGCAAAAAAAGAAACCAAAGCTTATAAATAGTTGATATGTACGTCATTTGTTATGTAAACCCTACTTTTAGTTTTGCAGTTGAAGGTACCTTTTATTCTCTTTATTATCATTACCCTTGAATCTTGATCATTCACGATACCATCTTCGATCGATCATCATGGATGTTGTTCCGGTAGGATATCGATTTGTACCGATTGCCAAAGAAATTATTGAAGATTACCTCATCAATATTGACCAAGATATGCAATTGCCGTCCAAGTCGTGTGGTGAAGAAGGAGATATACTGGCGCGGCGGCGCCCGAGTTCGAGTTTGGCACCGTGGGAAGTTATCGGTTTGGATGATCCGGCATGGATGCCGTGGTAATCGATGATGATTCAAACAAGAGCGTTATTTACGTGTACACCGAAATCAAATACGTAAACGATAAAAGAAAATAATGTAAACGAAGGTGTGGACTTGGTACATGGGAAGGAAAAGCAAAAGCTAAAAACATCACAAATCAGAATAAGGAATTGATCGGGTATAAGAGGCAGTTTACTTACAAATTGGATATAGACGATGATGATGCGAGAAGTAAATACGGTAAATGGATGATGCATGAATATTCTCTTGCCGGTGTTCATAAGCCTAAATCGAATTATGTCGTTTGCAAGATTACCATTGATAAGTCGTCTATTATAACGCCTCGAGATCATCATCATCATCATCATCATCACGACGCGTCACGAGATAATTCATCATCATCCTAATAAGAAGTTAAAGGTGGGAAATAATATAATTGATGTCAACAGCAACATGAACAATAATATTGTCTCTTATGATCAGCAACAACAGCAAGACGACGGTTATATTAATTGGATGATGCCGACACCTCCACCGCCACCGCCACAACCACCACCGTCATTATTAATCAACCATCATCATCATCATCATAAGCCCTATCCACATGGACTTGATGAACAGCTTATGATGGTACATGAAACTTCAAACCCGAACCCCAACCCTAGTATTAGTAGTAGTGCTTTAGCTGTTGATGATGATGAATCTTCTTCCTTTCAAGTACAACTAGTGCCTTCTTCCACAACATCACCAAACCAATTTGAGCAAATTGATGATATGTCGATTCTTGAATATATTGACCGTCTGCTCGAGGACAACAATATTAATGATATTGGAAGTCCAGGAGGGGAGCCGAGTACTATTTCAGGTTCGCGAGATCAATATGCAATTGATCATCAATTTGAATTAGAAGAAAACGAGCAAGATGACGACGTTGCTGATCATCATAATAATTTCGTTCCGGAATTAAATGCTAATGATGACATTAATGTTCAGCTGCATGCGGGTCTTGGGACAATGAATATCGAAAATATTGGAGTACCAGCTTCGATGTCACCCGCAAGCCAATTTGAAGACCAACAACAACAGAATCATATGATGATGATGCTTGAATTTGACGATAATGTGGCTAAGGAATCATGCGCTTTATTATTAGGTATTGACGATGACAACAATGGCGGCGGAACAACAGGAGGGGCGCCGGGTTTGCCTGCAGCAGATCAAAATGCAATTCTTGATCACTTTGAAGACGTCGAATACGATCATGATCAACAAGTACTGCCTACGTCGACGAGTGGAAATACAGATGCAGATACTAATGATAAGTTCGACCCAGAATCAATAACCGCGTTCAAGGAGAGCCTTCTTCAAATGCCTGGTTATTATCCTGATATCGTATATTCTTTTTGCCAATTGTGATGATGACGATGGTTATACCGAGTTAGGTAGCTTATGGAGTTTTAATTAGATCAACTGAATTATGGTGTGAATTATTAATGGTTTTGAGATTATTCTTTCTTTCTTTTTTGTATATAATCATACTAATCTTTTTCCATTCAGTTGATGAATATAATTGTTATCAAAATTAACTTGTTTAATTTTCTATCTAATAGTGGTTGCTAATAATTACAGTAAATTTACCTTATTGTTTTTTTTTTTTTTGGTTAAATTTAAATATATTAAACCAAGGTATGCAAAATACAGGAAATTACATCCTAATCAAAGGAGAGAGCTAGTCTAAAACCTACAAAGTGTTGAAATGAGGTTAGATTTGTTGATTCCAAGGTGCATAAGACCCCTGAGGTTATATGCATCAAGAAACAACAGCCACTAAACACATAACAACACATGAACTGCAAAAAGGGGTCATGTGAGAGCACAACTCACAGAGCCTATCCCAAGGTGTGTAGAGAAACAAAATAACCTCATACAACCACCAACAAGCACCAAAAGAAAGCACAAAAGAAGTACCAAAACCTACAAATGTACAAAACCCTAACATCATGGGGTAAAAGTGTACATAGGGAAGGCAGACTGCATTATATAGAAAAGATGTGTGTTAATACAATGCAGGACTTCAGAAGTCTTCATGAGTACCCTCAAACCTTTTCTTGTTCCTCATGTGCCAAATCCAGTACGCCACCACAGAAACAGAAGCAGCTCTGGCAACATTCCCATGGGAAGTCCCCGACACTTTCTCCGGATCCATCTAATGACCCCCCAAGCCACGCCTCTCAACCTCCTCCTTAATCCTAACCACACACCGATCTTTCCCAAACCATATAAGAAACAGACACTTGGAAAAACATATGTGAAGCGATTCATTAACCAAACCACACAAAGCACATGTTTTATCTTCAAAATGAAGCCTCATCGAGGGTAAGAAGATAGTTCTTCATTGACAACCAGAGCAAAAAAGCAGTGTTTTGGGGTGGCCCTAGATTCCAAAAGCCATGCACCACCAAACAAGAGGACCATGCACTCTAAATAAATCATAAGCTTTTCTAGGGCAAAGCTTAGAACCAAAGATCCATGATCAAGCAAAGGCCACGAAGCGATGCGAGAACCCAAAGATTACTAAGTAAGATCCTATCCTTGATTTTGAATAAATCCTTGATCGAAGCGTAATCCCTGTGCTTGTATCTATAATCCCATAAGTCTACATCATGCAAATACTCTTCACTGATCCATTTCACCCAAAGACAGTCTTTCTTGCATTGAAAGTTCCAAAGAATTCTACAAAGAAGGGCCAGATTCCAAGCATTCAACTGAAAAACCCCAAGGCCACCCTCAGTCTTAGGCAAGCAAACCTCCTCCCAACCCACCAAAGATTTTCTGTTAGAGTCACAAGAACCCCACGACGTAAATCTCTCCTACACATTTGATCCATTTTCTTCTTCACACTGCCAATAATAGGGTAAATCCCCAGCCAGAAACAGTAAACACCTTGAATAACCTGCAAGAACAAGTTGAAGTCTTCCAAAGATAAGAAAGAGCATGACCTTTCCAAATACACAAAGTAATTCCTCAAAGTAGTAAACAGAGGATCATAATGAACCACATTCGAGTCTCACAAAGACATAAAGGAATGCCAAGATACCTAATAGGAAGGACCCTAGCCTTTAAACCAGTAATATTCTTCAGAGCATCTATACCATCATCATCCAAACTTGCACAGAACAATTCAGATTTAAGTAAATTAGCAACCAGACCAGAAGTCTCACCAAAAGTAGCTAAACACTTCATCAAAGAGAGTGACTGAGAGGGATCCTCTAGCAAACAAAGATTAAGTCATCAAGAAAAGCCAAGTGATTGATCTCGCAAATTCTCGGCGGCAAAGATGGAATTTGAATTCAGCATCCTGTCCAAGAATTCAGCATCATGGCCGCAGGTAGAGCTGTTAACGAGTCGAGTCGAGTCGAGTATTGGTGGTTTATACTCGAGCTCGTTTAGCTCACGAGCTCGTTCGTTTATTAAACGAACAAAAAATTATGTTCGAGCTCGGCTCGCTTTAAAGATGAAATGTTCGAGCTCGGCTCGTTAAACTTTTTTTTTGTCTTTCGGCTCGAGTTTGGTTTATTAAAATATAAAACATAAAATGCAAATGTAAAAACAACAAATTAGACGTTAAAATTACATATATTACACAACTAAAATTACTATAAAAAATCTAAATATTATATAAATTCAATCTATAATATCTATTAGATGAATGATTGAATTATACTCTTTTGAGTCAGGATTACTGTAAATTGATGTATTTGTACGCGAACCAAGCTCGTCTTCGTTCGTTAAGCAATCGAGCCTACAATCATGTTCGAGCTCGGCTCGTTAAGCTAAACGAACAAACGATCACGAGCACTACGAGCCGAACGCAAGCTTGTTCATGAGCGGCTCTGTTCGTTTTACAGGACTAGCCTCAGGCACGTTTCAAATAAGTAGGAACTACGTACAGAGGTTCTTTATTCGCCTAGCTTTTTTATTGCTTGCCAATATTTTACTCTTATTAATTACTACTCCGTCTCAAATGTAAGTTCATTTCTCTTTTTTGTTTTTTCACATAATGTAAATTCATTTAAAAAATCAATAAAACATTTATAATAATTTCACCTTTTACCCTTAATTTCTTATTTACCCATGCATTTTTCACTACTTTGCATTAATGACAATCAAATGTCATTTTAGTCTTTTTTCATCAAAATTAATGACAAATAACTAATTTAACCAACCTTCTTAATTTGTGTGAAAAAACCCAAATAGACTTACATTTTGGGACATGGTAGTATATCTTTTGTGTATATATGTATTCAAAGGGGCTAGCAAATGCGTAATTAATGGCGTACAACTCCACATGAACCTTGGTCCAGTGACTATTTGTAGTATTTGAACAATAACGCACAGACTCACTAATAACTTAGGTCAATCGGTCTCGCGCGTTAAACCTAAAATGATAAACCCGAGCTATTGTACTAAACTTAATTATTAGCATTTCTCAACATTATATCAATATATTTTTCTCTCCCGTTTTTCCAACATAAGCTACTATAAATTGTGTCATTATAAAAAGGGTACAGATGTTTTGGGCTCTTCTACTTAAATGTATTACTCCTTCCGTTCCAATTTATTTGAGGCAGTTGTCAAAATCACGTATATTAAGAATGTAAGTTAATACATTAACTTTTACAATGAAATGACTAGAATGTCCATGAATATAATTAATGTGACCTTGTTTTTTATATCTCCTAGTGTAATAAATAAAGGTAAATCAAGTAAAAACTCAATAAATGTTGTATTGAAATTATACCGCCACATAAAAACAAAATATTTTGTAGAATCGCCGATTATTATGGAGCGGAGGAGTATTTCTTTCGTCTTTTAGGTATATGTGTTGTTTTTTTCATAAGGTTTTTTTTTTTTTCGAGACATAAGAATTTAAAAAAGTAGTTAACATACCGTTACTTTTAATTTATAAATTCATGTGGTCACTGGAAAATTTAGACTAAGTGTTCATGGGCAACAATGGTATTTTAATTGAAAGATCTCATACTTCTAATCAAATTCACGACAAGTTAAATATTTTAAGTGTATCTCCATAATATAACAATTTATATAAAGTAGTATATCGTTACATGCATATATTTTTTGGATTTGCATTAATGTATGTTAAATGCATACTTTATAAAATTAATTATTTAAATATTAAATATCAATTTAATTATCAAAAACAATACAACTTTTTTTTTCAGCACCGTGTGCCCAACAATTTGTCCCTGAATTAGAAAAAAGAAATACATTGTGTTCACATTTGGTTTGACCTAATGACTTCTTTCAACTTTGGTGCTCCTATTATAACTAAAATTAAGAGCCTATTACAACCAAAAATGTGAGAAGAAAATAATTTTCACACACTCTAATAGGGAGTAATATTCAACCAATTCAAGAACGCAGATTTCAATTGGGACCCTTGTCGATATAACATTTCTGAGAAATGATATTTGTTGGACTACCACTCTGTTTGTTGAAATACCACTCCGTTTTTCGCGTTTCCAACAGCCTTCTAAACCCTAATTGGGAAGGAGAACCCCAATAGGGGATTTGTGTACCTTAAAATCGTGCACATTCATGAAAAAAATCATCGGATTTGAACAAAAATTGTGAACCAAAATTGACTATGAGTGGTATATTAAAAAAAATCCCAGATTTTTCAGTGGCTGCCTACCTTCGTATGAGATATGATCTGGAATATTTTGTTTGTCTTGATAAATTTCATATTTAATGGATTGTGAATCAAGATTCATTGTGATATTCAATAGGATTGAATCGCTAATGATCCGTTTTGGGATCAAAATTTCCAACAGAATTGTGCATGAAACATTCGGTTTAAATGGCCGAAATTACGGATGCTGAAGCCATTGTAAGAAGTTCCATAATAGGAAATCGGGAAGAATCAAAGATTAGAACTCACCATTAGAGGTTGAGTCACCATTCATTCCAAGTGATTGTTGTAATCGAGACGAGGCCTTTCCTGGGACCCTTGTCGAAATACCACTTTTCTTGAATAGTAATTGTTGGACTACCACTCTATATTTGTCAAAATACCACTCCGTTTTTCGCGTTTCCATTGTTTCTGGCAGCCTTCTAAACCTTAATTGGGAAGGGGAACCCAATAAGGGATTTGTGTACCTTAAGTTCGTGCACATTCATGAAAAAATCCCCTGGATATGAACGAAAATTGTGAACCAAAATTGGCTTAAAGTGGTATATTGACAAATAGCACACAGAATGGGTGGTTTATTGAAAAAAATCCCGGCATGTCCTACAATTTTAACGAAAAGTGGTTACATATATCGTTATCGACTGCTCGTATAGCCTTTATGATTGATGGTCCTGTCCGATGTGATTGGAAATTAAAGAAGTCTAAGGTGAAGTCGTGATGTATTATTTTTATATGATTAAATTTACGTGATTTTATTACGTTTTATCGACAAATTCTATATAAAATATATGAAATTATGATATAATTGATATAAAATATTAATCTTTATAGTTTGGTATAGTTATTAGTAAAAGTTAGTATTTATAGTAAAAAAGTTGTAGTTTTTGTACCGGTTTTAGTAACCGGAGTATTGTGTCTATTTTACACGGGTATTTTGTGTTTATTTCATTGCAGAATCCTAAGATGAACTGAAATCCCGAAGTAGAGACACTTTTTGAAGTCAATTCAAGTCATTGGAAGGATGTTATAAAGCGTCACCCAATGGTCAAGTGGTTAGTTGTTTTTAATAAAATCCCGAAAAGGACACGTAATACAAATGGCTCATCGAGAATGTGTTTTCTGAAGAAGTAGTCTTGATGGAAGTTATAGAGAATTCAACGAGCTTTTCAACGGAAGTTCGATTATGTCATTCTGATATCGAGAATTCAAGTTACGATTTTTAGAAGTTAACTGTGTAATTATATATAATTATATATATAATTACACAGCATCTGTGATGATTAGAGGGTAACATTGGCTCACATGCTTATAACTAACCGTAATGATTGTCATCATTACACCGGACCGATCCGGCCAATTTTCAGGACCGGTCCGGGAAGGAGGAAAGTCTATATATAGGGAAGCAACAGGGATCATTTGGAGTGTACCAATATATATACACCATATTCTATATATATTCTCTATCCCTCTTTTCTTTAGTTTGTAAATAGGCCTTATGCCGGGAATAAATTAGTAGTAGTAGTAGTATCGTGATAATGCTCGGGAAATTCTCGAAGGTTCGTGTTGTTTGAAATTGTTGAATACCTGGAAAAGACGATTTACGAGTCAACAGATTGTAATCGGGTAACTTTTCTGAAGTATTTATGTTTATGTTTGTTATTTTCATCTTTTTATCTTTTATAATGTTATTAGGCTAAATCTAATAACTAGCCAAAGTTATGTAATCGTATTATTTCGATCTTTTCGTTAAAAGAATGATGTTAAAATAAAATTGATTAAAATTGAGTTAAAATGAATCTTTTTCTATTTCGCCACGTAACGATAACATATTCGAATGAAGTAATCAATCATGATGAATACCACATATAACTCTGGTGATGAACTCGACCGCAGAAGTCGATATGAGTAAAAATAGAAAAACCGGAGGGTAAAAATGGCCGTCTGATTAACGGAATCCTATTTCCTACCTGAAGCAGATTTGTCCTAGTAAAACAAATCTTATTAAAATTTGTACTCGAGATCTTAATAATGTTAAAATCACGCTTTAATTGAAACTACACCGCTTGTATTAAATCGATCCGCTTGACAACCGGAGCCTCTTGAATAACATCGCCATCCGACAAATGGAATCACCTCTTTTATCCGGGGTAGATTTATACTGGTACTGCTTTGACTAACTAAGTTTAGCATGGGCGATTGTGGACATTGGGTGATGACAATTTGACATATGACAATTTCATACGCTTCGTGTGAGGAGGAATTGTTGACATTAGAGTACACCGTTTCATTTACTCAATTGGACCTAATAAAAGGAAGATCGAACACATTCTATTAATTGAAAAGATCGAATAAATTGATTACATATACTTTGGCTAGTCTAGTCTATAAACTATATATTGGTATCTATATATATATATATATATATATATATATATATATATATATATTTTACTATTTATGTACATCTATATATATTTATATATCTATATATATTATATTAGAATAACTTTTAAATTACGCATTTATTTTATGTTGGTTAGAGTAGTAGTAATCTGTGTTATAAAATTGCGGTTTAGATCGAGTTAATAGCAGCTCTTTGGTGTTTAACCACACTTAAAAGAATTACCACTTTTTCCCTGAGGATTCGACACCTGACTCACCACTTTATCACTACAATTTGACCCGGTACACTGCCGGTTAGGATCCGTCTAACCTAGAAAATGTCTGTCCCTTTCTTGACGCCGTTTCTAAAGGTTAGGTTTAGGCGGTGTCAGCTATTCTGTCGCCGTTGCCGGGGAACAAAGTCGCTATTTTTTTTTTTGTGTCTATGGTTACTACTTGTATTAGCTTAAAAATTCTCGAGGATAAACCAACACTCTTCTTATCACATTTCTTTTTTTATTTTTCGTTGGTATCTACTTTCTTTTAGTACCAATTTTCTTCTTCTTTAAAACTCGAGCATTTTTTTATTTTCGTTAGTTGATGACCAGAAGCGGTATAGCTTCACTTACTCCTTATAAGCCTGATATAAACGCTTACGAAAGGCAGTTGCGGATAGAGAGTAAACGTGGTCAAACCAGCTTAGGACTCCTTGGAAAATCTCCAACGGAATCATCTTCTAATAAAAATAAAGAAATGGTCAAACTAGTGATGAAACAAACGAACAGAGGCTAGATCATGCTTTAGGGCATGGCCAAAACCCTCGTTAACCCTAATAATAATCGAAATAATAGGAACAATCAAGATCGGAACCGAATAATCGTAATAATCCACCAAACCCAAGACCTATCTCGTGATCAAACCGTTAGGAGAAACCAGACTAATAATCCCATACTTTTACCTAATGAAGGAGCGAATAATTTCGAAATTAAGTCTCATCTTTTTGGTTTAATTGACGCAAGAGCCCAATTTCTAGGAGAAGATGATGAAGATCCACATCATCATCTCTATCTATTTGAAGAACTGTGCAATACAGCCAAAAGTCAAGGTGCACATAAGGAATTAACAAGGATGACTATGTTTCCTTTTTCTCTAAAAGGACGATCCTGAGATTGGTTTATGTCTCTTCCACACCACTCGTTAACTAGTTGGGAGGATATTCAAACCTGAATTTCAAACAATATTTCACTCTGTGGGGACGGAATTTGGAATTAAAGGTCGAGGTTGCTAACTTTAGACAAGGATCTGAAGAAACACTTGGGAATGCCTGGGAAAGGTTTAAAAAATTGTTAAGAGCTTGTCCCGATCATGGTTATTCTTTAGATACGCAAATTCAACTTTTCTGTCGTAAACTAAGAAAGGATTCACGTGCAGATGTAGATCATGCATGTGGTGGTTCGTTAATGATGAGTGAAGCTCAAACAGTTTACGATGCTATAGAAAAGATTTCCAAAAATAACAAAATGTGGGAAACCGGTTCTAGCACTAGAAAAGTAGCTTTTGCAGAGAATGTACGCCAAACACGGAAGTTCTAGCACACTTGGAGAATTTGAGTAGAAAGTTCGATGGATTACAACAAGGTAAGAATAAAAATTCGTAAATAGTATGCCAACCTGAATACTCAAATCATGATAATGTGTCATTAGGATAGAAGAACCAACAGGATATTCAAGAGAGGAGGTGAGTTTTCTTCAAGAAAGATAGAATTTGAACAATGCATATTCAAACTCGTTTAATGCTATTAGAAGAGACCACCCAATTTTTAGATGGTCGAAAAACCTAGTAAGGACAACCGCCGTATCCAGATTCAAAGATAAGAATATGAATAATAATCAAGTTTATCAAGGAAATACATCTAATCGTAATTTACAATCATTACCAAGATCCTATCCTCAACATACCACTCAAAGTATACCAAGAACTCGAGTTCAACTCAATCTGCAGAAGGGGTTGAAAAATGGGAAAACTGCGATGGAAAATATGATGGGTGTAGTATCTACTCAAGCTAAGAATATGGAAACAATGATGACTTCTATAGGTTCAATCAAGAAGGATATGAGTTCAATGAAAACATCTATGAATGGACATGATACTGAAATGAGAACGATAGAAGCTTCATTAAGGAATATGGAAGATCATTTGAGTAGGGAAGGTGAACGTAACAACAGTAGACCTCCTGGAGGATTACCAAGTAATACTGAAAGAAACCCAAGAGAGGTAAATGTTGTAGTTACGAGAAGTAGGAAACTCTACGGTAGTAATGGAGTAGAAAACTTCGGGAATAATGAAGTAGAAAATGATTTAGATAAAAATGAAGAGACTAAAGATGAACTTGACTTTACTGATGAGAAAGAAGAAATCATAGAGAATTTCTTGAAAAGGAATAGAAGTTTGGAACCTGAGAAGGAAGGTGAGAAATGGGTAAAAATCCCTAGAATTTTGAAAGATCCCATGGATAAAGATTTAAGGAATCTATTTAAGGAACATGTTAGAATAGAAAATAATGAAAACAAGGATGAAAAACAGGAAAATCAAGGAGTCCAAGTAGAGATTGATTCAGGGGAACAAATTAAAAGAAAAATTCAAGAACTCAAACATGGCGATCAAGTAATACTCAAAAGTTTAAGGATAAAGGAAAAGAGAGAATGACTTCGGAACCAAAGGTTATAGATTTAGAATCTTTACCTTTTCCTCCTAAAGATCAAATTAAAAGATTAAGACCGATCGTAAGTATGCTCGCTTCCTTGATACTTTTCGTCATATTCATGTTAATATCCCCATTATCGAAGCTCGATAAATATGCCTCGCTATGGAAAGTTTTTGAAAGATATTCTATCAAATAAGAAAAATTAGAGGAATATGAGAATATATGCCTAAATGAAGAATGTTCTGCAATTTTGCAAAGATAAGTTACCACCTAAACTGAAAGATCTCCGAAGTTTTACCATTCCATGTGAAATTGGAGGATTTCTGCTTAAAAGGTCTTATATGATCTTGAGCTAGTATAAATCTCATGTCTTATGAGGATTATAGAAAGCTAGGCATAGGAAAGCTTACTAAGATCGAAATGACTCTTGCAAATGGCGTATAGATCGATTAAGTACCCTAAAGGAATAATTGAGGACATATTGGTTAAGGTAGACAAGTTCTATTTTCCAAAGAGACTTTTTAGTTATGGAAAGGGAAGAAGGATTTTCAGCGCCACTTATCTTAGGACGTCCATTTCTAGCTACAGGGAGAACTTTAATCGATGTTCGTAAAGGAGAATTAATTTTGAGAGTCAATGAAGATGAAGTTGCTTTCAATATTTTCAAAGCTATGAACCATCAATATACATCACTGTAATCATGTTCTTTTATAGAAGATATTCATTCTGTCTATGATAATCGCTTACCAACTTATGAAGACAGATTAGAAGAATGCTTAACTCTATCTATCTATAAAGAAGATGAGGAAGACATTGAAATGAAAGAGATAATCTTAACTCTAAATGAAGGCGCTTTACTTTTAAACCACCATGGCATAAGTATTTGGAGTTAGAACTAGAAGGACCGCCTTAAATCGTCAATAGAAGATCCGCCGAAGAATCTGGAATTGAAACCGTTACCTTTAAATCAAGTATGCTTTTCTTGAAATTGATAATCTATTACCGCTATTATTTCATCAACTTTAACGGAGCAACAAGAAGATCAATTACTAGGAATGTTGAAAAAGCATAAGAAAGCTTTTGGATGGACAGTTGCCGATATTCGAGGTATTAGCCCTGAGATATGTGTTCATAAGATAATTCTAAAAGAAGATGCTAAACCTTGTATTCAACCGCAACGCCGCCTCAACCCAAATTTGCAGTTAATCGTTAAGAAAGAGGTTATTAAGCTATTAGAAATGGGAATAATTTTTCCTATATCGGATAGTGAATGGGTAAGTCCAACTCAAGTTGTACCAAAGAAAGGAGGTTTCACAAAGAAAGAGAATGATAAGAATGAATGGATTCCAACAAGGGAAATTACAGGATATCGAATGTGCATTGATTTTAGAAAACTAAATGATCATACTAAGAAAGATCATCATCCACTTCCATTCATAGTGCAAATGTTGGAGCGTTTAAGTGGACATAAGTATTATTGTTTCTTAGATGGTTATTCAGTGATATTTACAGATTTTCATTGCAAAGCAGGAGATAGGAAAAGACTACTTTCACTTGTCCTTATGGAACTTTCGCGTATAAAAGAATGCCGTTTGGTTTATGTAATGCTCCCTGCCACGCTTCAAAGATGTATGATGTCTATATTTTCTCTGATATGGTTGAGAAATTCTTAGAAATTTTTATGGACGACTTTAGTGTTTACGGAGACTCTTTTAATGGCTGTTTGTTACACTTAGAACGAGTGTTACAACGCCATGAGGATACCAATTTAGTGCTTAATTGGGAAAAATGTCATTTGATGGTATCGTAAGTAATTGTACTAGTCATAGAATCTCTCTCAAGTAGAATCGAAATTGATAAAGCTAAAGTCGAGGTAATCGAGAAATTGCCTCCACCAGCTTAATCTAAGAACGTTAAGAGGATTTCTTGGACATGCAGATTTTATAGGAGATTTATTGCAGATTTTTCAAAGATAGCAAAACCTCTAAGTCATTTGCTTGAAAAAGAAGTACCTTTTAATTTTGATAGTAAATGTATGGAAGCATTTAAGACCCTGAAGCGAAGTTGATTATCGCACCATGATTGGTAGCACCAGATCGATTTACCTTTGAGATTATGTGTGATGCAAGCGATTTAGTTGTAGGAGCTGTTTTAGGTCAAAGATATAATAGAATTCTCAAAGCTATTTACTATGCATCACATACGTTAAATGCAAATCAACCGAACTATGCAACTACGTAAAAGAACTGCATATGTGATTTTTGCCTTAGATAAGTTTAGATCGTATATTGTTGGCTCTAAGGTAATAGTTTACTACAGACCATTCAAAGATTGAAATATTTACTTGAGTAAGAAAGATGCAAAACCACGCCTTCTTAGATGGATTCTCCTACTTCAAGAATTTGATATTGAGATTAAAGATAAAAAAGGAAGTGAGAATGTAGAGCGCATCATCTAAGTAGAATGGAAATCGATGAAGAGATAGGAAATGAAATTAAAGATTCATTTCCCGATGAACAATCTGCTTAGAATCGATACTCCTTCAACCATGCAATTATTAAAGAAAAGAATTCCTTCTAAGGAAAATTCACCTTTGTTTGGAGATATCATTAACTACTTAACTTTGTGATTACATTCCGCCTCATTGGACTTGGCAACGAAAAAGAAGTTCTTTTATGACTTAAAATTTTATTACTTGGGAGGAACCGACCTTTTCCGTAAATGTTCGGATGGGATAATCAAAAATGTGTGCCTGATAATGAAATTTTAAGTGTTTTATCGCTTTGTCATGATCGTGAGGCGAGAGGTCATCATGGAGGTTGGAAAACCGCTTTTAAAGTCTTGCAATGTGGTTTTTATTGGCCTACACTTTATAGAGATGCGATACATATGTTAAATCTTGTGAATCATGTCAAAAATGGGGAAATATCTCGAAAAACATGAAATGCCTATGCAACCTATTTTAGAATGTGAGTTATTTGATGTTAGGGGTATAGATTTCATGGACCTTTCCTATATCGTTTGGAAAAAGATTTATTCTTGTAATGGTAGATTATGTCTCGAAATGGGTAGAAGCTGAAGCTCTTCCCACTAATGATACCAAGGTTGTCATACGATTCCTTAAAAAGAACATATTCACTTGATATGGCATTCCAAGGGCGATCATTAGTGATAGAGGGTCACACTTTTGCAATCGACCATTTACTAAGTTAATTGAAAAATATGGTGTAACGCATAAGTTAGGAACACCTTATCATCCGCAAACCCAAAGGGTCGTAGAGGTGTCGAATAGAGAGATTAAAAGAATCATAGAAAAGACAAAGTGGACTCAAACCGTAAAATCTGGGCGCTTAGACTAGATGATGCGTTATGGGCATACTGATGCGCCTTTTAAAACTCCAACCGGGCCGTTCTCCCTACAAATTAGTCTTTGGTAAATCTTGTCATCTCCCAGGTAGAGTTAGAACACCGAGCCTTCCGGGCTATTAGATTTCTGAATTTCGATCCTAAGGTCAGCCGGTGATCATAGATTACTTCAAGCTAATGTAATTAGAAGAATTTCGCTTGATTCTTATGAAAATGCTCGAATCTACAAGGAACGCATACGAAATCCTTCCATGATAAGAGAATCTATAGTCGTGAGTTCCATGTAGGTGATCGAGTGTTATTGTACAATTCACGCTTAAAGTTGTTTCCGTGAAAGCTTAAATCAAGATGGACAGACCATTTAAAGTAACACGAGTTTATAAATCTGGAGTCGTTGAACTAATCGATGGGAATACAACTTTTATAGCCAATGGTCACAGGGTGAAACTATTTCTCGAAGTCAAGAAGTCTCTCTCATAAAATGAAGTGATGTTGTTTGATCGACCCTCCCAAAAGACTAAAAAAGAAGTGCTGCTCAAAAGTCAAAGTATCACATTACCAGGTTTTATCTTTACTTTTATATGTCTAAACTAGTTTCGTCTTTTACCGGATAGACGTAAAAAGAACCTGGATGTCTTTTTTTATAGATTAGGAATTTTTGTTTTACTTTTAAATTTAGGTTTTGATAGGGATATTGCATTTACTATAGAAGCCTTAGTTTTGGAAAGAACAAGCAATTGTTGAGAGAGAAAAAATTGAAAGAAGTTTGTAATGGTACGTCGAGAAGCTCGATAAAGAGAAGGGCTAAGTTTTTAAGGAAGTGCGTAAGAATCAGGAAAGATTGAACACAATGGGCAATGTGGGAAAAATATAACTCAATCTCGTAAATGAGTGTTTGAATGTAATTAAGAAGGAACGATTAGGTGGTTAACCGAAAATCCCGATGGAATTCCAAGACTTAATTCAAACGCTACGTTTCTAGGATTTAGTTTGCTTGAACGGTATGTTAGAAATCTGGAGTTTATAGAAATTGAAGAATTAGAAACCCCGTAAGTTAAAGTCTTTTATTGTTTTTAGTTTTTTGCATAACTTTGAAAATTTTATAAAATTGGATCTTTATAAAATTAAGGAGTTTTATAAAAGTTTTATAAAAAGTTTTTTAAGTTTTTAGATATTTTATAAGAATTAATAGAAATTTATTGAATTTTTATAAACTTTTAAATAAGTTTTATAAAGATTTTATAAATTTTGAGAAATTGTTATAAAATTTATAAATTTTATTTTTTAGTTTTATTAAGTTTTTATTGAGTTTTATAAGTTTTATATCAAAAATAAAAAAAAAATTAAAAAAAATTTCATAAAAATTTCACACGGACCGATCCGGCCCTTATCCAGGACCGGTCCGGGATCGATTTAACCTAAAAGGACGGGACCTTTATTTCTTCTTCATTTCTCCTCTTTTCTTCAAATAGCAGCCGCACCATCACCACCATCCCCAAAAATTTTCTTTTTCTCTTCAAAAATACAAATTACACTATACCATTACATATATTCTTCCTCTTTTACTCTCCTCTCTTCAACACAAGTGAAAAATTCGAAAAAGATCGAACACAAGCTCCATTTCATCCCGGTGGCTTCTACGACTTTTCCGGTCACTTTTCACCGTTTTGTTCACTATAAGGTATAATTTGTTTACTCTAGTTATCAATTTCATGATTTTTATAATTTTTAGATTTATTTTCAAATGTTTGGATTTGTAAGTGTGTTGTGACATTTTATTTATGTTGTTTTTTTTTCTTGTTTTTGTTGTTCTTTTGTTATTCCAAAATTCGTAGAATGGCCTCATCTAGTCGCAAAATCTCTAAGAAACGAAAGCCAGTCGCAAAATTCGTAGATAGCACCTATCCCACCATCTCAGAGCTTTCATCATATGCCAAATCCTTTTGGAAGCCGATCTAGTGGTCGTGGTGTCTTTTATACGAGTTCTCGTGGTGTCATTACATCTAGTGAGGAGGATTTTCGATTTTGCAAGGATGACGTCAAGTATGAGTTCGATAGGTCTCGACGATTCGATTCGACCACGACTACGTTTCCGCACCCGATTCGCCATCGGTTCCAAGTTTGAATGATCCAGTTTGTCCAAATTGAGGATGATGATGTTGACATTATTTGATTTTGAGCAACTTTGTTAGTTTTAAACATTTTCTCATCTGCTTATTTTATTTTCCGCATTTTAACTTTCTTAAATACTAAGTTTGCTAATTTTTCGCTTTCATAATCGTTTTATGTCATAATAGTAAATTTAATCATTTTTAATAGTATTTAAATATTTCAAAAAAATCTAAAAATATTTTCGTATGTCGCTTTAAAAAATATAATTCGTGTATCGCTTATCCGTATCATTTAGATAATCTTTATTAATCTTTATAAATTTTAATAGCCTTGGGTCTATTAGACAAACAAGCGAACTTGAATTTTACAACCTTCACACGGTAAAAATATCTTAAAGCCGGACCGGTCCGGTCAGTTTCAGGACCGATCCGGGAGTTAAAAACTGCTTAGTCATATTGAGAGTGTTAATATGCAGCCACGTATACTCTCAATACTTGTCCATTTAAGGAAAGAGAGCTGAGAGTAAAAAAATTGCAAATTCACTGAGTAGCTTTCAACTTTCTATCTGTTATAATATTTTCAGCTGTTTCAACTAAAATGTCAAACCGGTCATCACCGTCAGTCAATTCATACGATCCGGAGGCATTAGATGTTTTTGTCCCGGAGTCTAGCGCTTCAAATGTTAATTTATTGGTGAATGCGAGGTTTGCAAATTCTCCAATTTTGGTTGAGAAGGGTATCAACTATGAAAAAATTGATCAGTCAGGCAAGGATTTAATTCAGAATAGAGGTTGGAGAAAGTTTGTAAGGAATCCTAGAGGTAGGATTAATGTTTCTATCGTTAGGGAATTTTATTCCGCTCTCTCTCTCGTCGATCTTGTCGATCCGTCACAACTTGTATCCGTTCGTGGTACACTTATTCAATTGTCACCTCATATTATCAATCATATTTACGAAATACCGATTTTCAATCAAATCCATAATCTTCATTTTGAATATCAATGGGCGTTAGGGAACTCCTTTAACATTGTCAACTATGTCACGGAAGCCTTTCCGTATTTGTTTCCAGAGTTCGATCAAAATTACGACTCTACCACTTCAACTCTACCTGCTCATCTGAGAGCATGGAAACACTTCATTAACTCACGAGTCTATCCGACTAGTGACTTTGCGTGGGTTAGTGACATTGAAATACTTTTGTCAAGCTTATGCGTTAATAAGCGGAGCTTATGTGGACTCAGGGGATTTTGATTTTTAGGGCGGCAAAGAAGCTTTGCAGTGGAACGGTATAATAATGGAAGGCCGATGCCTTTTGCTTGGTTAATTTCAAGGTTATGTATTCATTTGGATGAAGTCCCTGAAATTGCTTCTGACGAGATATATCCGTCTCGTGATTATCGTAGAGGATTACTACCAGTGGAGAATCCGGGTTGTTCATCAACTATTTGAGATAGTTGTTGTTGGTTTTATTTAAGTTTGTTTAAGGTTGGTTTGCTTTAATAAGTTAGTAAGTTGGTTAAGGTTAGTAAGTTAGTTAGTAAGTTTGTTTTAGTTCGAATCTTTTAGTTGTAATAGTTTCTTTTTGTTTAATATATATGATTGTTCGTTTTTAATATACGCGTGTTATCGATGTTTATAACGATCATCTATAATTTTAATTTAATTTTCGAACTACTTTTTTTCATACTCATTGAACATCGACGATGCCACTTAAGTAAGTGGGGGAGTAGAGTTAGGTTTGAAAATTTCATTAAAATTTTCAAAAAATTAAAAATATTTATAAAATATAACCTTTTTCATATAAATTAGTACTTTAATTACTTATTTCTTGAATGATTTAAGATAGTTAGTATATGAATAAAAATGATATAATTTGAGAAGATTAATTTTTGATTTAGTAAAATATATTAGATAGATTATGAATATGTTTTATATCTTTTATAAGATTTTTAAGATTTTGAGTATGTATAACTAAATAATTTTGTCAAATATTTCTTTTATGGAATTATTCAAGTAATTTTTATATTTATAAATAAATTTTTAGATAATTTTCTTTTCAAGATAAATTATGAATTTGGAATCAAAATTAGGAATGATGATTTTAGGCACCACAAAAATATAACTATAAATTAAATAAATTACCTAAATAAAAATTCCAATTTTTGACCCCACCTCAGCTTTTTAAGAGTGATCAAGACCTCACTCGGAATTTAGCCATTTTGATTAACTAGAAATTTCCGACCCTTAGCTTGTTTTGGTCTACATTTCTTTGACATCCTTCGAGTTTGTACGTACTTATGAGAGGAGATGATGACAAAAAGAGTTAAGAGTTGAGAAAAAATGGTTATGCTGAGATTGGAATAGGTAGATAGATTCTAATATAGATGTTCTCACCTCATGACGCTTACAAGATAGCTGATTTTGGCAATGAGTTCAGATATGTTAGTATCCTATGAAAAATTTATATTAGGAACAAAGCACCATTTTTACACATAACTAATCAAATATCAGGTATCTTCCCTATCTTTGATCGACCATATATATAAATAATATTAATGCCTGATGATAGTAGTCCAGCTAGGGTATTATCTCGAAATGTCCTATTGCTGGGAATGAAGGCATAAGTCGAATCAAAAGATCTCAAGAATGATTACGGGTTTAAGGAAACCGGACTCGTAATTTTAGATCGAAAGAGTAGTACTCCGATCAATCTTGATGAAGCAATGCTTGTAAAATTTGATTTTTCTACACACACTCACGCTTTAGTTCTTAATATTAATATTTATGTTTAAAAGAAAAGAAGAGAAAAATCAAAAATAGTTGGAATAAAAGGATGTTACTAATCGGAATTGTTTTTTTTATCAAGAATGTGAAGACGTAGAATACGCATTTAACTTACCTCTTTTTTTTTTTTGATTTCCTTTTCTATCTTTTCGATTAACCAATGTCCTATCCTAATATATTATAAGCCATTGTGTCTTCTATCTGACTTAGTTAATGATTCCGAAATTAAGTAATAATCGAGATAGAAAGTATTTCTAATATTTTATTTATATTTCAATTATTGCATGCATGTTTCCATCTAATTCATATTTGATACTTAATTCATTTAAGTTATATAAACTTTCTTTCTTAAATTTCTATAAAAGTTATAAATTATATGTTTGTAATATTGATTTATATATATTACTTTTGAAATTTTAATCGATCAATTATATTATCTCATTATTTATATATTACCGCTTATTTTTGCTCGAGGACGATCAAAAGCTAAGTGAGGAGTAATTTGATGTATTATTTTTATATGATTAAATTTACGTGATTTTATTACGTTTTATCGACAAATTCTATATAAAATATATGAAATTATGATATAATTGATATAAAATATTAATCTTTATAGTTTAGTATAGTTAGTAGTAAAAGTTAGTATTTATAGTAAAAAAGTTGTAGTTTTTGTACCGGTTTTAGTAACCGGAGTATTGTGTCTATTTTACACGGGTATTTTGTGTTTATTTCATTGCAGAATCCTAAGATGAACTGAAATCCCGTAGTAGAGACACTTTTTGAAGTCAATTCAAGTCATTGGAAGGATGTTATAAAGCGTCACCCAATGGTCAAGTGGTTAGTTGTTTTTAATAAAATCCCGAAAAGGACGCGTAATACAAATGGCTCATCGAGAATGCGTTTTCTGAAGAAGTAGTCTTGATGGAAGTTATAGATAATTCAACGAGCTTTTCAACGGAAGTTCGATTATGTCATTCTGATATCGAGAATTCAAGTTACGATTTTTAGAAGTTAACTGTGTAATTATATATAATTATATATATAATTACACAGCATCTGTGATGATTAGAGGGTAACATTGGCTCACATGCTTATAACTAACTGTAATAATTGTCATCATTACACCGGACCGATCCGGCCAATTTTCAGGACCGGTCCGGGAAGGAGGAAAGTCTATATATAGGGAAGCAGCAGGGATCATTTGGAGTGTACCAATATATATACACCATATTCTATATATATTCTCTATCCCTCTTTTCTTTAGTTTGTAAATAGGCCTTATGCCGGGAATAAATTAGTAGTAGTAGTAGTATCGTGATAATGCTCGGGAAATTCTCGAAGGTTCGGTGTTGCTGAAATTGTTAAATACCTGGGAAAAGACGATTTCTGAGTCAACAGTTGTAATCGGGTAACTTTTCTGAAGTATTTATGTTTATGTTTGTTATTTTCATCTTTTTATCTTTTATAATGTTATTAGGCTAAATCTAATAACTAGCCAAAGTTATGTAATCGTATTATTTCGATCTTTTCGTTAAAAGAATGATGTTAAAATAAAATTGATTAAAATTGAGTTAAAATGAATCTTTTTCTATTTCGCTACGTAACGATAACATATTCGGAATGAAGTAATCAATCATGATGAATACCACATATAACTTTGGCGATGAACCCGACCGGAGAAGTCGATATGAGTAAAAATAGAAAAACCGGAGGGTAAAATGGCCGTCGATTAACGGAATCCTATTTCCTACCGAAGGCGATTTGTCCTAGTAAAACAAATCTTATTAAAATTTGTACTCGAGATCTTAATAATGTTAAAATCACGCTTTAATTGAAACTACACCGCTTGTATTAAATCGATCCGCTTGACAACCGGAGCCTCTTGAATAACATCGGCCATCTGACAAATGGAATCACCTCTTTTATCCGGGGTAGATTTATACTCGGTACCTGTTTTGACTAACTAAGTTTAGCATGGGGCAGTTGTGGACATTGGACTGATGACAATTTGACATATGACAATTTCATACGCTCGTGTGAGGAGGAATTGTTGACATTAGGAGTACAATCGTTTCATTTACTCAATTGGACCTAATAAAAGGAAGATCGAACACATTCTATTAATTGAAAAGATCGAATAAATTGATTACATATACTTTGGCTAGTCTAGTCTATAAACTATATATTGGTATCTATATATATATATATATATATATATATATATATATATATATATATATATATATATATATATTACTATTTATGTACATATATATATATTTATATATCTATATATATTATATTAGAATAACTTTTAAATTACGTATTTATTTTATGTTGGTTAGAGTAGTAGTAATCTGTGTTATAAAATTGCGGTTTAGATCGAGTTAATAGCAGCTCTTTGGTGTTCAACCACACTTAAAAGAATTACCACTTTTTCCTTGAGGATTCGACACCTGACTCACCACTTTATCACTACAATTTGACCCGGTACACTGCCGGTTAGGATCCGTCTAACCTAGAAAAGGTCTGTCCATTTCTTGACGCCGTTTCTAAGGCTTGGTTTTAGTGACGTCAAGTCGCGAAAGACCTTTGCCCTATCGAGGACCCTTGTGGATGGTCAAGAAGGTCTCCAAGAATTTCAAAGAAAGAAATCAAATGATTCTTCAAGAATAATGAGCAAGAAACGGTATATTCGAAGAACAATGAAGAACATGATAAACATCTCCGGTTGATTTTGAAACGCCACAAAGATGAAGAGCTCTATGTCAAGTCAGCAAGTGCAAGCTTCAGTTAGACAAGTTGCATTTCCGGGACATGATCGTTTCTACAAAAGATGTTAAGGTGGATCCATCCAAGATAGAAGCCATAGACGAATGGAGACGCCTTACCACAATGACAGAAGTATGGAGTTTTCTAGGTTTAGCTGGATACTACAAGAAGTCCGTGAAGGGGTTTTCTTCCTTAGCTATTATTCTCACACGGCTAACTCAGAAAAATGCCAAGTTCGTATGGACGGAAGAGTGTGAAGATGTCTTTTAGCAGTTGAAAGAGAAGTTAGTGACATCACCTGTCTTGACCTTACCGTCTCCAAACAAAGAGTATGAGAAAAAAAAATCCTACTTGAACACAAAAAAATAATGGTTTAGTTGTATAGTTGTCTCTAGTAATTTGGTGGCAGTGTTCCCGGTGGTTGTCCGGTTGTAGTCCTTGTGTTATTTTATTGTTATTAATATAAATCTTTCATCGGGTTTTCAAGTAGTTTGTTGGCAGTTTTCCGATGGTTGTCCGGTGATGTACCGGCAAGTTTGCTGGCAGTATTATAATGGTTGTGTGGCGATGTAAAACAACCCAGCACTTATCCACCGGAGCATATTTCAAGTTTTTATTAGTTTTGAAAAACAAATATTAGTAATAGTTATCTTAATTATGAAATTAAACAAGGGGTATAATAGTAATTTTGTCAAAATTGAGGGGGGGTCCCCTCGGTCCACAATAGCTCCGCCCATGTCTAAGCACCAAAATTAATGCGTTCTATTTCCATCTTGCAAATTGTGACCTAGATCGAATTAATCTAAACTTTTAAGTGGTTAACCTCACAAGTTGATTCCCCGTGGATTCGACCTTGACCCACCGTACTAGACTACAATTGACCCGGTACACTTCCGGTTAGATTAGACACCTAGGATTTGGCCATCACCTAACAATTACACAGACATGGATGAACTCTAGTTCATCAAAGCACAAGCCCTTTCATGCCCTTCCGACGGTCCAGAACTTCAACTCCCTTGAAGAGTACATCCGGTGCCGAAACTAAATGCATCAGAAGTTAGAATTTGGTCCTCACTAAAAAAATTTCCTGGATCCGTCACTGATTTGTAGTGAACAGTAGTTGGAATTTTGTGTTTGATATTTGAGTAGTAATTTGTTACAGTATTTTATACTTGTCAAAACTTGAACAAAGTCAATTTGATCGGTTGATCTTCTCGTGATATACGTAAATGGAAGGAACTATTGTGACTTCAAGCATTGAGATGCCAAGTGCACTGGTACATGTGCAAGAGATGAACATGCATGGCTGCAGTAATCTCGGAGTGCAATACAGTGGGGATCCACATGAATGGTTTGTGGATACGGAGTGCAATAAAATTGACATTTCTCGAACTATCTTTTCTCTACCCTTCAAGATTACATACATTCGGGTATCTTGATTTTCAAGTAATTGGTCGGAAAATAAAAACATACCCGTGTCTTACTAAGGTGAGAATTGTGTAGAAGGTATTTCCTTTAGTATCCCTCAAAAATAGTCATTTCTATATATATTCATGATGGATTTTTTTTTATTTTTCTTACCCGAAACGAAATATGTACACACTCTTCCTAAAGTAAACTATGCCCAAGTGGAGTATTTAACCTAGTCTCCCTACTGAGCCACTGGTTAGCCCTAGTGGTTTGTCACTAGGGCATGTACCTGAGTACTCATGATGGATTTAATAAATGTGTTTTCTTAACAATTATATGAACATATATAATTTTTATTTGATGCTTTGTTTTGGATACGATGGAATATTATGAATATATAATCGGCGGATCAGCTAGGGTATATATTAGGAAGAAAAAGATGTATTGGTTTCTTAAAGTCCACATAAGAAAACTGTAGGACAATTTTTTTTTTTAAATGTGCAAGTTTCAAGGAACGGATGTATATTATATAATTGGTTGATTGGGGCTGTATTATTTTAGGGTTAAAAAAACGTTTTTAAAACAATGATATTATATCAGGAAATACAAACATATATTCTTAAGAGTTTTAAACAAACAGAATATAGGGTTTTTTCTAAGAGAATTAAACTTAAGTTATCATCTCGGGGCGGGCAGAGAACAATTCTCTTGTGATAAAAGAGATAAACATGATATTAGTTATAACATTTCAAAAAAAAAATATTTATATATGGTATAACAAATACGGGTCGAGGTATTAGATTTTTGTTGTTGTGTATATAAGATATATCTTTGGATAAAATAAGAGTTTAATACGAAATAGAACTCGATCTGTTCATTTATTAATTAAAAAACAAACGTGTTGAATTAGCAAATTTTACATGCAAAAAAGAAACCAAAGCTTATAAATAGTTGATATGTACGTACGAGTTATGTAAACCCTACTTTTAGTTTTGCAGTTGAAGGTACCTTTTATTCTCTTTATTATCATTACCCCTTGAATCTTGATCATTCACAGATACCATCTTCGATCGATCATCATGGATGTTGTTCCGGTAGGATATCGATTTGTACCGATTGCCAAAGAAATTATTGAAGATTACCTCATCATTATTGACCAAGATATGCCATTGCCGTCACAAGCTGTGGTGAAGAAGGAGATATACGATGCGGCGCGCGCGCCCGAGTTCGAGTTTGGCACCGTGGGAAGTTATCGCTTTGATGATCCGGCATGGATGCCGTGGTAATCGATGATGATTCAAACAAGAGCGTTATTTACGTGTACACCGAAATCAAATACGTAAACGATAAAAAGAAAAATAATGTAAACAGAAGGTGTGGACGTGGTACATGGGAAGGAAAAGCAAAAGCTAAAAACATCACAAATCAGAATAAGGAATTGATCGGGTATAAGAGGCAGTTTACTTACAAATTGGATATAGACGATGATGATGCGAGAAGTAAATACGGTAAATGGATGATGCATGAATATTCTCTTGCCGGTGTTCATAAGCCTAAATCGAATTGGTCTTGGGACAATGAATATCGAAAATATTGGAGTACCAGCTTCGATGTCACCCGCAAGCCAATTTGAAGACCAACAACAACAGAATCATATGATGATGATGCTTGAATTTGACGATAATGTGGCTAAGGAATCATGCGCTTTATTATTAGGTAATGACGACGACAACAATGGCGGCGGAACAACAGGAGGGGCGCCGGGTTTGCCTACAGCAGATCAAAATGCAATTCTTGATCACTTTGTAGACGTCGAATACGATCATGATCAACAAGTACTGCCTACGTGGACGAGTGGCTATACAGATGCAGATACTAATGACCCGGAATCAATAACCGCTTTCAAGGAGAACCTTCTTCAAATGCCTGGTTATTATCCTGATATTGTACATTCTTTTGCCAATTGTGATGATGACGATGGTTATACCGAGTTAGGTAGCTTATGGAGTTTTAATTAGATCAACTGAATTATGGTGTGAATTATTAATGGTTTTGAGATTATTCTTTCTTTCTTTTTTGTATATAATCATACTAGTCTTTTTCCATTCAGTTGATGAATATAACTGTTATCAAAATTAACTTGTTTAATTTTCTATCTAATAGTGGTTGCTAATAATTACAGTAAATTTACCTTATTGTTTTTTTTTTTTTGGTTAAATGTAAATATATTAAACCAAGGTATGCAAAATACAGGAAATTACATCCTAATCAAAGGAGAGAGCTAGTCTAAAACCTACAAAGTGTTGAAATGAGGTTAGATTTGTTGATTCCAATGTGCATAAGACCCTTGAGGTTATATACATCAAGAAACAACAGCCACTAAACACATAACAACACATGAACTGCAAAAAGGGGTCATGTGAGAGCACAACTCACAGAGCCTATCCCAAGGTGTGTAGAGAAACAAAATAACCTCATACAACCACCAAAAGCACAAAAGAAGTACCAAAACCTACAAATGTACAAAACCGTAACATCATGGGGTAAAAGTGTACATAGGGAAGGCAGACTGCATTATATAGAAAAGATGTGTTTTAATACAATGCAGGACTTCAGAAGTCTTCATGAGAATACCCTCAAACCTTTTCTTGTTCCTCATGTGCCAAATCCAGTACGCCACCACAGAAACAGAAGCAGCTCTGGCAACATTCCCATGGGAAGTCCCCTACACTTTCTCTGGATCCATCTAACAGCCCCAAGCACAGTCTCCAACCTCCTCCTTAATCCTAACCACACACTGATCTTTCCCCAAACCATATAAGAAACAGGACACTGCAAAAACAGATGTGAAGCAGATTCATTAACCAAACCACACAAAGCACATGTTTTATCTTCAAAATGAAGCCTGTCAGAGGTAAGAAGACAGTTCTTCATTGACAACCAGAGCAAAAAAAGAGTGTTTTGGGGTGGCCCTAGGATTCCAAAAAGCCTGCACCACCAAACAAGAGGACCATGCACTCTAAAGAAATCATAAGCTTCCTAGGCAAAGCTTAGAACCAAAGAGCCCAGGAGATCAAGCAAAGGCTACTGTAAGCGATGTGAGTGAACCAAGACTAAGTTAGATCCTATCCTTGATTTTGAATAAAGCCTTGATCGAGCGGTAATCCCTGTGCTTGTATCTATAATCCCATAAGTCTACATCATGCAAATACTCTTCACTCGATCCATTTCACCCAAAGACAGTCTTTCTTGCATTGAAAGTTCCAAATAATTCTACAAAGAAGGCGGATTCCAAGCATTCAACCTAAAACCCCAAGGCCACCTCGCCTTAGGCAAGCAAACCTCCTCCCAACCCACCAAAGATTTTCTCATTAGAGTCACAAGAACCCCCCACACGTAAATCTCCTACACATTTGATCCATTTTCATCTTCACACTGCCAATAATAGGGTAAATCCCCAGCCAGAAACAGTAAACACCTTGAATAACTGCAAGAATAAGTTGAAGTCTTCCAGCATAAGAAAGAGCATGACCTTTCCAGTCACAAAAGTAATTCCTCAAAGTAGTAAACAGAGGATCATAATGAACCACATTCGGTCTCACAAAGACATAAAGGAATGCCAAGATACCTAATAGGAAGGACCCTAGCCTTTAAACCAAGAATATTCTTCGAGAGCATCTATACCATCATCATCCAAACTTGCACGAACAATTCAGATTTAAGTAAATTAGCAACTGACTAAGTCTCACCAAAAGTAGCTAAACACTTCATCAAAAGAGTGGTGATAGGGATCCCTCTAGCAAACAAAGATTAAGTCATCAAAGAAAAGCCAAGTGATTGATCTGCAAACTCTGGCAGCCAACGATGGAATTTGAATTCAGCATCCTGTCCAAGAATTCAACATCATGGCCGCAGGTAGAGCTGTTAACGAGTCGAGTCGAGTCGAGTATTGGTGGTTTATACTCGAGCTCGTTTAGCTCACGAGCTCGTTCGAGCTCGTTCGTTTATTAAACGAACAAAAAATTATGTTCGAGCTCGGCTCGTTTAAAAGATGAAATGTTCGAGCTCGGCTCGTTAAACTTTTTTTTTGTCTTTCGGCTCGAGTTTGGTTTATTAAAATATAAAACATAAAATGCAAATGTAAAAACAACAAATTAGACATTAAAATTACATATATTACACAACTAAAATTACTATAAAAAATCTAAATATTATATAAATTCAATCTATAATATCTATTAGATGAATGATTGAATTATACTCTATTGAGCCAGGATTACTGTAAATTGATGTATTTGTACGCGAACCAAGCTCGTCTTCGTTCGTTAAGCAATCGAGCCTACAATCATGTTCGAGCTCGGCTCGTTAAGCTAAACGAACAAACGATCACGAGCACTACGAGCCGAACGCAAGCTTGTTCACGAGCGGCTCTGTTCGTTTTACAGGACTAGCCTCAGGCACGTTTCAAATAAGTAGGAACTACGTACAGAGGTTCTTTATTCGCCTAGCTTATGCTTGCCAATATTTTACTCTTATTAATTACTACTCCGTCTCAAATGTATGTTCATTTCGCTTTTTTGTTTTTTCACATAATGTAAATTCATTTAAAAAATCAATAAAACATTTATAATAATTTCACCTTTTACCCTTAATTTCTTATTTACCCATACATCTTTCACTACTTTGCATTAATGACAATCAAATGTCATTTTAGTCTTTTTCATCAAAATTAATGACAAATAACTAATTTAACCAACCTTCTTAATTTGTGTGAAAAAACCCAAATAGACTTACATTTTGGGACATGATAGTATATCTTTTGTGTATATATGTATTCAAAGGGGCTAGCAAATGCGTAATTAATGGCGTACAACTCCACATGAACCTTGGTCCAGTGACTATTTGTAGTATTTGAACATAACGCACAGACTCACTAATAACTTAGGTCAATCGGTCTCGTTAAACCTAAAATGATAAACCCGAGCTATTGTACTAAACTTAATTATTAGTATTTCTCAACATTATATCATTATATTTTTCTCTCCTGTTTTTCCAACATAAGCTACTATAAATTGTGTCATTATAAAAAGGGTACAGATGTTTTGGGCTCTTCTACTTCAAATGTATTACTCCTTCCGTTCCAATTTATTTGAGGCAGTTGCCAAAATCACGTATATTAAGAATGTAAGTTAATGCATTAACTTTTACAATGAAATGACTAGAATGTCCATGAATATAATTAATGTGACCTTGTTTTTTATATCTCCTAGTGTAATAAATAAAGGTAAATCAAGTAAAAACTCAATAAATGTTGTATTGAAATTATACCGCCTCACATAAAAAACAAAATATTTTGACAACTGCCTCAGTTATTACGGAACGGAGGGAGTATTTCTTTCGTCTTTTAGGTATATGTGTTGTTTTTTTCATAAGGTTTTTTTTTTCGAGACATAAGAATTTAAAAAAGTAGTTAACATACCGTTACTTTTAATTTATAAATTCATGTGGTCACTGGAAAATTTAGACTAAGTGTTCATGGGCAACAATGGTATTTTAATTGAAAGATCTCATACTTCTAATCAAATTCACGACAAGTTAAATATTTTAAGTGTATCTCCATAATATAACAATATATGGGGAAGAAATTTCTGAGACGACAAAAACACATAAATGGAGTGCAAGATAATTCTTATTTTTCAAATTAAGATAAAGGACAAAAACAAATTATTTGGACAAAAATACCCCTTGTTACTTTTTACCCTTCTACAAATAGTAACAGTCAAGGAACAAGTAGTAACAGCCTATAAAATGTCGTAACATCCAATGAAAAAGTAGTAACGGTCTAAAAACAATTAGTAACAGCCCTTATTTGTTAAAAAATAAATAGTAACGGCCCGTAAAATGTCGTAACGGAGTAACAGCCCGTAACATTAAAATGTCGTAACATCCATAAACAAGTAGTAATGTACCTAAAAAGGTAGTAACAACCCGTAAAATGTCGTAACGGTCAATAAACAAATAGTAACAGTCCATAAAATTTAGTAACGGCCAGTAAACAAGTCGTAACAGTCCGTAAAAATGTTGTAACATCTCATAAACAAGTAGTAACATCCCATAAAAATATCGTAACATCAAATGAAAAGTACTAAAAGCCTAAAAAAAATTAGTAACAGCCCCGTAAAAATGTCGTAACATCCAATGAAAAAAATAGTAACAGCCTTAAAACAAGTAGTAACAGCCCGTAAAATGTAATAACAACCCTAAACTTTTTCAAAAAACAAAATATAAAAAAAATTGCAGTCTGCTTCCCCGGCGTTCAAATCCGACCGTTAAGCTCCGGTGGCATAGCCGTCACCCCTCTTTCTCCTCCCCAACCCCCTGCTTCTCCTCCCCAAATTGTTCAAACATTCAGATCTTCGATTCAATTAGGAACGCCGAACCTCGGTGACTGGAAACCGAAATGGCTGACCATATGAGGAATATAAGTTTGCGGTGGTTGGCAAACATCATTCCGACATGATAGCCCTTTTGATGCTGGATATGAGGAATCGGACATTGCTGCGTTTGGCGTTGCAGCAAGAAATGGATCTGATACTGGATAAAATCGATTTTATGTGAAAGATCAAGCCTTAATCGAGCCTCCAAATCCTGAACGACGCCGCTAAAAGTAGTGATAGTCGGATTATTACAGATGAGCGACTCTAACGCCGCCGCAATATCGTGATTCGACACCACCACTGCTCCACCGCTACCACCGCCTCCAGTATCGCCTCTATCCAGCATAATGTTTGATCGGTAAACTAGTTTTTGAACGATGATGCATTTTGGCGTCTGTACGAGGGAAAAACTAATTAGGTTAATTAGGTTTAATTAGAAAAAGGGTATTTTGGTAAGTTTAACTAATGTTTGTCCTAATTAATAATCCATTTCCTTGTAGCCTAATAAAACCATTAGTTTGTCCTTCTAGACAAAAACCTATTTATATAAAGTAGTATATCGTTACATGCATATAATTTTTGGATTTGCATTAATGTATGTTAAATGCATACTTTATAAAATTAATTATTTAAATATTAAATATCAATTTAATTATCAAAAACAATACAACTTTCTTTTTTCAGCACCGTGTGCCCAACAATTTATCCCTGAATTAGAAAAAAGAAATACATTGTGTTCACATTTGGTTTGACCTAATGACTTCTTTCAACTTTGGTGCTCCTATTATAACTAAAATTAAGAGCCTATTACAACCAAAAATGTGAGAAGAAAATAATTTTCACACACTCTAATAGGGAGTAATATTCAACCAATTCAAGAACGCAGATTTCAAATGGGACCCTTGTCGATATAACATTTCTGAGAAATGATATTTATTGGACTACCACTCTGTTTGTTGAAATACCACTCCGTTTTTCGCGTTTCCGACAGCCTTCTAAACCCTAATTGGGAAGAAGAACCCCAATAGGGGATTTGTGTACCTTAAGATCGTGCACATTCATGAAAAAAATCCTCGGATTTGAACAAAAATTGTGAACCAAAATTGACTATGAGTGGTATATTAAAAAAATCCCGAGATTTTTCAAAGTACGCCACCTTCGTATTTGAGATATGATCTCGGAATATTTTGTTTGTCTTGATAAATTTCATATTTAATGGATTGTGAATCAAGATTCATTGTGATATTCAATAGGATTGAATCGCTAATGATCCGCTTTGGGGTCAAAATTTCCAATGTAATTGTGCATGAAACATTCGGTTTAAATGGCCGAAATTACGGATGTCGAAGCCATTGGAAGAAGTTCCATAATAGAAATCGGGAAGAATTGGCATTAGAACCGACCATTAGAGGTTGAGTCACCATTCATTCCAAGTGATTGTTGTACTGAGACGAGGCCTTTCCTGGGACCCTTGTCGAAATACCACTTTTCTTGAATAGTAATTGTTGGACTACCACTCTATTTGTCAAAATACCACTCCGTTTTTCGCGTTTCCATTGTTTCTGGCAGCCTTCTAAACCTTAATTGGGAAGGGGAACCCAATAGGGGATTTGTGTACCTTAAGTTAGTTCACATTCATGAAAAAATCCCCTGGATATGAACGAAAATTGTGAACCAAAATTGGCTTAAAGTGGTATATTGACAAATAGCACACAGAATGGGTGGTTTATTGAAAAAAATCCCGGCATGTCCTACAATTTTAACGAAAAGTGGTTACATCGTTATCGACTGCTCGTATAGCCTTTATGATCGATGGTCCTGTCCGATGTGATTGGAAATTAAAGAAGTCTAAGGTGAAGTCGCGAAAGACCTTTGCCCTATCGAGGACCCTTGTGGATGGTCAAGAAGGTCTCCAAGAATTTCAAAGAAAGAAATCAAATGATTCTTCAAGAATAATGAGCAAGAAACAGTATATTCGAAGAACAATGAAGAACATGATAAACATCTCCGGTTGATTTTGAAACGCCACAAAGATGAAGAGCTCTATGTCAAGTCAGCAAGTGCAAGCTTCAGTTAGACAAGTTGCATTTCCGGGACATGATCGTTTCTACAAAAGATGTTAAGGTGGATCCATCCAAGATAGAAGCCATAGACGAATGGAGACGCCCTACCACAATGACAGAAGTATGAAGTTTTCTAGGTTTAGATGGATACTACAAGAAGTCCGTGAAGGGGTTTTCTTCCTTAGCTATTATTCTCACACGGCTAACTCAGAAAAAATGCCAAGTTCGTATGGACGGAAGAGTGTGAAGATGTCTTTTAGCAGTTGAAAGAGAAGTTAGTGACATCACCTGTCTTGACCTTACCGTCTCCAAACAAAGAGTATGAGAAAAAAAAATCCTACTTGAACACAAAAAAATAATGGTTTAGTTGTATAGTTGTCTCTAGTAATTTGGTGGCAGTGTTCTCGGTGGTTGTCCGGTAGTAGTCCTTGTGTCATTTTATTGTTATTAATATAAATCTTTCATCGGGTTTTCAAGTAGTTTGCTGGCAGTTTTCCGATGGTTGTCCGGTGATGTACCGGCGAGTTTGCTGGCAGTATTATAATGGTTGTGTGGCGATGTAAAACAACCCAGCACTTATCCACCGGAGCATATTTCAAGTTTTTATTAGTTTTGAAAAACAAATAGTAGTAATAGTTATCTTAATTATGAAATTAAACAAGGGGTATAATAGTAATTTTGTCAAAATTGAGGGGGTCCCTCGTCCACAATAGCTCCGCCCATGTCTAAGCACCAAAATTAATGCGTTCTATTTCCATCTTGCAAATTGTGACCTAGATCGAATTAATCTAAACTTTTAAGTGGTTAACCTCACAAGTTGATTCCCCGTGGATTCGACCTTGACCCACCGTACTAGACTACAATTGACCCGGTACACTTCCGGTTAGATTGGACACCTAGGATTTGGCCATCACCTAACAATTACACAGACATGGATGAACTCTAGTTCATCAAAGCACAAGCCCTTTCATGCCCTTCCGACGGTCCAGAACTTCAACTCCCTTGAAGAGTACATCCGGTGCCGAAACTAAATGCATCAGAAGTTAGAATTTGGTCCTCACTAAAAAAATTTCCTGAATCCGTCACTGATTTGTAGTGAAATGATGGTTGGAATTTTGTGTTTGATATTTGAGTAGTAATTTGTTACAAGATTTTTATACTTGTCAAAACTTGAACAAAGTCAATTTGATCGGTTGATCTTCCGTGATATCTGAGAATGGGAAGGAACTATTGTGACTTCAAGCATTGAGATGCCAAGTGCACCGGTACATGTGCAAGAGATGAACATGCATGGCTGCAGTAATCTCGGAGTGCAATACAGTGGGGATCCACATGAATGGTTTGTGGATACGGGAGCCACACGTCACGTCTGTGCAATCAAAGCAATGTTTTCTGACTATCTAACTTTAGAAGGAGAACCATTGTACATGGGAAACTCTGCAGTTTTGAACGTTGGGGGTCAAGGAAAGATAGTCTTGAAGATGACTTCAGGAAAGCAAGTGACTCTTAACTATACCTTCAATTCATTTAATAGCTAGAATTGGCATTTAGATGAAGTAGTGTTCAATTTCTTTCCCTTCCTTATTATTGCCTTAAACAATACTCCCTCCATTCTACGATAACTGAGTCAGTTGTCAAAAACACGCATACTAAGGATGTTAGTTAATTCTTTAATTTGAATACCACAATAACTAAAAAACCCGTAGTCTATAATAAATGCAATGTTGAATTTATTCTCTCACTCCTAAACAAATAAGGGTAGATGTGGGAAAACCACAATAAATGCTGCATTTAAAATGTAATCGCCTCGATTATTTCGAATAAATCTTTTGGCCTCGCTTATTTCAAACGGAAAGCGTAGAATGGAAAATTGGTTGAAGACACCGTGAAATTCGTCCCATTTAACAGTTACCTACAACTCACAACTCAAAAAAAAAAAAAAAAAAAAAAAAAAAAAAAAAAAAAAAAACGAGTTTCCTACAAAATAAAATTGACATTTCTCGAAATATCTTTTCTCTACCCTTCAAGATTACATACATTCAGGTATCTTGATTTTCAAGTAATTGGTCGGAAAATAAAAACATACCCCGCGTTTTACTAAGGTGAGAATTGTGTAGGAAGGTATTTCCCGTTTAGTATCCCTCAAAAATAGTCATTTCTATATATATTCATGATGGATTTTTTTTTTTTCTTACCCGAAACGAAATATGTACACACTCTTCCTAAAGTAAACTATGCCCAAGTGGGCTCGAACCTAGAGTCTCCTACTGGAGCCTTTGGTTGAGCCCTAGTGGTTTGTCACTAGGGCATGTACCTGAGTACTCATGATGGATTTAATAAATGTGTTTTCTTAACAATTATATGAATATATATAATTTTTATTTGATGCTTTGTTTTGGATACGATGGAATATTATGAATATATAATCGGCGGATTAGCTAGAGTATATATTAGGAAGAAAAAGATGTATTGGTTTCTTAAAGTCCACATAAGAAAACTGTAGGACAAATTTTTTTTTTAAATGTGCAAGTTTCAAGGAACGGATGTATATTATATAATTGGTTGTATTATTTTAGGGTTAAAAATACGTTTTTAAAACAATGATATTATATCAGGGAATACAAACATATATTCTTAAGAGTTTTAAACAAACAGAATATAGGGTTTTTTTTAAGAGAATTAAACTTAAATTATCATCTCGGGGCGGGCAGAGAACAATTCTCTTGTGATAAAAGAGATAAACATGATATTAGTTATAACATTTCAAAAAAAAAAAATATTTATATATGGTATAACAAATACGGGTCGAGGTATTAGATTTTTGTTGTTGTATATATAAGATATATCTTTGGATAAAATAAGAGTTTAATACGAAATAGAACTCGATCTGTTCATTTATTAATTAAAAAACAAACGTGTTGAATTAGCAAATTTTACATGCAAAAAAGAAACCAAAGCTTATAAATAGTTGATATGTACGTACGAGTTATGTAAACCCTACTTTTAGTTTTGCAGTTGAAGGTACCTTTTATTCTCTTTATTATCATTACCCCTTGAATCTTGATCATTCACAGATACCATCTTCGATCGATCATCATGGATGTTGTTCCGGTAGGATATCGATTTGTACCGATTGCCAAAGAAATTATTGAAGATTACCTCATCATTATTGACCAAGATATGCCATTGCCGTCACAAGCTGTGGTGAAGAAGGAGATATACGGCGGCGGCGGCGGCCCGAGTTCGAGTTTGGCACCGTGGGAAGTTATCAGTATGGATGATCCGGCATGGATGCCGGTGGTAACTGATGATGATTCAAACAAGAGCGTTATTTACGTGTACACCGAAATCAAATACGTAAACGATAAAAAGAAAAATAATGTAAACAGAAGGTGTGGACGTGGTACATGGGAAGGAAAAGCAAAAGCTAAAAACATCACAAATCAGAATAAGGAATTGATCGGGTATAAGAGGCAGTTTACTTACAAATTGGATATAGACGATGATGATGCGAGAAGTAAATACGGTAAATGGATGATGCATGAATATTCTCTTGCCGGTGTTCATAAGCCTAAATCGAATTATGTCGTTTGCAAGATTACCATTGATAAGTCGTCTATTATAACGCCTCGAGATCATCATCATCATCATCAAGACGACGTCCACGAGATAATTCATCATCATCCTAATAAGAAGTTAAAGGTGGGAAATAATATAATTGATGTCAACAGCAACATGAACAATAATATTGTCTCTTATGATCAGCAACAACAGCAAGACGACGGTTATATTAATTGGATGATGCCGACACCTCCACCGCCACCGCCACAACCACCACCGTCATTATTAATCAACCATCATCATCATCATCATAAGCCCTATCCACATGGACTTGATGAACAGCTTATGATGGTACATGAAACTTCAAACCCCAACCCCAACCCTAGTATTAGTAGTGCTTTAGCTGTTGATGATGATGAATCTTCTTCCTTTCAAGTACAACTAGTGTCTTCTTCCACAACATCACCAAACCAATTAGAGCAAATTGATGATATGTCGATTCTTGAATATATTGACCGTCTGCTCGAGAACAACAATATTAATGATATTGGAAGTCCAGGAGGGGAGCCGAGTACTATTTCAGGTTCGCGAGATCAATATGCAATTGATCATCAATTTGAATTAGAAGAAAACGAGCAAGATGACGACGTTGCTGATCATCATAATAATTTCGTTCCGGAATCAAATGCTAATGATGACATTAATGTTCAGCTGCATGCGGGTCTTGGGACAATGAATATCGAAAATATTGGAGTACCAGCTTCGATGTCACCCGCAAGCCAATTTGAAGACCAACAACAACAGAATCATATGATGATGATGCTTGAATTTGACGATAATGTGGCTAAGGAATCATGCGCTTTATTATTAGGTAATGACGACGACAACAATGGCGGCGGAACAACAGGAGGGTTGCCGAGTACTTGTCCGGGTTTTCCTGCAGCAGATCAAAATGCAATTCTTGATCACTTTGAAGACGTCGAATACGATCATGATCAACAAGTACTACCTACGTCAACGAGTGGCTATACAGATGCAGATACTAATGATAAGTTCGACCCAGAATCAATAACCGCATTCAAGGAGAGCCTTCTTCAAATGCCTGGTTATTATCCTCATATCGTACATTCTTTTGCCAATTGTGATGATGACGATGGTTATACCGAGTTAGGTAGCTTATGGAGTTTTAATTAGATCAACTGAATTATGGTTGTGAATTATTAATGGATTTTTTATTATTCTTTCTTTCTTTTTTGTATATAATCATACTAGTCTTTTTCCATTCAGTTGATGAATATAATTGTTATCATTATTTGAAGATCATTTTAAGGCCAATATCAAATTTTTCTGTCTAATAGTGGTTGCTAATAATTACAGTAAATTTACCTTATTGTTTGCATCATGCCCACAGGTAGAGCTGTTAACGAGCCGAGTGGGCTCGAGCTCGTTAACAGCTTTACCTGCGGGCATGATGCAAACAATAAGGTAAATTTACTGTAATTATTAGCAACCACTATTAGACAGAAAATTTGATATTGCCTTAAACAATAGAATGGATAATTGCCTTAAACAATAGAATGGATAATTCATCCCATTTAACAGTTACCTACAACTCCTCCAAAAAAAAAAAAACATATGTATATTTAAACCTACAAAAATAAAATTGACATTTCTTGAAATATCTTTTCTCTGTCCTTCAAGATTACATACATTCAGGTATCTTGATTTTTGAGGAATTGGTTGGAAAATAAAAACATACCCCAAGTCTTACTAAGGTGAGAATTGTAGGACAATCTTATTCAAAAATGAAAGAAAAATTACAAAGAAACGAATAACAACAAAATCGAATTACAATTGCAAAGGAAACGGAAAAAGGATATATGATCCGAGCCCTGTGTTGCACACAGTTTCCTTAAGACTAATTCGTCCCCTCACCTTCGTGTGCCGTGAGCTTCAGCAGGACGTTAATCTCCCAGGATAGAACGGATAGCAATGACAGGAAGCACAACGCCTTCAATTGCTTAAGAACCTTGTAGTTTGAACTCTCGCCATGTAGAAAAGAAGTAAGAAGAAGTTTGATTCTTTGGTGTTCTATCTGTATTCGAATCGATCAAGAAGTTTGTTTATATAGGCTTTATCATGCAGAGAAGAGCTGGGAACTGATGGAATACGAAAAATGAAACGACCTCGCATCATTATTTCGAAATGAATGTCATCAAAGCTCAGGATTGGAACATGCACATCATCAGCAGATGCCATAAGTGTTGTCAGTTGGAAGGTCTCTTAATTATCATTATTCAGTTCGGAAAATAAAGGTTCAGGTTGCAAAACCGAACCTTCGTGCGGAGCCTTTGAATCGAGCTGCATTCGTGTCCGCAGGACGCACGCACACAAGTTAAGTAGAAATCCGGATGGATTTGCACCCCCTGCCTCTGTAGTAGAAAACGATGTATAAAGTTGGTAAATTCTTACCACTACAATAATACAACATCATATATATGTTGGCTCTTTTCCTTCCTACCTTCCAATGTGGGAGAAATTGGTTTCCCCAATTTTCCCTTTATTACTAACACTTTCCATTCACCACTTAAGACTTTTCATTTACCACTTAGACCCAATATGACATATCATTTAACATATCCATTTTAACCATTATTTTCCAACAATCCCCCACATGAATGAAATAGTATTTAAACCCTAGCAAAGGCTCTAAGAATGAAATTGAGAGTTCGGTGGTAGATCAATGCATAGGATAGGTAGGTGTGACCCTTTGAACCTTCCCTTGATTAAATATGTTTACTTTACTGGCTGACTAGTAGACGCGATGTCCTTGAACTATTATGCCGTTGATGTAAATGGTGACATATCAACCACACTACATCTACCTATCAACATAGGTTCTTGCGGTTATGTCCTTTTTGGTCATGTGGACATCTGCACCTCGGTTCAAGAAGAGTTTCTAATAATTGCGCCTCACAATTCCCTTTGAAGCGGCCCTCTTCTCTCTTACATAGGTGATTCAGCAATTGTAATTTTCTCAAAAATTCTTCTTACACAAATCATTAAAAAACTCTTCGTGAGCTTATCCTCGCTCAATCTCACTGCTTTCTTCATCTTAGGAATGAGCTTGTGGGTTACCCCCACAGTGACTTTACTTCGAAATTAGGTTTTCCCATTGAACCAAGATCTTGGGATCTCCAATCTACAAGGTTGGGTTTTCCTTCATAAAGTTTTATTCCATGGGCTTTAGTCCCATTCCTCTTGATGATTTAGCAACTACCTCTCTATTTAACCCTTTGGTTAGCGGATCCGCAAGATTATCCTCTGACTTAACATAGTCTAAGGTAATCATACCAGTTGAGAGTAGTTGTCTAATGGAATTATGTCTTCGGCGTATGTTCCTAGACTTACCATTATACATTATATTATGTGCTCTTCCCATCGCTGATTGACTGTCACAGTGAATACATATTCCTGGCACTGGCTTCGGCCATTGATGAATATCCTCTAGGAATTGATGCAACCATTCTGCCTCTTCCCCACATTTATCCAATGCCACAAACTCAGATTCCATTGTGGATCTGGTTATCACGGTTTGTTTGGAAGATTTCTAAGACACGGCTCCACCGCCTAACGTGAATACAAAGCCACTTGTGGATTCTGAATCCTTTGAATCTGAAATCCAATTTGCATCAGTATATCCTTCTATAACAATTGGTTCTCTTATATAGTGAAGGCCATACTTACGAGTATATCTTAAGTATCTCAGTAATCTGACTATAGCTTTCCAATGTTCATGACTCAGATTACTAGTATATCTACTTAGCTTGCCAACAACGTAAGCGATATCCGGTCTAGTACAACTCATTAAGTACATTAGACTTCCAATGATCCTTGCGTACTCTAATTGAGATACACCCTCACCTTTATTTTTGAACAAAGGTTGACTTTGATCTATTGGAGTTCTAGCTTCATTTGAGTCATCTTTATTGAATTTTTCCAGATTTTATCAATATAATTAGATTGACTCAAAATGAGACCATTAAAATTTCTTGTAATTCTAATTCCCAATATCATCTCTCGCTAAACCCATATCTTTCATTTCAAATCAAGCGTTTAACATATCTTTGGTAGATTTGATCATCTTATCATTACTACCAACTATCAGCATGTCATCCACATAAAGACATAAGATGACATAGCCATCTTTTGTTTCTTTCATGTAAATACATTTATCACATTCATTGGTTTTGAACCCTTTTTCAAGAATATCATGATCAAACTTTTGATGCCATTGTTTTGGTGCTTGTTTTAAGCCATATAATGACTTAACCAATTTACACACTTTCTTTCCTTGTCCTGGACTAGAAAAACCCTCAGGTTGTTCCATGTAGATTTCTTCTTCTAAATCTCCATTTAAGAAAGCGGTTTTCACATCCATTTGATGTACTTCTAAATTACGCAAAGAGGCTATAGCAAGTACCATCCTAATGGAAGTTATTCTCAATCCTTTGGAGAATATGTGTCAAAATAATCAAGACCTTCTTTTTGACTATAACCTTTTATTACTAGTCTGGCCTTATATTTATCAATAGATCCATCAAGTTTCATTTTCCTCTTAAAGATCCATTTTGATCCTAGTGGCTTACATCCTGAGGTAGATCAACTAACTCCCAAGTATGATTTTGCAATATAGAGTCTATTTCACTATTTATTGCTTCTTTCCACATTGGACCTTCAGAAGAAGTTGTCGCTTCTTTAAAGCTTTGATGATCTGTCTCTATCATATAAGTGATAAAATCTTCACCAAAAGATTTTTCACTCCTCGACCTTTTGCTTCTTCTTGGCTCAACCTCGGTTGGCTCTTCTTCATTTACTTGTTCGTAAGGGTGATCCCGACCATGAACACGCTTTAATGAACTAGGTTCATTTGTTTTAGCCGAAATACATTCTCAAAGAATGATGCATTTCTCGATTCCATTATTGTATTTTTATGTATTTCAGATTATCTCGACTTATACACAAGAAATCGATAAGCACTCATCATTGTGTGCATATCCAATGAATATACAATCAACAGCTTTTGATCCTATCTTTACTACTTTGGGTGTAGTATTTAGCACCTTTGCAAGGCACCCCACACTTTCAAGTATTTGTAAGAAGGTGGTTTACCTTTCCATAGTTCATAAGGAGTTTTCTTTTGTTTCTTTCGGGGTATCTTATTTAAAAGATAATTCCTAGAAAGGATAGCTTCCCCCCAAGTTTTGTGATACTCCGAACTCAACAACATTGAATTCATCATTTCTTTCAATGTTCAATTTTTCCTTTCAGCAACTCTGTTCGATTGTGGTGACCATGGCGCGGTTATTTCATGAATAATCACATGTTCGGCACAAAAATCACTTAGTGGTGCCAAATATTCACCACCTCTATCGCTCCGGAGTATTTTGATCTTTTTTCCATGTTGATTCTCAACTTCTTTTACGAATAGAATAAATTTATCTATCGCTTCATATTTTCCTTTTAACAAGTATACATAGCAATATTTAGTGCAGTCATCGATAAAGGTAATAAAATAATTATTTCCGCCTCTCGATTGCACAATTTTAAGATCACTCACGTCGCTATGTATTAGTTCGAGTGGTTGCGTATTTCTTTCAATATTTTGAAAGGACGATCTTGTTAATTTCGCTTCAACACAAGTTTCACACTTATGTTCTTTATCAATTTCGAATTTGGGGATATATTTTAGACTTATTAATCTACGCAGGGAATCGTAATTTACATGTCCTAGTCTACAATGCCATAAGGAAGGTGACTCAACCAAGTAAGCAGAACCAGCAATATTATTATTGATATTGTTTGGCCTAACAGCCATTACATTCATCTTGACCATGCCATTACAGACATACCCATTACCGATATACATACCACTCTTAGTTAAAGTAAACTTGTCGGACTCTAAAACAAGACGGAAGCCATTCTTATTCAACAAAGACTCTCAGGACACTGATTCTTGCGCATATCTGGGACATATAGCACATTTTTCAGAGTTAGATGCTTGCCAGAAGTCATCTTCATTATCACTTCTCCTTTTCCAGCTATAGCAGAAGTAGCCGAGTTTCCCATGAACAAAGTCTCATTACCTTGAACTGACTCGAACTTAGTAAACACTTCCCTGTCAGAGCATATGTGCCTTGTAGCTCCTGTGTGTACCCACCATTCTCTAGGATTTGAATCCATCATGTTCACTTCTGACACAACGGCACAAAGATCACTATCTTCCATGCCTTGAATAATATTTCTTTCAACAATATTATTCTTTGGTAGCTTTTCAACAAAACATGCAATTATAAAAGCCTTACTAAGTCGTATATTTTCAGCTTGAACGTCCTGAAGAATCATCCCTAATTCTTCAATCTGTTCGATGAGTGGTCTTGAATCCACCATCTTGTATTCCAACAACCGTCGAGCTACACATTTCTTTGAATCCGTATTGGTAGCCATTTCTGAAATTTAACACAAAAGATTAAATTTCTTTTCAACAATTTATAGAACAATCTTTAATTGAACTATTCTCAATTCAACAAAAGATTCGTTTAGAACTCGTTTTATTGAACCACTGTCGTTTTAAACCCAAAACAGCTTGGTTTTAATGAAACAACTCGTTTTCGTTAGAGATAGCTCGTTTAATCAAATAGCTCGCATTGACTGAAACAGCTCATTTTTAATAAACAGCTCGTTTAATAATAAAACAGCTCATTTTTAAGCAGTTCATTTAAAACAGCTCGTTTAAAATTCAGCTTGATTAAAATCAGCTCATTTTAAACAATCAGCTCGTTTTAAAATAAAAAATAGCTCGTTAAAATAGCTCTTTATAATCAAATTAGCTCGTTTTAAAACCCGGCTTGATTCAACCAAACAGCTCGTTATTACACAGCTCGTTTTGCTTTCTTCAATTACAGAAAACTGAATCTTTTCAAACACAGAATGTAGGAATTCAGTTTGATGAATCTCGAAACTGTTGACAAGAAGAACTTGTTCGATCCGACACAGTTATACAAGCTGTTCGTTCTTAATTTCCTCTCGTTAATGAACAAGAAATATCAAAGAATTAGTCTTAAGATTGTAGGACAATCTTATTCAAAAACGAAAGAAAAATTACAAAGAAACGAATAACAACAAATTCGAATTACAATTGCAAAGGAAACGGAAAAAGGATACATGATCCGAGCCCTGTGTGTTACACACGCTTCTTAAGACTAATTCGTCCCTCACCTTCGTGTGCCGTGAGCTTCAGCATGACGTTAATCTCCCATGATAGAGCGGATAGCAATGACAGGAAGCACAACGCCTTCAATTGCTTAAGAACCTTGTAGTTTGAACTCTCCATCTAGAAAGAAGTAAGAAGCAGCGATTCTTTGGTGTTCTATCTCGTATTCGTAATCGATCAAGAAGTTTGTTTATATAGGCTTTATCATGTAGAGAAGAGCTGGGAACTGATGGAATACGAAAAATGAATGTCATCAAAGCTCAGGATTGGAACAGGTACATCAGCAGCAGATGCCATAAGTGTTGTTAGTTGGAAGGTCTCTGAATTATCATTATTCAGTTCGAAAAATAAAGGTTCAGGTTGCAAAACCGAACCTTCGCGGGGAGCCTTTGAATCGAGCTGCATTCGTGTCCACAGTGATGCATTGACCACAACAATGCATTGACCACAACGATGTATTGACCACCGCGATTAAGTGACTCTGCGATGCAGAGACACCGTGATGAAATGACACCGCGATGAACTGACAACAGCGATGCACTAACCCCCGCGATGCATTGGCCACCGCGATGCAGTGACCACCCCGATTAATTACCCACTGCGATGCAGTGACCACCTCGATGCACTGACCACCGCGATGCAGTGACAAGAACATTTGAAACAATTTTTGTAGTGACATTTGATGTTTGCTCACACAACATTATTTCTGAAGTGACAACGATTTATGCAGTGACAACGATTTTCATCGACACGATGCAGAGACACTGTGATGCATTGACCACCCCGATGCAGTGACCACAACAATGCAGTGACCACCGCGATGCAAGGCCCACCCAAATGCAGTGACCACCACAATGCATTGACCACCGTGATGCAGTGACCACACCGATGCATTGACCGCTGTGATGCGGTGACCATCCCGATGCACTAACCACCTCTGATGCAGTGACACCGCAATGCATTGACCACCCCCGGTCCATTGACCACTGTGATGCAGTGGCCACCCCCGATGCAAAGACACTGTGATGTAGAGACACCGCGATGCAGAGACGCCGTAATGTAGAGACACCACGATGAAGTGACACCACGATGCACTGACAACCGCGATGCATTGACTACCCCCGATGCATTGACACCGCGATGCAGTGGCCATCACGATGCATTGACCACCGCGATGCAGTGACCACCCAAATGCATTGACCACCGCGATGCAGAGACATCATGATGAAGTGACACCGCGATGCACTGACAACCGTGATGCAGTGACCACCCCCGATGCATTGACACCACGATGCAGTGGCCATCCAGATACATTCACCACCCCGATGCAGTAACCACCGTGATGTAGTGACCACCCCGATTCATTGACCACCCTCAATTATTTAAACACGGCGATGCAGTGACCACCTTAATGCAGTGACCACCCAGATGCATTGACCACCGCGATGCAAGAGAGTTTTACTCGATTCATTTTTTTTCGAGTGCGAACTCAAGTCGAGCTACTCGAATAATTAACTGACCGAATCTCGAGTTTTAAAATATAGTAATCGAGTACCTCACGAGCTAATCGTTCTTCATTAAATAAATTTTAAATAGTTTTCTTTATTAAATTTATAATAAAATATGGTTTTATAATTCAAATAGTATTATTCGAGTCTAATAGTAGACGAGTCAAGCTCGATCTTGTTACATTTTATTAAAAAATAATTGAATTCTAAGAAAATAATTAAGCTTAAGAGACGAAATATTTCGAGTATAGCGAGTCGAGTTCGATCTTGCCTTTTTATGGCTCGATCGATCGAGCCCAAATTTTTTAGTCGAGCTTGGGCTCTAAGGAGTATCAACTCGACTCGGCTCGATTAAACCCATAATGTGAAAGACACTACTTATTTTACAAATTTTTCTATCAAATTATAAATGCAGTGACATCAATGTTAATGCATCAATTCTCTAATGATAAATGTAGTGACATCAATGTCACTCTATCAATTTTATTCCAAATCATACACAAATCCACCATCAAATTCATGTCATTGCACCAATTTTCTTCCAGATCAAACTTAAATTTATTGGATTAGTGGTCCATGAATATGAAAGTGTTCAACCTCCAAACATGCTCAAACAATATATGAAAAGCAAAAATTCACTAGATTTTCACCCAAAACGACGTCTAAATCCAGTCCGAAAAAATATCACATAGTTTTGATATTTGTGACCTTGTCATCAATCAATCAATAACAGGCTGTTGTCCTCTTAATCAAACCAAATCTTCATATGTATAAATCTCGACAGTAAAAAATGGATTGAAGATGAATGATGATGAAGGATGTTTGCCGTAAGAAAAAAAAGAAAAAAAAAAGAAGGTAGAAATGGAAAAATTTCCAAAAATAAAAAGTTTTCCTATAAATCTTCTCCATCTTCCCCAGGACTCCGGGGTGCTCTTACATTAAAAACAACAAAAAGATAGGACCAGAACCTAGAAATGAGGCAAATCAAGAAAAAGGAAAATGTCCCAAAAGAAGCAAAATGAAGATATATGCAAAACCTTAACATGCATCTAGCTAGGGTTGCATCAATTCACTAATTGTGAATGCATTGACATCAATGTCACTGCATCAATTCTCTAATAAAGTAACAACGCAATCCTAGCTGACAAAAAACACAACAGAGTTCAACATATGCATAATCACAATAATAACATTTCTTATGATTGTTAGCATCTTAGTTCATCTCTAAAAACTAGTCAAATTTATTAGAATGGAAGCTTCATAAAACATTTCTTCAGACCAATGATTGATAAAGAGCCGTGGTCCGAGGCTTATCAAGCACCGTGGTCCGAGGCTTTTCAAGACTTTTTCTGAAGCCGATGTTGCTCTCCAACCTCAAGGTGGAAGCAATTTGGACGAAGAAACAGAAAACACAGAGCTAAAATGTTCTTCTCCAAAGCCAAAGCCTTTTGTCTGAAATAGGGTATTAAAGGCTTCATCAAACATACACACAGTAGCCAAAGCCTTAACCAATCCGTCAAGGGCCAGAACCAACGAATTTGACCCTTCAGCAACTAACTCATCAACTAATGCATCACATAAATCCCAAATATCAAACCCCAGATCATCATTTTTTTACTTAATCGCCTCAAGTAACACATCTGTCCAAAATACAGGAATATCAAAAAGAATAGTAGCTACCTCCACATGTAAGCTCTCCCATAGACGAGTCTGAAACATAGTCATCTGAAGAGGAAACTCTGCTTAATTATACATATTATATGACCAAGATTTCATAATTAGTACACAAAAATTCACCAAAAAAGATAGCATCTATGTGATATATATAAAAAGAAAAGTAAAGTCTACCCCAGCAAGTAAATACGCAGATAAACAGCTGAATCCAATCCGGCATGATCAATAAGCTCGGGTTCTGGCATTCTCAAAGCATCAGGCATCCAGTCCAGGAACTGTATGTATGATCAATAAGCTTGGGTTCTGGCATTCTCAAAATACATAGTTGAAGGTTGTAATTTAAGCAAATTATAGTTCATGGGTGAAAATTTTGCATAAGAGATAGTTTAATTTTTATTTGATGCTTTGTTCTGGATACGATGGAATATTATGAATATATAATCTGCGGATCAGCTAGGGTATATATTAGGAAGAAAAAGATGTATTGGTTTCTTAAAGTCCACATAGGAAAACTGTAGGCCAATTTTTTTTTTTTTTTTAAATGTGCAAATTTCAAGGAACGGATGTATATTATATAATTGGTTGATTGGTGCTCGAAAAAAATAACGTATTATTTTAGGGTTAAAAAAACGTTTTTAAAACAATAATATTAGATTAGGGAATACAACATACGTAAGAGTCTTAAACAAACAGAATATAGGTTTTTTTTAAGAGAATTAAACTTAAGTTATCATCTCGGGGCAGACAGAGAACAATTCTCTTGTGATAAAGAGATAAACATGATATTAGTTATTTATGATACGTATAACATTTCAAAAAAATATATTTATGGTATAATTAAGTCTTCAATGGACAAATACGGGTCGAGGTATTAGTTTTTTTGTTTTTGTATATATAAGATATATCTTTGGATAAATTAAAAAACAAACGTGTTGCAAGCAAATTTTACAAGCTAAAAAGAAACCAAAGCTTATAAATAGTTGATGTGTACGTACGAGTTATGTAAACCCTACTTTCAGTTTGCAGTTGAAGGTACCTTTAATTCTCTTTATTATCAATATATTTCGATCCTTTTAGTTTAGCTAGCATAGAATATAAGTTACCTGCATTTAATTTACTTTTTCTTTCTTTCTTTCTTTCTTTCTTTTCTTTTTTTTTTTTTTTTTTTTTTTTTTTTTCCCTTTTTTCATTACCTCTTGAATCTTGATCATTCACATATACAATCTTCGATCGATCATCATTTAAAATGTAACTGCCTCAGTTATTTCGGAATAAATCTTTTTCGCCTTAGTTATTTCGAAACGGAAAGAGTAGAATGGATAATTGGTTGATGACACCATGAAATTCGTCCCATTTAACAGTTACCAACAACTCCTCAAAAAAAAAAAAAAAAAAAAAAAAAAAAAAAGAGCTTCCAACAAAAATAAAATTGACATTTCTCGAAATATCTTTTCTCTACCCTTCTAGATTACATACATTCAGGTATCTTGATTTTCAAAAAAATTTTTTTTTTTTTGAGGGGGATTTTCAAGTAATTGGTTGGAAAATAAAAACATACCCCGCATCTTACTAAGGTGAGAATTGTGTAGAAAGGTATTTCCCCTTTAGTATCCCTCAAAAATAGTCATTTTTATATATTTTCATGATGGAATTTTTTTTTTTTTTTTTCCGAAACGAAATATGTACAAAGTCATCCTAAAGTAAACTATGCCCAAGCGAGGCTCAAATATGGGTCTCCCCACTAGGGCATGTATCTGAGTACTCATGATGGATTAAATAAATGTGTTTTCTTAACAATTATATGAACATATATAATTTTTATTTGATGCTTTGTTTTGGATACGATGGAATATTATGAATATATAATCGGCGGATCAGCTAGGGTATATATTAGGAAGAAAAAGATGTATTGGTTTCTTAAAGTCCACATAAGAAAACTGTAGGACAATTTTTTTTTTAAATGTGCAAGTTTCAAGGAACGGATGTATATTATATAATTGGTTGATTGGGGTTGTATTATTTTAGGGTTAAAAAAACATTTTTAAAACAATGATATTAGATCAGGGAATACAAACATATATACCTAAGAGTTTTAAACAAACCGTATTAAACTTAAGTTATCATCTCGGGGCGGGCAGAGAACAATTCTCTTGTAATAAAAGAGATAAACATGATATTAGTTATAACATTTCAAAAAAAAAAATTTATATATGGTATAACAAATACGGGTCGAGGTATTAGATTTTTGTTGTTGTATATATAAGATATATCTTTGGATAAAGTAAGAGTTTAATACGAAATAGAACTCGATCTGTTCATTTATTAATTAAAAAACAAACGTGTTGAATTAGCAAATTTTACATGCAAAAAAGAAACCAAAGCTTATAAATAGTTGATATGTACGTACGAGTTATGTAAACCCTACTTTTAGTTTTGCAGTTGAAGGTACCTTTTATTCTCTTTATTATCATTACCCCTTGAATCTTGATCATTCACAGATACCATCTTCGATCGATCATCATGGATGTTGTTCCGGTAGGATATCGATTTGTACCGATTGCCAAAGAAATTATTGAAGATTACCTCATCAATATTGACCAAGATATGCAATTGCCGTCACAAGCTGTGGTGAAGAAGGAGATATACGGCGGCGGCGGCGGCCCGAGTTCGAGTTTGGCACCATGGGAAGTTATCAGTATGGATGATCCGGCATGGATGCCGGTGGTAACTGATGATGATTCAAACAAGAGCGTTATTTATGTGTACACCGAAATCAAATACGTAAACGATAAAAAGAAAAATAATGTAAACAGAAGGTGTGGACTTGGTACATGGGAAGGAAAAGCAAAAGCTAAAAACATCACAAATCAGAATAAGGAATTGATCGGGTATAAGAGGCAGTTTACTTACAAATTGGATATAGACGATGATGATGCGAGAAGTAAATACGGTAAATGGATGATGCATGAATATTCTCTTGCCGGTGTTCATAAGCCTAAATCGAATTATGTCGTTTGCAAGATTACCATTGATAAGTCGTCTATTATAACGCCTCGAGATCATCATCATCATCAAGACGACATCCACGAGATAATTCATCATCATCCTAGTAAGAAGTTAAAGGTGGGAAATAATATAATTGATGTCAACAGCAACCTGAACAATAATATTGTCTCTTATGATCAGCAACAACAGCAAGACGACGGTTATATTAATTGGATGATGCCGACACCTCCACCGCCACCCCCACAACCACCACCGTCATTATTAATCAACCATCATCATCATCATCATAAGCCCTATCCACATGGACTTGATGAACAGCTTATGATGGTACATGAAACTTCAAACCCGAACCCCAACCCTAGTATTAGTAGTGCTTTAGCTGTTGATGATGATGAATCTTCTTCCCTTCAAGTACAACTAGTGCCTTCTTCCACAACATCACCAAACCAATTTGAGCAAATTGATGATATGTCGATTCTTGAATATATTGACCGTCTGCTCGAGGACAACAATATTAATGATATTGGAAGTCCAGGAGGGGAGCCGAGTACTATTTCAGGTTCGCGAGATCAATATGCAATTGATCATCAATTTGAATTAGAAGAAAACGAGCAAGATGATGACGTTGCTGATCATCATAATAATTTCGTTCCGGAATCAAATGCTAATGATGACATTAATCTTCAGCTGCATGCGGGTCTTGGGACAATGAATATCGAAAATATTGGAGTACCAGCTTCGATGTCACCCGCAAGCCAATTTGAAGACCAACAACAACAGAATCATATGATGATGATGCTTGAATTTGACGATAATGTGGCTAAGGAATCATGCGCTTTATTATTAGGTAACGACGACGACAACAATGGCGTCGGAACAACAGGAGGGGTGCCGAGTACTTGTCCAGGTTTTCCTGCAGCAGATCAAAATGCAATTCTTGATCACTTTGAAGACGTCGAGTACGATCATGATCAACAAGTACTATATACGTCGACGAGTGGCTATGCAGATGCAGATACTAATGACCCGGAATCAATAACCGCTTTCAAGGAGAGCCTTCTTCAAATGCCTGGTTATTATCCTGATATCGTACATTCTTTTGCCAATTGTGATGATGACGATGGTTATACCGAGTTAGGTAGCTTATGGAGTTTTAATTAGATCAACTGAATTATGGTGTGAATTATTAATGGTTTTGAGATTATTCTTTCTTTCTTTTTTGTATATAATCATACTAGTTTTCCATTCAGTTGATGAATATAATTGTTATCAAAATTAACTTGTTTAATTTTCTGTCTAATAGTGGTTGCTAATAATTACAGTAAATTTACCTTATTGTTTGCATCATGGCCGCATGTAGAGCTGTTAACGAGTCGAGTCGAGTCGAGTATTGGTGGTTTATACTCGAGCTCGTTTAGCTCACGAGCTCGTTCGTTTATTAAACGAACAAAAAATTATGTTCGAGCTCGGCTCGTTAAACTTTTTTTTTTGTCTTTCGGCTCGAGTTTGGTTTATTAAAATATAAAACATAAAATGCAAATGTAAAAATAACAAATTAGACATTAAAATTACATATATTACACAACTAAAATTACTATAAAAAATCTAAATATTATATAAATTCAATCTATAATATCTATTAGATGAATGATTGAATTATACTCTTTTGAGTCAGGGTTACTGTAAATTGATGTATTTATGTAAGCACGTTCGCGAACCAAGCTCGTCTTCGTTCGTTAAGCAATCGAGCCTACAATCATGTTCGAGCTCGGCTCGTTAAGCTAAACGAACAAACGATCACGAGCACTACGAGCCGAACGCAAGCTAGTTCACGAGCGGCTCTGTTCATTTTACAGGACTAGCCTCAGGCACGTTTCAAATAAGTAGGAACTGCGTACAGAGGTTCTTTATTCGCCTAGCTTATGCTTGCCAATATTTTACTCTTATTAATTACTACTCCGTCTCAAATGTAAGTTCATTTCGCTTTTTTGTTTTTTCACATAATGTAAATTCATTTAAAAAACCAATAAAACATTTATAATAATTTCACCTTTTACCCCTAATTTCTTATTTACCCATACACTCTTCCCTACTTTGCATTAATGACAATCAAATGTCATTTTAGTCTTTTTCATCAAAATTAATGACAAATAACTAATTTAACCAACCTTCTTAATTTGTGTGGAAAAAACTCAAATAGACTTACATTTTGGGGCATGGTAGTATATCTTTTGTGTATATATGTATTCAAAGGGGCTAGCAAATGCGTAATCAATGGCGTACAACTCCACATGAACCTAGGTCGAGTGACTATTTGTAGTATTTGAACAATAACGCACGGACTCACTAATAACTTAGGTCAATCGGCCTCGTTAAACCTAAAATGATAAACCCGAGCTATTGTACTAAACTTAATTATTAGTATTTCTCAACATTATATCAATATATTTTTCTCTCCCGTTTTTCCAACATAAGCTATATAAATTGTGTCATTATAAAAAGGGTACAGATGTTTTGGGGGGCTCTTCTACTTCAAATGTATTACTCCTTCCGTTCCAATTTATTTGAGGCAGTTGCCAAAATCACGTATATTAAGAATGTAAGTTAATGCATTAACTTTTACAATGAAATGACTAGAATGTCCTTGAATATAATTAATGTGACCTTGTTTTTTATATCTCCTAGTGTAATAAATAAAGTTAAATCAAGTAAAAACTCAATAAATGTTGTATTGAAATTATACCGCCTCACATAAAAAACAAAATATTTTGGCAACTGCCTCAGTTATTACGGAACGGAGGGAGTATTTCTTTCGTCTTTTAGGTATATGTGTCGTTTTTTTCATAAGGTTTTTTTTTCGAGACATAAGAATTTAAAAAAGTAGTTAACATACCGTTACTTTTAATTTATAAAAAAAATCCCCGGATTTGAACGAAAATTGTGAACCAAAATTGACTGAGTGGTATATTAAAAAAAATCCCAGATTTTTCAGTGGCTGCCTACCGTCGTATGAGATATGATCTGGAATATTTTGTTTGTCTTGATAAATTTCATATTTAATGGATTGTGAATCAAGATTCATTGTGATATTCAATAGGATTGAATCGCTAATGATCCGTTTTGTGGTCAAAATTTCCAACAGAATTGTGCATGAAACATTCGGTTTAAATGGCCGAAATTACGGATGCTGAAGCCATTGGAAGAAGTTCCATAATAGGAAACTGGAAAGAATTGGCATTAGAACTGACCATTATTAGAGGGTTGAGTCACCATTAATTCCAAGTGATTGTTGTACTGAGACGAGGCCTTTCCTGGGACCCTTGTCGAAATACCACTTTTGTTGAATAGTAATTGTTGGACTACCACTCTATTTGTCAAAATACCACTCCGTTTTTCGCGTTTCCATTGTTTCCGGCAGCCTTCTAAACCCTAATTGGGTAGGGGAACCCCAATAGGGGATTTGTGTACCTTAAGATCGTTCACATTCATGAAAAAAATCCCTGGATACGAACGAAAATTGTGAACCAAAATTGGCTTAAAGTGGTATATTGACAAATAGCACACAGAATGGGTGGTTTATTGAAAAAAATCCCGGCATGTCCTACAATTTGAACGAAAAGTGGTTACATCGTTATCGACTGCTCGTATAGCCTTTATGATCGATGGTCCTGTCTGATGTGATTGGAAATTAAAGAAGTCTAAGGTGAAGTCGCGAAAGACCTTTGCCCTATCGAGGACCCTTGTGGATGGTCAAGAAGGTCTCCAAGAATTTCAAAGAAAGAAATCAAATGATTCTTCAAGAATAATGAGCAAGAAACGGTATATTCGAAGAACAATGAAGAACATGATAAACATCTCCGGTTGATTTTGAAACGCCACAATGATGAAGAGCTCTATGTCAAGTCAGCAAGTGCAAGCTTCAGTTAGACAAGTTGCATGTCCGGGACATGATCGTTTCTACAAAAGATGTTAAGGTGGATCCATCCAAGATAGAAGCCATAGACGAATGGAGACGCCCTACCACAGTGACAGAAGAATGGAGTTTTCTAGGTTTAGCTGGATACTACAAGAAGTCCGTTAAGGGGTTTTCTTCCTTAGCTATTATTCTCACACGGCTAACTCAGAAAAATGCCAAGTTCGTATGGACGGAAGAGTGTGAAGATGTCTTTTAGCAGTTGAAAGAGAAGTTAGTGACATCACCTGTCTTGACCTTACCGTCTCCAAACAAAGAGTATGAGAAAAAAAAATCCTACTTGAACACAAAAAAATAATGGTTTAGTTGTATAGTTGTCTCTAGTAATTTGGTGGCAGTGTTCACGATGGTTGTCCGGTTGTAGTCCTTTTGTCGTTTTATTGTTATTAATATAAATCTTTCGTCGGGTTTTCAAGTAGTTTGCTGGCAGTTTTCCGATGGTTGTCCGGTGATGTACCGGCGAGTTTGCTGGCAGTATTATAATGGTTGTGTGGCGATGTAAAACAACCTAGCACTTATCCACCGGAGCCTATTTCAAGTTTTTATTAGTTTTGAAAAACAAATAGTAGTAATAGTTATCTTAATTATGAAATTAAACAAGGGGTATAATAGTAATTTTGTCAAAATTGAGGGGGGGTCCCCTCGGTCCACAATAGCTCCGCCCATGTCTAAGCACCAAAATTAATGCATTCTATTACCATCTTGCAAATTGTGACATAGATCGAATTAATCTAAACTTTTAAGTGGTTAACCTCACAAGCTGATTCCCCGTGGATTCGACCTTGACCCACCGTACTAGACTACAATTGACCCGGTACACTTCCGGTTAGATTGGACACCTAGGATTTGGCCATCACCTAACAATTACACAGACATGGATGAACTCTAGTTCATCAAAGCACGAGCCCTTTCATGCCCTTCCGACGGTCCAGAACTTCAACTCCCTTGAAGAGTACACCCGGTCCCGGAACTAAATGCATCAGAAGTTGGAATTTGGTCCTCACTAAAAAATTTTCCTGGATCCGTCACTGATTTGTAGTGAACAGTAGTTGGAATTTTGTGTTTGATATTTGAGTGGTAATTTGTTACAGTATTTTATACTTGTCAAAACTTGAACAAAGTCAATTTGATCGGTTGATCTTCTGTGATATATAGAAATGGAAGGAACTATTGTGACTTCAAGCATTGAGATGCCAAGCGCACCGGTACATGTGCAAGAGATGAACATGCATGGCTGCAGTAATCTCGGAGTGCAATACAGTGGGGATCCACATGAATGGTTTGTGGATACGGGAGCCACAAGTCACGTCTGTGCAATCAAAGCAATGTTTTCTGACTATCAAACTTTAGAAGGAGAACCATTGTACATGGGAAACTCTACAGTTTTGAACGTTGGGGGTCAAGGAAAGATAGTCTTGAAGATGACTTCAGGAAAGAAAGTGACTCTTAACTATACCTTCAATTCATTTAATAGCTAGAATTGGTATTTAGATGAAGTAGTGTTCAATTTCTTTCCCCTCCTTATTATTGCCTTAAACAATACTCTCTCCATTCCACGATAACTGAGGCAGTTGTCAAAAACACGCATATTAAGGATGTGAGTTAATTCTTTAATTTGAATACCACAATAACTAAAAACCAGTAGTCTATAATAAATGCAATGTTGCATTTATTCTTTCACTCCTTAATAAGGGTAGATGTTGGAAAAAAAACACAATAAATGCTGCATTTAAAATGTAACTGCCTTAGTTATTTCGGAATAAATCTTTTTGGCCTCAGTTATTTCGAAACGGAAAGAGTAGAATGGATAATTGGTCGAAGACACCATGAAATTCGTCCTATTTAACAGTTACCTACAACTCCTCAAAAAAAAAAAAAAAAAAAAAAGAGTTTCCTACAAAAATAAAATTGACATTTCTCGAAATATCTTTTCTCTACCCTTCAAGATTACATACATTCAGGTATCTTGATTTTCAAGTAATTGGTCGGAAAATAAAAACATACCCCGTGTCTTACTAAGGTGAGAATTGTGTAGGAAGGTATTTCCCCTTTAGTATCCCTCAAAAATAGTCATTTATATATATATTCATTATGGATTTTTTTTTCTTTTTCCGAAACGAAATATGTACACACTCATCCTAAGGTAAACTATGCCAAGCGGGGCTCGAACCTAGGTCTCCCTACTAGAGCCCTGGTTAGGCCCTAGTGGTTTGTCAGTAGGGCATGTACCTGAGTACTCATGATGGATTTAATAAATGTGTTTTCTTAACAATTATATGAACATATATAATTTTTAGGGGGAAGGGGCTACAAGGACAAAAAAAAATATAAATGGGTCTGCAAGGACATTCTTCTTTTTCAGATGTTATAAAGGACAAAAACAAAATATTTGGACAAAAATACGACTTGTTACTTTTTACCCTTCTACAAATAGTAACAGTCAAGAAACAAGTAGTAACAGCCCGTAAAATGTCGTAACATCCAATGAAAATATAGTAACGGTCTAAAAACAAGCAGTAACAGCCCTTATTTGTTAAAAAAATAAATAGTAACAGCCCGTAAAATGTCGTAACATACAATGAAAAAGTAGTAACAGTCTAAAACAAGTAGTAACAGTCCCGTAAAATGTCGTAACATCCAATGAAAAAGTAGTAACAGTCTAAAAACAAATAGTAACAGCCCCGTAAAATGTAAACGGGCAATAAACAAGTATTAACACCCCATAAAATAGATAAAATTACATCAAAAAATGTAGTGCCGTTAATAAAAAATTAATAGTAACAACCCTAAATCCTAAACTTTTTTTAAAAAAAAACACTACATCCTCCTTCTCCGGCGTTCAGCTCCGGCATACAAATCTGATCGTTCAGCACCAGCGGCACAGCCGTCACCCCTCTTTCTCCTCCCCAAACCCTAATTTCTAAACCCAGCCCTTAAAAAAAAAACAAAAAAAAAACAGCCGCCTCCTTCATGTTTTAATTTTCCGGTCACCTTCTCCGGCGTTGTAGTTGTCTTTCTCTTCCCTTCTTCAGCACAGAAATTGCCGCCCACGACCCATCACCGTCCAGCATCACACTCATCACAGCCGTCCTCCCCGCCATAAAAACAACCCACCACCAACACCTACGAGCCTGTCTTCTTGCCGGAATCCGGCCACGTTTCGCCGATGCCTTCGTGTTTCTCCATTTTGCGGCGGATCGGACGCGCCGAGAAGCGATCGCGATTTGCCAAGATTCTCTCGGCTCGTTTTGGATCCAAGTTCTACCGCATTGAATCCAACCAAAAAGAAAAAGAAAAAAAAGACTAGTCTATTGAAGAAGCAGCATCATATGTGAAACCTTCACTTAGTTGGCCGGAAAATGTCGTAAATTGGCCGGCAATTGGACTCGCTGTTGTTGCTGCTGGGGCTGTGAATGGAACGAAGAAGAACGCTTGGGAAAAAAAAGGGAAATTCAGATTTGCTGCTATGGCTGTTTTCTAAATAGGTTTAATTAGAAAAAGGGTATTTTGGTAATGTTAAGTAAGTTTTGTCCTTTCTAAGTATGCATGTACTTGTAGCCTAATAAATGTATTAGTTTGTCCTTTAGGACAAAAACCTATAATTTTTATTTGATGCTTTGTTTTGGATACGATGGAATATTATGAATATATAATCGGCGGATCAGCTAGGGTATATATTAGGAAGAAAGAGATGTATTGGTTTCTTAAAGTCCACATAAGAAAACTGTAGGACAATTTTTTTTTTTAAATGTGCAAGTTTCAAGGAACGGATGTATATTATATAATTGGTTGATTGCGGTTGTATTATTTTAGGGTTAAAAAAACGTTTTTAAAACAATGATATTAGATCAGGGAATACAAACATATATACTTTAGAGTTTTAAACAAACAGAATATAGGGTTTTTTTAAGAGAATTAAACTTAAGTTATCATCTCGGGGCAGGCAGAGAACAATTCTCTTGTGATAAAAGAGATAATTAAACATGATATTAGTTATAACATTTCAAAAAAATATATTTATATATGGTATAACAAATACGGGTCGAGGTATTAGATTTTTGTTGTTGTATATATAAGATATATCTTTGGATAAAGTAAGAGTTTAATACGAAATAGAACTCGATCTGTTCATTTATTAATTAAAAAACAAACGTGTTGAATTAGCAAATTTTACATGCAAAAAAGAAACCAAAGCTTATAAATAGTTGATATGTACGTACGAGTTATGTAAACCCTACTTTTAGTTTTGCAGTTGAAGGTACCTTTTATTCTCTTTATTATCATTACCCCTTGAATCTTGATCATTCACAGATACCATCTTCGATCGATCATCATGGATGTTGTTCCGGTAGGATATCGATTTGTACCGATTGCCAAAGAAATTATTGAAGATTACCTCATCAATATTGACCAAGATATGCAATTGCCGTCACAAGCTGTGGTGAAGAAGAGATATACTGGCGCGGCGGCGGCCGAGTTCGAGTTTGGCACCATGGGAAGTTATCGGTATGGATGATCCGGCATGGATGCCGGTGGTAATCGATGATGATTCAAACAAGAGCGTTATTTATGTGTACACGAAATCAAATACGTAAGCGATAAAAAGAAAAATAATGTAAATGCGAAGGTGTGGACTTGGTACATGGGAAGGAAAAGCAAAAGCTAAAAACATCACAAATCGAAATAAGGAATTGATCGGGTATAAGAGGCGGTTTACTTACAAATTGGATATAGACGATGATGATGCGAGAAGTAAATACGGTAAATGGATGATGCATGAATATTCTCTTGCCGGTGTTCATAAGCCTAAATCGAATTATGTCGTTTGCAAGATTACCATTGATAAGTCGTCTATTATAACGCCTCGAGATCATCATCATCATCATCAAGACGACATCCACGAGATAATTCATCATCATCCTAGTAAGAAGTTAAAGGTGGGAAATAATATAATTGATGTCAACAGCAACATGAACAATAATATTGTCTCTTATGATCAGCAACAACAGCAAGACGACGGTTATATTAATTGGATGATGCCTACACCTCCACCGCCACCGCCACAACCACCACCGACATTATTAATCAACCATCATCATCATCATCATCATAAGCCCTATCCACATGGACTTGATGAACAGCTTATGATGGTACATGAAACTTCAAACCCGAACCCTAACCCTAGTATTAGTAGTGCTTTAGCTGTTGATGATGATGAATCTTCTTCCTTTCAAGTACAACAAGTGCCTTCTTCCACAACATCACCAAACCAATTAGAGCAAATTGATGATATGTCGATTCTTGAATATATTGACCGTCTGCTCGAGGACAACAATATTAATGATATTGGAAGTCCAGGAGGGGAGCCAAGTACTATTTCAGGTTCGCGAGATCAATATGCAATTGATCATCAATTTGAATTAGAAGAAAACGATCAAGATGACGACGTTGCTGATCATCATAATAATTTCGTTCCGGAATCAAATGCTAATGATGACATTAATCTTCAGCTGCATGCGGGTCTTGGGACAATGAATATCGAAAATATTGGATTACCGGCTTCGATGTCACCCGTAAGCCAATTTGAAGACCAACAACAACAGAATCATATGATGATGATGCTTGAATTTGACGATAATGTGGCTAAGGAAACATGCGCTTTATTATTAGCTAATGACGACGACAACAATGGCGGCGGAACAACAGGAGGAGCGTCGAGTACTTGTCCGGGTTTGCCTGCAGCAGATCAAAATGCAATTCTTGATCACTTTGAAGACATCGAATACGATCATGATCAACAAGTACTGCCTACGTCGACGAGTGGCTATACAGATGTAGATACTAATGATAAGTTCGACCCAGAATCAATAACCGCGTTCAAGGAGAGCCTTCTTCAAATGCCTGGTTATTATCCTGATATCGTACATTCTTTTGCCAATTGTAATGATGACGATGGTTATACCGAGTTAGGTAGCTTATGGAGTTTTAATTAGATCAACTGAATTATGGTTGTGAATTATTTATGGATTTTTTATTATTCTTTCTTTCTTTTTTGTATATAATCATACTAGTCTTTTTCCATTCAGTTGATGAATATAATTGTTATCATTATTTGAAGATCATTTTAAGGCCAATATCAAATTTCTGTCTAATAGTGGTTGCTAATAATTACAGTAAATTTACCTTATTGTTTGCATCATGCCCACAGGTAGAGCTATTAACGAGCCGAGTGGGCTCGAGCTCGTTAACAGCTCTACCGGCGGGCATGATGCAAACAATAAGGTAAATTTACTGTAATTATTAGCAACCACTATTAGACAGAAAATTTGATATTGCCTTAAACAATAGAATGGATAATTGCCTTAAACAATAGAATGGATAATTCGTCCCATTTAACGGTTACCTACAACTCCTCCAAAAAAAAATGTATATTTAAACCTACAAAAATAAAATTGACATTTCTTGAAATATCTTTTCTCTGTCCTTCAAGATTACATACATTCAGGTATCTTGATTTTTGAGGAATTGGTTGGAAAATAAAAACATACCCCAAGTCTTATTAAGGTGAGAATTGTAGGACAATCTTATTCAAAAACGAAAGAAAAATTACAAAGAAACGAATAACAACAAATTCGAATTACAATTGCAAAGGAAACGGAAAAAGGATATATGATCCTAGCCCTGTGTTGCACACAGTTTCCTTAAGACTAATTCGTCCCCTCACCTTCGTGTGCCTTGAGCTTCAGCAGGACGTTAATCTCCCAGGATAAAACGGATAGCAATGACAGGAAGCACAACGCCTTCAATTGCTTAAGAACCTTGTAGTTTGAACTCTCAGTTTTCATGTAGAAAAGAAGTAAGAAGAAGCAGATATCTGGTGTTCTATCTGTATTCAGAACTGATCAAGAAGTTTGTTTATATAGGCTTTATCATGCAGAGAAGAGCTGGGAACTGATGGAATACGAAAAATGAACAGCCTCAGCATCATTATTTCGAAATCCGGATGGATTTGCACCCCCTCTGCGTCTGCGCGTAGAGAACGGTGTATAAAGTTGGTAAATTCTTACCACTACAATAATACAACATCATATATATGTTGGCTCTTTTCCTTCCTACATTCCAATGTGGGAGAAATTGGTTTCTCCAATTTTCCCTTTATTACTAACACTTTCCATTCACCACTTAAGACTTTCCATTCACCACTTAGGCCCAATAGGCCTAATATGACATATCATTTAACATATCCATTTTATCCATTATTTTCCAACAATCCCCCACATGAATGGAATAGTGTTTAAACCATAGCAAAGGCTCTATGAATGAAATTGAGAGTTCAAGTGGTAGATCAATGCATAGGATAGGTAGGTGTGACCTTTGAACCTTCCCTTGATTAAATATGTTTACTTTCTTGGTGACTAGTAGACGCGATGTTCTTGAACTATTCTGCCGTTGATGTAAATGATGACATATCAACCACACTGCATCTACCTATCAACATAGGTTCTTGCGGTTATGTCCATTTTGTCCGTGGACATCTGCCTGGTTCAGTAAGAGTTTCTAAGAATTGCGCCCTCACAATTCCCTTTGAAGCGGCCCCTCTTCTCTCTTACATAGGTGATTCTGTTGTCACGGATTTTATTAACACAAAACAAACAAGTAATAATCCGGTTAACCTCAAGTATAAGGATCGTAGTAATAGTGGTTAATGCCGGGTCGATCTTACGGGGAACTGGCGATTGCTAACCCTAGTTTTTGTTTAACTAACAAACCTATGTCACGATTACTAAACTAAATGAATAATAAAGTAGAACGAAACTGGAAATAAAACTAGACAGAGGATATAATCCAAAGCTAGGAAGGATACGGGTTGCGAACCTTTAACTAAACTAATCTAAGATGCGAATAAAAGTAAACTAACTAAACAAATTCAAGTTTTAAGGATTTAAATTTAATGTTTAACGAGCCAAACGAGGATTGATCCACCTATCCAACAAGCATTGATTCCCTATCTCGATTATATTGTGGTTTTTATCTTGGTTGTGATTCACCTTATCTAAACATGAACCCTAATTCCTTAGAAAGTTCATCTATTAATCCTTTATCTTCCAATGCAAGATTAACGCGTTTTCTAACCAAAGGTGTAAACTTTATGTTTTTAATCTAGCAATTAAACCTATTAACTTCCGTTAAGATAGATTCAAATACTATTCCTCAAGTATAAGGATCGTAGTAATAGTGGTTAATGCCGGGTCGATCTTATGGGGAACTGGCGATTGCTAACCCTAGTTTTTGTTTAACTAACAAACCTATGTCACGATTACTAAACTAAACAGCGAATAAAGTAGAACGAAACTGGAAATAAAACTAGACAGAGGATATAATCCAAAGCTAGGAAGGATACGGGTTGCGAACCTTTAACTAAACTAATCTAAGATGCGAATAAAAGTAAACTAACTAAACAAATTCAAGTTTTAAGGATTTAAATTTAATGTTTAACGAGCCAAACGAGGATTGATCCACCTATCCAACAAGCATTGATTCCCTATCTCGATTATATTGTGGTTTTTATCTAGGTTGTGATTCACCTTATCTAAACATGAACCCTAATTCCTTAGAAAGTTCATCTATTAATCCTTTATCTTCCAATGCAAGATTAACGCGTTTTCTAACCAAAGGTGTAAACTTTATGTTTTTAATCTAGCAATTAAACCTATTAACTTCCGTTAAGATAGATTCAAATACTATTCCTATTCATGGTGATCTAAGGTTTATAGAGATTTCCATCAACAATAAACAATCAACACATGCATATCCTCCGATATAAGAGCAATTAAACATAATAAACATGAATAAAGAAACAACCTTTAATAAAAACTCACAGCATAATCGATGAAAACGAAATCAACAATTGTTGGATGGCTTCACAATACTCGTTTGATGAAGCTTTTAGCTTCTGAACATCCTCAGCAACTCAAATTTGCAGAAACAGTGCATAAAAAGTAACTAGTTTGATCTAGATCTAAAGTGCATAAAAACTGGAATAAGAGGAAGGAAAACGCAGCCTAAAGCCGCCCATAGGTTTAGGGTTTCGAATAATGTGTATTTTGTATCTCGTAGGTGGAGAAAACAGCTGCTATATATAGATTTCGAAGTCGGTTCAAAGAAAATCGCCAACGAACGCTGCTCGCTTCCTCGGGCCTTTCGTCCAAATAGATCTCGAGATCGCCCAGGCCTTCCCGTTCGCATAGCGTCCAAACTCTCAGATCAAAATCGCTCCTCCGGACGCCCGTCATTTATCAAACGCCCGTCCACTCTGGGCGGGACTGACGCTGCGTCAGGATGGTGAATCTTGATTTCTTGATCTTTATCTCTTTTTTCTAAGTCATTCCTTCATTATCTCTTTTATCATCAATTAACTCGAACTTAATCAACTTTTGATCATCTCTTGAGCCTCAAACATGTATCTACAACACATAAAAACATCGCAAACTGTAATAATGTCCAAATAATCATAAAATCATAATAAAAACACCAAAATCAACCCATATTGCGAATAACTCATTTAAAACCTCATTTACTCAATATCTCCGTTAAACACTCGTTTCTTATGCAAATTTATACAAATACGGGGAAAAATACCATAGAATATATCGCTATAAATCGTATAAATTCACCCTTAACAACTCCCCCACACTTAAGCTTTTGCTCGTCCCGAGCAAAACAAAACGAAAATTAGGGCTCGAGACAAAACAGACATCTAAACAAATATAGCATACATTCAATAACTTAGAGGTTCACCAGTGTGTGGTGTGCAAAACCATAGAAAACTTCCACTAAATCTAAACTTGAGAAACTCAAAGCAAAACTAGCTAATACCCCCTCGTAGACTAGCGATAAATGACACTCATAAGGTGTACCCTACAAACGTGACATATCCCGAAAAGAATGATCGAATATATCCGGGCCTTTCCGAAATACTCAGAGGATAATCCTACAATATCTGTCTATTTTTCTTATCGGGGATAAGATAGACGATAACTTAGTCTTTCATTCATTTCATAACACTTCTTTAGTTGATTTAATTATTTCACTTTAAACACACATCAGAATGAGTTGTTGCCCTGTCATAGCAGAATAGGATATTCGAGATATACCCTACCTTACTCCAATCATAAGGCAGCTTCTTCTGACTGTCGTGAGCTTTTAGTCATCATAGTGGTATAGGACATACGTGGTATACCCTATCGCACTCAAATCATCGACTAGCTTTCGACACACCCATTTTATTCATTTAATTCAACTTTTTCATTTGACAATAAGTCACGTGTTACTTATCACATTCAAACCTTCAGATATTCACAGTATAACATACTTGGATCTAAATACAAACTATCATAAGTCTCAAGGTATATACGTAGCACTAAGCACATGACTTATAAGAAAATCGAAACCACTAATCAAAAGGGGTATAACTTTATAAATTAGCTCATCATTCACTATGGCTCGTGAAGAATAGATCTCGGGTGAAACAACTAACTTATCAAACATATGATATATAGCTTAAATGACTATAAAAATAACGAACACTGAATATGCATTGCTTACTCGGGACAAAACAAAAACAAAAATGTCAAGAAATTTCGAAAAATCTAGCTCATTTTAGCTCATTTCGCATAGAAACGTTACGAATGTAAGCAAATGTATAGATACATAACGAATCATTCCCCTCCCCCACACTTAAAAATCAACATGTCCTCATGTTGTGCAGAATTAAAAGAAAAGGTCAAAGACTTAACTGATTTCAACGGATACACGACTCGTCGGTCAGGCCGGAGCCTACACAGTGACACTTAGAACTCGTAATCTGACAATGTAGCTCGACAAAACCGGTAAAATGATACCTGCACGACTTGACAAACACGGAACCATCTCGGGGAAAACGGGGAATTATACCAGAATGAAAAAGAGATACAAAACCGAATATTAACAAAAGCTAAATCATTCAATACATCCCAAAAGTTTAAACAAAGTAAAAATGAAAGTACGGGCGCCTTATGGCTTACACGATCCATCGGAAAAAGTAACAGTAGCAATATCAAAAATTACAACGAATCATATAAGGAAAAAGTAGCAAAAATATACAATGACAGTATCTAGGGCAAATCAAAATCGAAAAAAAATAGACAAATAAAATCATGACGGCCCCGGAGCCGGAGAATCGTCACTTGGAGGGTCGGAAGAGGGTCCAGATGGTGGTGCCGTAGTCCTATCCACGGAGTCAGGCTGCTCCTCATCAGACGAAGACTCAGATTTCTCCAAAACATCCGCAATGGCCTGCTCGATCTCAAAAGAAAAATGGTAATCAATGGCGCTCGGATTGAAGATTCTGTCATCCCTTGGCTGCCGGCCTTCACTCATACACTTCAGAATCGTCAAAATGTTGTTCTGAGACGTCCTTATGTCCTCCAAACCCCCGCCGCTGCTGGCCATATACTTAGCCGCATCCGGACCGAAGGAGATAAAGTAGGAAGTGTAGATGCTCGCGGCGGTGCGAGGAAGAACCAGGCTCTGCGGTGCCCCGACTCAGGCCCGACCGAAGGCTTACCGCTTCTCCTCTCATAGGCCTCGGGTTCTTCGGTTTGTGATCGGCTCCATACTCCGGCACACCGCATCAATACGAGAGACGTGGATCGGTGAGGATAATCAAGCAACGAGGATAGATCTTCCGATTAATAGCCACCTCATCATATAATGCACGTCCCCACATCCACATTCGGGCCAAATGTCAACGCATCAAAGACATGTCTAGTCACCAATATGAAAGTGTGTCGGGTTGTTCTTAGGCAACAACCGACTCTGAATAAATCGACACTGGACCTTCCAGTCCTCCGTCCAGGTCTTGGTAACCAACTCCTTCCGGTCTCCTCCCGGCCTTAACGTCCAAGCCACATCCGGGCAAACTCTCAACCTCAACTCCTCCAAAGGATCCTGCCCCAAACTCTGTCTATGTACAATCTCCTCCTTGTAGTCCCGACCCTCAAAAGCTGCCAACCCATACTTCTTATTGATCACATCCGGTGTAAACGGAACTTGTACCCCTCGAACCACAACTAGCTTCGTGTCCAAGTCGGTTTCTGAACAGTTAGCGTAAAATTCCCGAACCAAGGAACCATTGACCGAGGTAGTCGGGATTGTCATCAAGGCATCCCATTTCCGGTCTCTTAGCAACTTGACAAACCCGGGATCTACTTGAGCTTCCAATGTAGCCCTTTCTATCAACATAGTTCTCGAAAAATAGTACTTGGTATACGCGTCCTGGGCCCTAGGGTTCACGAATCTACGAGGCATAGGCATAGGGGGTACGGTCTTGGCTTTCTTTCTAGGTTGGGCAGCCCTAGTTTCAACCGGTTCCTCTTCCCGAGGAACATCGACAACCTCCTCAACCCTAGATGACACCCCACCTTTCTGAGCTCTAGGCATCCTCACCAAGGGAATATCATCATCCGTCTCCGATCCCGAGGTTGGTTCATCCCTCAAAGTAGTCCTAGTTTGGGTGGCTCTATGAGGTTGTTCTCGGATACTCACACCCCGGTTAGGATCAACTAAGGTAGGATCAAACTCTTTGTGTTTCTTTCCAGCCTCCCTAGCCACGTCCTTACCGTGTCGCTTCACGACTCCCTTCTTATGAACCATATTCAAAGCCTAAACTACACGTAAACAATCCCAATTCACCACAATTTACCCGTTTAACATCCAAAGCGGGATTTCAAGACAACCAAACCACAACCACAACCATAATCATCACCAAACAAACCCATTCATCACCCATCAAAACACCACATCACCATAACAGAGCAGAAAGAAACACAAAACCAGAAAAAGAACGAATTAAGGTAATATTCAAGTGAACGAGCCGACCCAAAGATCGAACTCATAAAACGTGAATAAAAACTAGAAAAGCTATTACTAACTTACCAAGTAGAGTGAGTAAATGTTGATCGAGATGGAAGGGAGTCCAAACAACACAAATATGGCCTCCAAAATCGAATTTTTTCTCCAAAAAGTCGGACTGCAATGGAGCTTGATTCTCCTAAAATATGGCGTGTTGGGGAATTTGGTTATGAAAATCGAAGAGAGGGGATCAAAAGCGGCTTATAGCACTTTGAATCGCTCGAAATGGTTTAGAATCGAAGATTTTAGGCCAAAAAAGGGAGAGGAAACGGTTTTTTCGTTTTAAAACTCAGAAAAATGAAAGTTCAATGAAGCAGGGGGTATATATAGGCAGAGGGTGGACGCTCGTCCAACTTAGTGGACGGGCGTTCACTGGGAAATTAGATGAACTGGACGGGCGTCCTGATATTCAGACGCTCGTCCAAGAGTTTAAATCACGTACAGGATTGGAGGGAAAATATCAGACGGGCGTCCAGGCTTCGTGGGTCATGGCGGACAGGCGTCCAGGCTTCTGGACGGGTGTCCAAGGTAGAATTATGCAAAAATCATGAAATGTCATACAATTTAAATTCAAATTCGCACTTTCTTATTAAACTTAATTAAAACTTCAAAAATACAACTAGAAATCAACGAAATAAATAAAAACAAAT